>JARQOD010000001.1:812418900-812527683 GCA_033576555.1 Oophaga sylvatica
GGGGTCTGGGAAAGCGGGCTTACTGGGGATTTTTAAAGTCCGTTTAAAATACCTTTTGAGACGTGGGTTGTGACTTCTCACAACCATTCCAGGTAGGCACCCCTTAAAAATTTTACTCTGGGTGTTCCACGGTAAACACTATTTTTTTTTTTTTTTTGTTTTTTTCCTTTCCTTTTTCCAGCACTTCTGCCTTAAAAGATCGGAGTTGGAGGCCGATAAAGGAACTTTGCGGATGACTGATCAATCCTTTCATTTTACGATTTAAAAACCCTTTTTTGCAAGCTACGGCCCTCACTAATCAAATTTTTGCAAGTTTTGGACAAAACCCCCGGGAAATTTCGAGCCGGGGTTTGAGGCTCTAGGGGAATAGCCCGGCTCCTGCCAAACCCCGAGTTCGGGGCCCCAATTACCTCTTTCTTTTGGCGGTAAACCGTGGAAAAAAACGGGGATTATTAATAAAGCAATTTTTTTTTTCTCTGCCATGCTTCAAAATTTTTTCCCACTAAAAAGACCAAAGTGCTTACTATAATCATGTTGTTTACCAATAAGGCTTTGATGGGGGGCAAACCCTCTGATTGAGACTGAGGGATTTTTTGAATCCCTTAAAGGCTTTTATTTCACCCAGGGGGCAGGTGTTTGATGCCCCCAAAATTCGAGGTGCAACAGTGACAGCCATGTTCTTTGCGCCAAGGTAAGCGTTCAGTACCCGAAATCCCCTTTGGATTTCAGGAGAGGGCTCTTGAACCATTTGGGGGACTTCCGTAAAAAATCTATTTTTGGGAAAAAGGGGGTTTTTGTCTCCACGTTTAAGGATGAACTGCTCGTGCCGACCCTCCCAGCGTTAGGTGATTTATTAATTTTTATGCTCGTTGACTGAACCAGACAAAAGAGGTTCGAAAAAAATCCCACTAACCTTTTCCACCCCCCCTCCTCAGCAAAGGGAAACCCTTTTGAGTAGGACAAAAGGGAAACCAAACCTGAACCCATGCGGGTGGACTCTTTACAAAACGGGTTAGGGGCCGCAAAGAACATCGTTAAAGGAAAATCTATTTTCTACGGGGGGAAGTCAGGGCACTTCATTTTAAAATGCCCCGCGTTTTCGTAAACTACTGCGCAGTCATTTTACTGTGGTGTTTCGAGGGAGCTCTGTCCTGTCCGAGCCCAGGCTCCAGAAGATTGCTGAAAAGATCTTATTTCTCACTTAAACCTGTTAGTTCTGGGGGTGATGACGGTATTTAAAAGCTGCAAATTTTTCAAGTTTCTCAGGGGTGTCCCCGCTGAGTTGTAAAAGAAAAAAACTCATTGCTTTCCCTTTCCTCAAACTCTGGGTTGCTCAGTCTGGGGGTCTAGCTTGCTAGATCGACTCAGGAGCAAGTGGGAAATTTTAAAGGAAAACCCTTTGCTCTGAAACGGGGATACTTTTATGAAGAAGACTACTCCAGTACAGAGGGGGTATGGCTCTCATGACTTCTGGGCCCGTGGATAAGAAACAAGCCTTTGAGGGTTTTCCCTTTGGGGAAAGATCATGAGAAAATGTCTTTTTTGCTTTTCTCTTTCTCCCCACTTTCCCATTTTTCTAGGGGTACCATGGCGCAGGGGCAGAAACCTACATAACTGGGAGCCAAGGAAATTACACTTTCCCGGAGAAAAAGATGAGTAAAGGGGTTTTTAGCTTGCTCTGTTCCTAAAGGACCATGCATCCCGAAAATACCAGCTGTAACCAGGGCTATGGGTTTATGGCAAAAAGAACGCGATCAGCTTCCTCCCCCCCGTCCATATGATTGTCCAATTGATTATTGCCGGGGGCCCAGATACCTTTTGGTAAGATCTACCCCCTAGCGGGGGCCCGAGCAAAACTTGAAAGGTTTTATAGACAAAAAAATTTTGCCAAGGCTCTACGCCCCCTTTTTTACCCCACAGGGGACCCACTTCTTTTTTTGAAGAAGAAAGTTGGATCCTGAGCCCGCTAGACTATGGGAAATAATAAGGTTATTATTAAAACCGTTATCCATTGCCTTATCCCTGAGTTGTTGGAAGAGTGCGGCTGCCAAAATTTTTTCCTTTAAAAAGGATCTCCTGGGGGCCTATAACTTGGGCCGATTAGACCCGGGGATAAAGGAAATGCTTTCAGGCCGCTGTGGAACTTGAATATCTATTTTTTGCCTTTTTTCTAGTACCCCCGCCCCAGCCTTTTAAACTTGTAATGTATTTCTGGGGGGGCTCCTAATACTTTGTGGGGGATTTATTGGATGTATTCTAATTTTTTTTTAACCCAAGAGGAACATCATGGACATGTGAGAAAAGGGCTTGAAGCCCAAGACAAAACCATCTCTACATCAAACTTGAAAAAGTGAAATTTCCTAGGACCGAAATTCAAATTTTTGGGGAAAGTACTAACTACGCAAGGGTTAGTAGGTGGAAGCAAGACCCAAAACCACAAGGTTGGCCAATTCCTAGAAATGTGAAGGGAGGTGCAGCGTTTCATGGGTTTGCCAACTTCTATAACGTTTCAAAAAGAATTTTTCTGGGGGTATGTCACCTACCCCAAAAATTACCAAACAGTCTAGGTTTCTCCTGGACCCCCCAAGCTCAGAAGCATTTTCCTTTTTTAAAGGATAATTTCCCCCCCGCACCTTCTTAGTACATCCAACCCCGGCTTGCCTTCAAAAAGAGGTGGATGCTTCAGACTGTGCCTTTGGAGCTATACCTCTCAGAGAAAGGTGAGAAGAATGTCTTCATCCCTGTGCCTTTTTTTCCCAGCATTTGTCTTCGTGAGAGGAACTACGTGTGGGCAAAGAGAATTTTTGGCCATTATTCCCCGCCTTCAAGGAATGGGGACACCCTTTTCAGGGACTGCAAGCAAATACTCCTGACAGACCATGAACCTGAATTTTTCAGGGCGGCTAAGTGCCGACTCCCCGCCAACTCGCTGGGGAATTTTTTCCCAAAAAAATTTTTAATTTTTGTCATTTTTATAGACCAGGGTCGCGCAATGGAAAAAGGGTGATGCACTCTCTAGGATTCATTCGCAAGACAGTCCCTTACTCCTCCCAAGACTATTTTCCTGATCTAGTTTTCCCCGGAGTGATTCTAATCAAGCCTCTTAAGGACACAAAACATACCAGCGGTTCTTTGTTGGCTCAACCCCCCAAAGGGATAACTTGTCTTTAAAATGGTGTGTGGATTCAGGGACAACCGTATATACCTGAAAAAAGTCAATTTTAGAGTATTTCAACTCACCACGATTCCAAGAAGCCGGGCATAGGGGAAATTTTAAAAAACACAAAAAATTTCTTTTTCGTTTCTTTGGTGGCCCCATTTTGGAAAGTGTCTTAAAATATGTCACTTTATGGAAATCGTGAGATCAAAACCCTCGCCCCTCACCAACTGGTCTGTTCAACTTTCCCACCCCCCCTCCCGCCCGTGGGGATCCATTTCTATGGACTTTTTTTGGAGTTACCAAACCCCTTCAAGGGAAAACACCATTCTATGGTGGTTACCTCTAAAAAGGACTATTTTACCTTTTGTCGCTTTCCCACTGCAAAACAGACATCAACTTTAAAATAAGAATGTGTTTTTTTTCCCCTTTAAGGAGTACCGATGAGGTCATTCGGGTCGAGGGGGCAATTTTCTTAAGGTTTTGGGAAAATTTTTTCAGATTGGGCATTAAAGAAACCTTCTTTTTGCTTTTCATCCCCCAAATAAAGGGCAGACAGAACGAACCAATCAACCCTGGAGCAGTATCTCTGCTGTTTTATCGCCACCTACAGATATTGGGTGGATTACTTCCATGGGGAGTTTCTTATAACAACTCTCAGAGCGCCCCCACAAGCAGTTCCTTTTTTCCCAATCTGTTTTCACCTAACATTTTTCCCATTTCCCATAGATACGCCCTTGCGGCAGGGCTGAAAGAAACTTTTTTACAAAAGAAATGGTTTCAAAGGAAAAACTAAATTTTCTCAGGAAAAAGGGAAAGAAAGCAGCAGATAAATTTCGTAAACCTGCACCAGCTTTTAAGGTAGGAAATTTTTGGGCTGGGTTCAACCCAAAAACTTAAATTAAAGATCCATCGTCTAAATTGGGAATAAGTAATGACCTTAAAGACAATAAAATTAAAGTGCTGTTGCTTGTCTCTTTAACTACCAAATATGGAATCCACCCTTTCTTTCATGTATCCCTACTAAAGGCTGAAAAACCCCAATACTTTCCCGGACTTTTTTCTCCTTGGCCCCGACCCAGTGCTGGCGATGGTCAGGAAAAAAAAAAGGTGGGAAAGGTTCAGTTTTCCCGGTTGTACAGAATCATTGCAAATTTTTTAAAAGGCAGGGCACCAGTGGGGACAACCTGGGAACCATCAATAAATGTAAATGCTCCCGCCTGCTCCGCCAATTTAACAGAGGTCCCTGAAACCTGGTCTGAGGTCACCGGGGGTTGTCCCAAGGGGGGGGAATGTAAGGTTCTTTTTCTCTGTTGACATGTTCCTTAAACCGTTTTCCGTCGGCCATTTTGTTTCTGTCTTCTGCACTCTTGCCCTCTTTAATTGGGTTTCCATTTTCATGTTCCCCCCCCTGATTTTTCCCTTTTTGTTCTTAAGCGCCTCAGTGAACAATCAGTGTCCTGAATCACCCTCAGTCAGTCTGTGACCTGACCCCTGGAAACCTTGGACTTGACTCCGCTATTCCCCCTACTGGGGAAACCCTTGGGAAATTTTTGGGGACTCTAAAACCCTGCTGTTTGGTGAATCCATGTTGCAAGGATTTACGGTACAGAAAGAGATCCTAAACCCTGCTTTGGAGATTTTTTGTAGTTCTTGAATTTTCCTCTGGCCTGCTGGTCTCCTGTCGCTTTTCCCGCAAACTGTGTGAATTTTCAGCATGCTTGTATGAAGTAAACAATTTATTTCTTTTTAACCTTGTCCAGTGTTTTCCCCGCACCCAAGACAAAACCTATAGGAACTGTACACTTACTGAAAATGGGGCTTTTCTACATGAAGGGGATCATGATGGGGCATATTTCTACTTGAAGGGGGGTCATGATGGGCAAATTTTTACATGAAGCGGATCATGAGGGGCATATTTCTACTTGAAGGGGATCATGATGGGGCATATTTCTACATGAAGGGGATCATGATGGGGCAGATTTTACATGAAGGGGATCATGATGGGGCAGATTTCAACATGAAGGGGATCATGTGGGGCAGATTTCTACATGAAGGGGATCATGATGGGCAATTTCTACATGAAGGAGATCATGATGGGGCAATTTCTACATGAAGGGGATCATGATGGGCATATTTCTACATGAAGTGGATCGTGATGGGGCATATTTCTACTGAAGATCATGATGGGGCATATTTCTACATGAAGGAGATCATGATGGGGCATATTTCTACATGAAGGGATCATGAGGGGCAGATTTCTACATGAAGGGGATCATCGTGGGCAGATTTCTACATGAAGGGATCTGATGGGGCATATTTCTACATGAAGGGGATCATGATGAGGCATATTTCTACATGAAGGGGATCATGATGGGCATATTTCTACATGAAGGGAATCATGATGGGCATATTTCTACATGAGGAGATCATGATGGGGCATATTTCTGCATGAAGGGGATCATGATTGGGCAGATTTCTACATGAAGGGGATCGGGATGGGGCAATTTCTGCATGAAGGGATCATGATGGGGCACATTTCTACATGAAGGGATCATGATGGGGCATATTTCTACATGAAGGGATCGGATGGGCATTTTCTACATGAAGGTGATCATGATGGGCATATTTCTACATGAAGGGATCATGATGGGGCAATTCTACATGAAGGGGATCATGATGGGCAATTTCTACATGAAGGGGATCATGATGGGGCAGATTCTACATGAAGGGGATCATGATGGGCAGATTCTACATGAAGGGGATCATGATGGAGCATATTTCTACACTAAGGGGATCATGATGGGCATATTTCTACATGAAGGGGATCATGATGGGGCAGATTTCTACATGAAGGGATCAGATTGGGCATATTTCTACATGAAGGAGATCATGATGGGGCATATTCTACATGAAGGGGATCAGGATGGGGCATATTTCTACATGAAGGGATCATGATGGGCATATTTCTACATGAAGGGGATCAGGATGGGGCATATTTCTGCATGAAGGGATCATGATGGGGCATATTTCTACATGAAGGGATCATGATGGGGCATATTTGTACACGAAGGGGATCGGGATGGGGCATATTTTACATGAGACATGATGGGATATTTCTACATGAAGGGATCATGGGGCATATTTCTACATGAAGGGGATCAGATGGGGCATATTTCTACATGAAGGGATCATGATGGGGCATATTTACATGAAGGGGATCATGATGGGGCAATTTCTACATGAAGGGATCATGATGGGGCAATTTCTACATGAAGGGGATCGGGATGGGGCATATTTCTACATGAAGGGGATCAGTGGGCAGATTTCTACATGAAGGGATCGATGGGGCAATTTTACATGAAGGGATCATGATGGGGCATATTTCTACATGAAGGGGATCATGATGGGGCAGATTTCTACATGAAGGGATCATGATGGGGCAATTTCTACATGAAGGGGATCAGATGGGCAGATTTCTACATGAAGGGATCTGATGGGGCAATTCTACATGAAGGGGATCATGATGGAGATTTCTACATAAGGGATCATGATGGGGCAATTTCTACATGAAGGGGATCATGATGGGGCAGATTTCTACATGAAGGGGATCTGATGGCATATTTCTACATGAAGGACATGATGGGGCATATTTCTACATGAAGGGATCATGATGGGCATATTTCTACATGAGGGATCAGATGGGGCAATTTCTACATGAAGGGGATCATGATGGGCATATTTCTACTGAAGGGATCATGATGGGCAGATTTCTACAGAAGGGATCGATGGCATATTTCACATGAAGGGATCATGATGGGCATATTTCTCATGAAGGGATCATGATGGGGCATATTTTCTACATGAAGGGATCATGATGGGGCAATTTCTACATGAAAGGGATCATGATGGGGCAGATTTCTACATGAAGGGATCATGATGGGGAATATTTCTACATGAAGGGGATCATGATGGGGCATATTCTACTTGAAGGGGATCATGATGGGGCATATTCTACATGAAGGGGATCATGATGGGGCAGATTTTACATTGAAGGGGATCATGATGGGCAGATTTCACATGAAGGGGATCATGATGGGGCAGATTTCTACATGAAGGGGATCATGATGGGGCAGATTTCTACATAGAAATGGATGGGGCAGATTTCTACATGAAGGGATCATGATGGGGCATATTTCTACATGAAGGGACTGATGGGGCATATTTCTACATGAAGGATCATGATTGGGCATATTTCTACATGAAGGAGATCATGATGGGGCATATTTCTACATGAAGGGATCATGTGGGGCAGATTCTACGAAGGGGATCATCGGATGGGGCAGATTTTACATGAAGGGGATCATGATGGGGCATATTTCTACATGAAGGGGATCATGATGAGGCATATTTCTACATGAAGGGGATCATGATGGGGCATATTTCTACATGAAGGAGATCATGATGGGGCATATTTCTACATGAAGGGGATCATGATGGGGCATATTTCTACATGAAGGAGATCATGATGGGGCATATTTCTACATGAAGGGGATCATGATGGGGCATATTTCTACATGAAGGAGATCATGATGGGGCATATTTCTACATGAAGGGGATCATGATGGGGCATTTGGCACATGTTGGCACTTCGTCATAAATAATTGGGTTTTAGGTTGCAGTTTGGGCACTCGGTCTCAGAACGGTTCGCCATCACCGATCTACATATAATTCATGCTCATTTCATATCCAAGCTGCATTAGAAATCTATACTTCCGCTCCATGTCTTTGGACCTATAACTATGTTCATTCTTTTTATTCCTTTGCTTCACTCTTTCAGTCCGTCCCCTGTGACGGCAGCACTCCCCCAGTCCTGCCCTGTTTACGCTACACCTCCACCCCCGCCAGTCACAAGGAGCCGTCTAGTTTCTCATCACCAATCCCCGGCGCCCAATGACGTCATCGCGCCCCGCCCCTCGCGCCTGCTGACACAGAGGCTCGCGCTGCCCAGCTGGTAACCGTGTGAGGTGAGCGCGGTGCGGCGGCGTGTGACGGGAGACCCGGCGGGGACACGGTGAGTGGCCGCCTGGTCTTATCACCTCGGCACAGCTCGCCAGGTCCTGGGGGCTCAGCTGCCTCCTCCGCTCCGGGGCTAGGAGGACAGGCCGTATTTTACCGCACACCCAGAGTGCACCGCGGTACCGGAGCCCTGTCACCTAGACGCCTCCTTCTCCGCGCCTGTATCATGGCGGTCATAGCGCAGGCACACGCCACACATCACGGCAGGCGCTGGTAACGGACCTGCTACCTGACCGAGGCCCGTGAGAGGGTGCAGGATCAGTCCTTTGTGATGCCTGTCGTACATGAGGGGATCGCTGGTGTTGTGGCACTACATATCCCAGCATGCCCAGCCAGAATGCTACGGTAGGAGTTGCAGTCCTGCCACTGCCTGCAGCCCAGGAAGAATCCGTGGTGTGTGCACAGGATGAGACGTTTCCTATCGTGTAACTTTCCTTTCCTGTTGTGCTGATTTTGACACTCGAGTGCGTCCATGATTAATGCTGGGAGGCTTCTGGATCCCTGATGCCGGATTTATAGTGTCTTGTAGGATTTTAAATGACTGGAAACTGTGGACCACGGGATGGAGGCAGAGCAGATATTGGGAGCGGACATGAAGAGGGGGATCAGTCTGTATTGCAGGGGAAGCTGTCCTCGGCCCCGTCAGATAGGGACCCTAGAAGTAGATGCCTTAAAGGGGTTGTCCAAATCACATTCCCGAATGATTGCAGTTTCTGCAGCTCCATTTCCTGCTCATCATCAGTGCTATGTGTGAAGGGGGCTGACTTGCTCATCTCAATGTGTGTGTGAAGGAGGCTGGCTGACTGGCTCATCTCAATGTGTGTGTGAAGGGGGTCGGCTGACTGGCTCATCTCAATGTGGTGGGTGTGAAGGGGTCGGCTGATGGCTCATCTCATGTGTGTGTGAAGGTGGGTCGGCGGACTGGCTCATCTCAATGTGTGTGTGAAGGGGGTCGGCTGACTGGCTCATCTCAATGTGTGTGAAGGGGGTCGGCTGACTGGCTCATCTCAATGTGTGTGTGAAGGGGGTCGGCTGACTGGCTCATCTCAATGTGTGTGTGAAGGGGTCGGCTGAACTGGCTCATCTCATGTGTGTGTGAAGGGGGCGACTGACTTTCTCATCTCAATGTGTGTGTGTGAAGGGGGTCGGCTGACTGACTGGCTCATCTCAATCTGTTGTGTGTTTGTGAAGGGGGCGGCTGACTGGCTCATCTCAATGTGTGTGTGTGTGAAGGGGTTGGCTGACTGGCTCATCTCAATGTGTGTGTGTGAAGGGGGTTGGCTGACTGGCTCATCTCAATGTGTGTGTGGTGTGTGTGTAAGGGGGTGGCTGGACTGGCTCATCTCAATGTGTGTGTGTTTGTGAAGGGGCCGGCTGACTGGCTCATCTCAATGTGTGTGTGAAGGAGGCTGGCTGATGGCTCATCTCAATGTGTGTGTGAAGGGGGTGGGCTGACTGGCTATCTCAATGTGTGTGTGAAGGAGACTGGCTGACTGGCTCATATCAATGTGTGTGTGAAGGGGGGGCTGACTGGCTCATCTCAATGTGTGTGTGAAGGGGGGGCTGACTGTTTCATCTCAATGTGTGTGTGAAGGGGGGCTGACTGTTTCATCTCAATGTGTGTGTGAAGGGGGCTGGCTGACTGGTCATCTCAATGTGTGTGTGAAGGGGGCTGGCTGACTGGCTCATCTCATGTGTGTGTGAAGGGGGTCGGCTGACTGGCTCATCTCAATGTGTGTGTGAAGGGGTCGGCTGACTGGTCATCTCAATGTGTGTGTGAAGGGGGTCGGCTGACTGGCTCATCTCAATGTGTGTGTGAAGGGGTCGGCGACTGGCTCATCTCAATGTGTGTGTGAAGGGGGTCGGCTGACTGGTCTCTCATGTGTGTGTGAAGGGGTCGGCTGCTGGCTCATCTCAATGTGTGTGTGAAGGGTCGGCTGACTGGCTCATCTCAGTGTGTGTGAAGGGGGCCGACTGACTTTCTCATCTCAATGTGTGTGTGTGAAGGGGGTCGGCTGACTGGCTCATCTCAATGTGTGTGTGAAGGGGGTTGGCTGACTGGCTCATCTCAATGTGTGTGTGAAGGGGGTGGCTGACTGGCTCATCTCAATGTGTGTGAAGGGGGTTGGCTGACTGGCTCATCTCAATGTGTGTGTTTGTGAAGGGGGCCGGCTGACTGGCTCATCTCAATGTGTGTGTGAAGGGGGGGCTGACTGGCTCTCTCTCAATGTGTGTGTGAAGAGTGGCTGATGACTCATCTCAATGTGTGTGTTGAAGGCGTCTGACTGCTCATCCAATGTTGTGTGAAGGGGTGGCTGACTGGCTCATCTCAATGTGTGTGTGAAGGAGGCTGGCTGACTGGCTCATCTCAATGTTGTGTGTGAAGGGGGGCTGACTGGCTCATCTCAATGTGTGTGTGAAGGGGGCTGGCTGACTGGCTCATCTCAATGTGTGTGTGAAGGAGGCCGGCTGACTGGCTCATCTCTGTATGTGTGTGAAGGAGGCTGGCTGACTGGCTCATCTCAATGTGTGTGTGAAGGGGGTGGCTGACTGGCTCATCTCAATGTGTGTGTGAAGGAGGCTGGCTGGCTGACTGACTCATCTCAATGTGTGTGTGAAGGGGGCTGACTGTTTCATCTCAATGTGTGTGTGAAGGGGGCTGGCTGACTGGCTCATCTCAATGTGTGTGTGAAGGAGGCCGGCTGACTGGCTCATCTCTGTATGTGTGTGAAGGAGGCTGGCTGACTGGCTCATCTCAATGTGTGTGTGAAGGGGGCTGGCTGACTGGCTCATCTCAATGTGTGTGTGAAGGGGTCGGCTGACTGGCTCATCTCAATGTGTGTGTGAAGGGGGTCGGCTGACTGGCTCATCTCAATGTGTGTGTGAAGGGGGTCGGCTGACTGGCTCATCTCAATGTGTGTGTGAAGGGGGTCGGCTGACTGGCTCATCTCAATGTGTGTGTGAAGGGGGTCGGCTGACTGGCTCATCTCAATGTGTGTGTGAAGGGGGTCGGCTGACTGGCTCATCTCAATGTGTGTGTGAAGGGGGTCGGCTGACTGGCTCATCTCAATGTGTGTGTGAAGGGGGTCGGCTGACTGGCTCATCTCAGTGTGTGTGAAGGGGGCCGACTGACTTTCTCATCTCAATGTGTGTGTGTGAAGGGGGTCGGCTGACTGACTGGCTCATCTCAATCTGTGTGTGTGTTTGTGAAGGGGGTTGGCTGACTGGCTCATCTCAATGTGTTGTGTGTGTGTGAAGGGGGTTGGCTGACTGGCTCATCTCAATGTGTGTGTGTGTGAAGGGGGTTGGCTGACTGGCTCATCTCAATGTGTGTGTGTGTGAAGGGGTGGCTGACTGGCTCATCTCAATGTGTGTGTGTGTGTGAAGGGGGTTGGCTGACTGGCTCATCTCAATGTGTGTGTGTTTGTGAAGGGGGCCGGCTGACTGGCTCATCTCAATGTGTGTGTGTGTGTGTAGGGGGTTGGCTGACTGGCTCATCTCAATGTGTGTGGTGTGTGTGAAGGGGGTTGGCTGACTGGCTCATCTCAATGTGTGTGTGTGTGAAGGGGGTTGGCTGACTGGCTCATCTCAATGTGTGGTGTGTGTGTGAAGGGGGTTGGCTGACTGGCTCATCTCAATGTGTGTGTGTTTGTGAAGGGGGCCGGCTGACTGGCTCATCTCAATGTGTGTGTGAAGGGGGGTGGCTGACTGGCTCATCTCAATGTGTGTGTGAAGGAGGCTGGCTGACTGACTCATCTCAATGTGTGTGTGAAGGGGGGCTGACTGTTTCATCTCAATGTGTGTGTGAAGGGGGCTGGCTGACTGGCTCATCTCAATGTGTGTGTGAAGGAGGCCGGCTGACTGGCTCATCTCTGTATGTGTGTGAAGGAGGCTGGCTGACTGGCTCATCTCAATCTGTGTGTGTGTTTGTGAAGGGGTGGCTGACTGGCTCATTTCCATGTGTGTGTGACAGGGTCTGGCTGACTGACAGGCTCTTCTCAATGTTTACACCATTTTCCCCTTTTTTGCTTCTGCTGAGACAGATAAAGGGCATGGCTTAAGGGTATGCCACACTAAACAACATCGCTAACGGGATCGCTAAAAAAACGTCACTATTTAGCGATCCCGTTAGCGATGTTGTTGTGTGCGGCATCTGTCAGCGACGAGCTCCCTGCTGAGATCCTGCTGTGATCTCGCTCGTCGCTGGAATCGTTCCGGACCCTATTTTATCGTCGGCGCTCCCGCTGGGTAAGTATATATCGCTGAGTGTGGCACCTTTTTTAGCGATTTAGCGGTACTTTTGTACCGCTAAAGTCGTTAAGGAGATCGCTAACCGCGATAGCGTCCTTAACGACATCGCTAAATGTGGCCGACACTAGCGATATTTAAACGATCCCGCTAGCGATCTCATTAGTATGCGACGCTAATGAGATCGTTAGCGGGATCGAGTAGTGTGGCAGTACCTTAAGTTGTTAAAATATGTCAGTGAGCCAGCTCCCTCCACACATAGCAATCTTAATGCGCCAACACAGGAAAATGTTTCCCATGTCAAGTACATTTGAAAAGTGGAGCAGCTGACACCACTTTGAGGGCTTTTTCAGATGTTTGTTCTTTTTATGTACTTGTTAAATCCATGTTTTTCACCGATAGTACTTTAAAGATATTGACCATATGTGTGTGAAATAATCATGGAGATATGTTTGATTTTGATCTGAGTCATAGTTACATTGCAATGGATAGGTTTGCAATCTAATTTTTCATTTATTTTTGCTACGGGAAAATCTTTGCTGAAACTCTAATAGTAAAAACTGAAACACTGACCAAATACTGATTACAAATTGTACTGTTTTTGTGTACAAGAAAAATGATTGTCTGAGGCCTAATATCTTCATATTGGGGTAACTTTGATAAAGTATGTTAGTAAGTTATGTAACTTGCTATATTAAGTGCGTTTAAGGATACTTTTTTGAATTGGACCAGCCCTTTTAGTTGGCCATAAATAAAGGATATCTCTCGGAGGACCACTTGTTCAGCCAACCTTCTTTTTTTTGACCCCCTCATACACATGCTTCCTTTGCAGAGAATGCATATGTTCTCAAAAGGGAGAGGAAAGAATGCTTGGTGATGGATTATAAACCTTAAAGAGAACCTGTCATGTCCTTTGTAGCATGTTAAGTGTTCCCAGTGCGTTGTTAGTGATGCAGGTCAGTCACGTTGCTACTCCCTAGCTCCCGTTCTCCTGCCGCATATGTCTGAATAAAGGCTTGAATTTTACCCGGTGAGTGCTTTCCATCCTTTTCGTCTGTGCTGCATTTGGATTTCTTGTTTTTGGATAAGCACCCGTGGGCTTTGGATTTTGGAGCCGGCTGCAGCTCTTGCAGATTTTGTCTGATGGCACAGGTGGTGTGAGCAGTGCCGACCGCTTTTCTTTGTGAGTGATATGCATTTATATGTATTTTAAAAAAAATATGACTTGCTGTTAATATGTTCAGACTTTTAATTGCTTCATAATAAAATAATAATTTTTACTTAAACTGCTTCTGGTTTCCAAAGACTCTTAAGTGGTTAAGATAAGTGAACTGAACATTCTTTAAGTGTTTTATGTTCTGAAGGCTCTCTATACTTTACAATACAAATCAATGGCCGTCTGCTTGAGAGTTTTGACAGTTTTTTTGCTTTAAAAACTGCTAGTGGGCACTTCATTGAACAGATGGTCCAAAACTAACACTGATTTAATCCTAAATGTCTATTTAGTGTAATAATTTAATTGCTTCTCTAATATACTTTAATTAAAAATGTCCTACTTTCAAGGACAGGGCTGGTCTCTGCATTTCCTGTTCGTGGGCGCCTCACCTTCCAATGCGCACTGACAGTGCACTCTTTCCAGTTCTGTCACGTATCACAGCTAGTTAGAGACCGCACGTTCACTGCATTTAAAAGAATAGTGCACAGTGAAAAGATCTTACTGAGCATAGGTTGGGATCGACGACAAACACATTGCACACTAGAGCAGGGACTAGCCCAGCCACTGAAACGTCCCGTTTTGGGTATCCCAACATGCAGTGGGGGCTCTTAAACGAAGCGTCATCAAACACAAAGTTGTGAAAAAGAAAATCAGAGTAGAGAGGGAATGACAGGAATTTAGGATTAAATCAGTGTTCATTTTGGACCATCCCTTTAATAAAGGAGTCTTTGAAATGTCTGTAAAACGGCAGTAAAAGAAAGACACTACCAAATGCTGGAAAATGCTTCTCAGCCTGCCTTAAAAACTGTTATGTGCACATACACTTTCGATAATTGTTCCTCTCAACCCCCATACACATGCACGCTCTTTTTCATCTGGAAAAGGGAATGGAAGTGGCTTGTCTGCTGTGAGGACAACGGATACAATAGCCCCATCCATCTTTTCACCAACATTTGATGTCTGGACATTCCCATATACACTAGATGGTTGATGGGATTGCCAACGTTAATCTACAGTAAATAATTTAGGAGAGCTTCGTCGTGTCTGTCATTTGCTTGTATGTTTACTTTCAATACTAGTCTCGTCTGACTATTGGGTTATGGCATTGTTTGCTGTTCTAAATACATTTGGCTACTCATCCAGATGAAATCACATGTTGTCCTGCGTAAAGTGGCTATAAATAACTTTCACAGGGGCTTGGTTGACTTGATATACTATGATGTTTCGCACCTCTTATGTTATTTGTTTCCAGTGGTCATTACCAATCATCTTTTTAATTATAAATGCATTAGTGCAGTAATCGCAGATTTTTTTTTAAAATTTTTTATTTTTATTCCCCCGAAAGACAGCATAGGTTAACTTTAGTGGTTTTCTTTTTCATGTATGTTTTTTTTTTTTTTTTTTTGCTATACTTCTCTGTAGAAAAAAATGAGGAAAAAAAGCATGTGTGTATGAAAATATTAAACACACAATAGTGTGTGATAAAAATTAGAAGCAAGGGTATATTTTCATACAGTTTCTTTCACAAAGTTTTCGGGCTCAGATTACTCCATTGGTAATCTGACAGAACATATGGTACTTTTTATTTGGCCACAGTCAGATTTTGTAAGATAAACATTCCTAAGGAAAATTACATTTGTATCACGTGGAGCTAGTGTTTTTTTTTTTTTTTTTTTCATGCTGTGGTAGTTATTAATTTTTGTTTTGTGTCTCTGGCTGGTGAAATCTTTGCACTATCCATGCAGAGCATTTAATGATACATTCTTATGCAGCCTTTAATTATATTATTTGAAAACTATATTCTAATGATGTGATTAATGTTAATAAAGGAGAGGTTATAATATCTCCTCTTATGGTATTGACATTGCACAAGTTAAAAGTACCGTGAGCACTCCGAAGACATTCTTTTATTCTGCTCTCTTGCCTTAATGGAAAGCAGGCGTCTGCACTACAGACAATTTCATATCGCTAAATCTATTATTTTTCCAAGGGTGAGGCACAAGGTATTCATTAACTTTTATTGCTGGCTGCACGCCCTTTATAGCATCCTTTTGTAGCATTACTTGAAAGTTTTGTTTTTCTTACCTGTAGCTGAGCTTCTATGGTACTCCCAAGCAAAACCCGGCTGTGCAAGCTCAGCAGGAACCACCTAGGCCTACGGCACTTGTATTTCTATGCTCTTTCACACATCACTGTAACGCTATTTATAAGAGTTGTAAAACTGAGAGATTAGAGACACAATTTAATATCGTAAAAAAAGTAAAGTGTACCTACCATTTGTAATGATTTTTTTTTTTAAGTATTTGTTATTCAGACTTAAAAGGAAGCAGAGTGTGGTTTCTGTGGTCTCCATCCCTCATCCCGGCTGCTGATGGCCATCCTCCTGCTGTAATTGACGTGGATGACGCAGAAGGTGTCATCCACGTAGCTGGGCGAAATCTCACTCCTTCGCAGAGAAATCAGCGGCTCGCACCTACGCACTATGCTTTGCCTTAAATCATAACTGTGCATGCGCACTTATGTATTCGGCTCTGACCTCAATAGAGCAGAAAACCAACAAAGACGAAAAACCAAGAAGCGGTTTAGGGCTTAAATTGAAGTAAAAGGACAAAAGATAAGTAAAACAATATAGACTTTTTTTTGCCGCAATAGAGCAGAGCGTAGTGCGCAGGCATGATATTTCGCCCGGCTATGTGGATGACTCAGAACAAGTCATCCACGTAACTTACAGCATGAGGACTGCTGTGTCTGAAAATGGTACCAATAAAAATGTTAACTCATCCTGCAAAAAAGGCATCACATGACTGTCAGCCAATTATGCAAAAATTATAGCCATCTAAATATGGGGATGCAGTTTTTGCAATGAAAAGCATCTTTAAGTATGTGACAGCAGCCAAACAAAAAAAACAATATAAATCTGGTGTCGCTGTAATTGCACTGACCCAAAGAATAAAGTCGCCTAATATCTCATACAGTACGAGGAACAGCATAAAAAAATAAATAAAACCAGATCGCAGTAAGGCTCTGCTAAGATTTATCCTGCGCTCTACGCTGAGCATGTACCCCAGGGTTTCTGTGTAAATCTATGAAATATAGGATTCAGACTGAACCCCGTGTTTAAGATTCCCTATAATGAGGCAGATGACGGCACTGTGGATGCCATCTGGCCTGTGATGCGGCGGCGTCCCGTCTTTTTAGGCGTGCATAAATCGCGGTCCTCCACACTTTTGTGCACTTCTGAAGGACATTGCTGAATAGAGGCCAGGCGGAGTCCAGAGTAACTCTGCTGCCTCATTATAGTAAGTGGCTCACTCGTGGGTTTCAACTGAATTGCGTCACTCTGAGGTTTAGATGGAAACCCCGATGTAAGTGCTCATTTTAAAGCGCCAGATAAATGCGATCACAAATGTTATGTAAAATGTTCCCAATAAAAGCTTCAACTCAATCCATAAAAAAAAGCCCCTACTTCGGTCTGTAATCTGTTAATGGATATATAGGGGGCTTCTAAGTTAATGGTAGTACAAAGGCTCTGGAAAAGTGCTATGTCTCCTTGCCCCCCCCCAAAAGAAATTTAGCAAATTCTGCACTTTCAAATCCCCCCCTCTCTACTGAGCCCCAGTGTACTTAAACCAAATTTAGCGTCCACGTGTTTGGCATTTCTGTAGCAATGACACCCCGCCTAATTTACAGGTACATGTCCCAAGAAGCATGAGCTGGGCACTAGAATGGCAGTTTGCAATTTTCACTCAGCAACATCCACTGCTTCTTGTTTCTGGAAAACACCCATGGAGTCAAAATCATCACTACACCTGTAGATAAATTCCCAAAGGATATAATTTCCAAAATAGGAATTCTGCTCTTCTAGCATTTGAGAGCTCTGTATATGGAGTCTGCAAACTATTCTAGGAAAATCTGCACTTCTTCCCTCCCAAGTCTTGCCGTGTGACTAAGCAATATAGTGTATTTCTACATTCAGCAGAATTTTGGGACACATTTTGGTGCCATTTTTACCCATTTCCCAGTGTGAAAATGTAAATTCTGGGGCTACAACAAAATGTTGGTGGTAAAAATGTCATAATTTTTTCTTCACTGCCCAATGGTATAAAATTCTATGACACACCTGTGGTGTGGATATGATCACTGCACCCTTTGATGAATTTGAGAGGTGTAGTTTGTAAAATGAGGTGACTTATGTGGGGGTTCTGCTGTTGTGGCACCTCATGAACTCTACCAATGTTACATGGCACCTTCAAACCAGTCCAGCAAAATCTGAACTCCAATATGGCGCTTCTTCCTTTTTGAGCTTTGCACTGTGCCTCAATAGTAGTATTTTGGGTATCTGTGTACTCAGGAGAAATTGCACAGCAATTTTGGGGTCTATTTTTCTCCTTCTAGTCTTGTGAAAATGAAAAAATTTGGTGATAAAACAACATTTTTGTGGTAAAAATATATATTTTTTTCATTTTCACACACAAACGTTTTAAAAGTCTGTGAAGCACTTGTGGGTTCAAGGTGCTCACCACTCCTTGATAAATTCCTACAGGGGTCTAGTTTCCAAAATGGGGTCACTTGTGGGTGGTTTCCACTGTTTAGGCACATCAGGGGCTCTCCAAATATGACATGACACCCTCAAAACATTCCATTAAAATCTTTGTTCCAAAACGTCACTCCATCAATTCTGAGCCCTGCCGTGCGCTCAAACAGTAGTTCCCCCCACATATGGGATATCTGTGTACTCAGGAAAATTTGCACAACAAATTTTGGGCTCCATTTTCTCCTGTTACGCTTGTAAAAGTAAAACATTTCGGGCTAAAATAACATTTTCGTGGGCAAAATTAGATTTTTTATTTTCACAGCTGTGAAGGATGGCAACGGAGAGATCATGCCTGATCCCACTGCTGCCATCACATATGATGAACCTGCACCTAGCCACCCCGCCTGACGTCACTATTACATCGGAGGGATCACGTGGTAAGGTCTCCTCACTTGCACCAACATGACGTTCCTCACCCCCTGGGGACACATAAGGTCAGCTTCGCACAGTTTTACACCAACATCCCCTGTCCACACGGGTCCAGTGAGGCATGAGGAGTGAGAGAAGGTGGCCCACGCAGCCACTGACGTAGCACCACACTTACTCACAACCCTGAGAATCCCCTTTAACTAGCACCAGTGAAACAGAGCCCTACTGTCACGCTGTCTAATGATATGTATACAATGTCAGTAAACTATTAATACAGGAACAACACTCTATACAACAACTAGTATAGCAACATCAGCATGTAAGTATAGAATAGATTTACCTGACACGATATCTGCTTAACTCAGGGTTAATCTTGAGGACTTGATGAGCTGAAACAGGAAAGAGGTGGACCGGGATCTAACCTGACCCTAAACTGGGGTCCTAACTAATCCCTCACCTTGGAGGTACTGATAATGGTTCAGAGGTCCAAGTCACCAACCTAACCCTGTCTCCTATCAGACCCTGAACCCTGTAATCAGTCCTAAGAAGGATCCTGACTACCACCAAAGGGATATGGGCTGGTCTTAGCTAAATACACAGATTAGACATATAAGACAGACAGGATAACACTCGCTTGCATACACACTCAAACACCAAAGGAACATAAATGGTCTGGGAAATAAACTCTAACCAAGTTGAGCTTAGAACAACTAAGGAGCTCACAACTAAAGTCTATACAGATTCATTCCTATCTGTGGTCTGCATGAAGGTTTCACTGGCAACTCCCCAAGCAGACAACCAGGAATTTAAAGGAAACCAATCAACAAATAATCAATTGCAGCCGGGAGAAACTGCACCCAGTCCCAGCACCGAGCACAGACAGAATTAACTCCCTAGCTGCCAAACACAAAGAAACAGCAGCTCAGCTGTGAGAAGTCAAAATGTGCAACCGCGACGATCTTCGTGGCAATGCACACATGGCACCTACCAGCAGTTCCTCATTAGATATAAGCCCGGTCCGTTAATGGGATTACCATATATACTCGTGTATAAGCTGAGGTTTTTTTTAGCCCCCTTTGTTGGCTGAAACATACCCCCCTCGACTTATACACGAGTCACGGTCCCTGCGGGAAAAAAAAACAAAAAGATTACATACTCGCCTCTCGTCGCTGGGGGCCAGGTGCCAGTGTCCTGAGCAGGTGGGGACACCGGCGCGCTGTGGGGGCCAGGTGTCGCCGCTGGCTCAGGCCCCCGGCACTTGCGACTTTCACCTGTCCCCATTCCACCGCTGTGCGCCTCTGTGACGTTCAGGTCAGAGGGCACGATGACGTGCTTAGTGCGTGCCCTCTGCCTGTACAGTCACTGCAGAGAGCCGGACGACACAGCATTAGAAAAATGAGAAGGTGCTGGTCATCTTTTAACCCTTGTAACTTTTGTTGATGTAACGTAGATATGAGGGAAATGTTTAAGTATTTTGTGTGACATAACTCTCTGATTTAAGCAGGGCTGTGGAGTCGGTAAGCCAAACCTCCGACTCCAACTCTGACTCCTCAATTTCCATGACGCCGACTCCACGACTCAGACTCACTCATACCAGGGCTATGAATTAAAAAAGAAAAAAATAAATTTTATTATTCCAATAAAAGATGAATTTTTAAGGAACCAAGATCTGAATTCACTCTTCTATCGAGGGCTATGCCGTCGGTAAGCCAAACCTCCGACTCCAACTCCTTAATTTCCTTGACTTCAACTCCACCAAAATGAGCTCCGACTCAGAATCTGACTCCACAGCCCTGGATTTAATGGCATAAAAATTAAAAGTTTGAAAGTTGCAAATGTTTAAAAATTTGCCAAAATTCTGATATTTTCACAAATAAACTCAAGTTGTATCGAACAAATTTTACCACTATCATGAAGTACAATATGTCACAAAAAAAGTCTCAGAATCAGTAGGATCTGTTGAAACTTTCCAGAGTTATTACCTCATAAATTGACAGTGGTCAGAATTGAAAAAATTGGCCTGGTCATGAAGGTGAAAACAGTCTTCGGGGTGAATGGGTTAATCGTGCTGACAAACAGTGGGAGTAAGAGTGCACAGAATGATGTATAGACTCATAGATCTTCTATTAAGGGTGAAATGATACTGTCTTATTTGGGAATGCTTCTTTCCCTATTATTGGCCTGCCTAAATAGACTGCCAATCACCCGCAAAATGCTTGTTGTGTGAAATGATTTTTAAGCTTGCGTTAAAACTAAAGTTGATTAAATAGCTTTGGATAATTGCTTATCCGAATAGCTATAGCACTTCCAGAATAGCTGCATCAGTAACCTGGATACCTGGAGCCCTCCCGATTAATCAGCTGTGTGACAGTCACAACACATGCATGGAGAGCCTGTTTGTTGGGCTCTCCATGCATGTGTTGTGACTGTCACACAGCTGCAACACATGCAGCTGCGGTGCCGAACAGCTGATTATGGGGAGCGCTCCAGGTATCCGGATTACCGATGCAGCTATTTGGGAAGTGCTATAGCTATTTGGATAAGCACTTATCCGAAGCTATTCGATCAACCCTAGTTAAAACCATAGTTCTCAGTAACACAATGTTCTGCCTAGAACAATAAATGATATACTGTGCGGATAGAACGATTGTATCAGTCGTTGTTCTGTGTACGTGGAAGGGAGATAGGCTGGTCTACAGGGGCTGTTAAATGACTTCTGATCGGCTTCTGTGTAGCCGATTAGCCGGCATTTAATAGGCACAGGTTGGCCATTGTGAACATACTATTAGGCCGGCGTCACACTAGAGAAGAATACGGACGAGTGAGAGGCGTTAAAACAACGCATCACACTCGGACCAATGTTTCTCTATGGGGCAACTCCCATCATCCGTATATTTCTTGCCCGTATTTTACGGGGCGAGCAAATCGCAGCATGCTGCGATTGTCAGCGTATTATGCCCGTAGTACGCCAATGCAAGTCTATGGGGGCGAGAAAAATACAGATTACACACGGACCACACGTGTGACTTGCGAGAAATACGCACCGGTGTCCTTCAGAAAAGCCGGCAATTCGGTGCGCTATACTGTAAAATCACACTGCCATGTTTAATAAAGTTTATACACTTCTACCTATCATAATAGCCACTAATTCAATTTCCGGCTTCTGTAAAATCATTACAGAACCCGACATGAAATGACACATGGTTTACATACAGTAAACCATTTCATGTAGTTTGATATATGATTTTGATTAACAATTACATGAGTGTATGTGTGCAAAATTTCATACATGTAGGTGTTAATTTAATGTGTAAATTCGTTGAAAAAAGTGTGGGCTCCCATGGTCTTTTCTCCGCCAGACAGGGAAAAGACAGATAATAATAGACTAGAGAGGGACCATTGTTTTTGGGCCCCCACTGGCTACTAACATCTGCCCCCAGCCACCCCAAAAAAGGCACATCTATTATTAGAGGTGCCTTTTCTGGCACTTAGCCCATCTATTCCCATTGCCTTTAGCGGTGACTAATGGGTTATAATGGTTAATGCCACCTTGCTATTGAAAGGTGACATTAAGCCGGGTTAATAATGGAGAGTTGTCAATTAGACAACTCTCCATTATTAATACTATTGTATTAAATGGTTAAAAAAACACACACACATTAATTTAAAATTATTTTAAGAAATAAATACACAAAGTGTTTGACCACATTTTATTGCACTGGTAATCCTTCTGAATCCCTTGTTCACCTGTAATAAAAATAAAATAAAAAAGCAACAATATCCATACCTCTTTGCCATTCAGTCAGGTCCCACGCTGCAATCCATCTGAAGGGGTAACAGGTTTACAGCAGGGACCGATGAGAATGCTGCCAGCCCTGCTGTAAACCCCCGCAGAATGAATGAGTTCATATCTGCGCAGCTTCCACGGCTCACAGGAGATGAACTGATTAGTGTGGGAAGCTTGATTGATTGTTTCCCACTCTATCAAGTCAGGTCAGCCGGGGATTCCGCACAGCATCAGTGATGTCAGAGGCAGTCACCAGCTGACCTGAAGTGAACTTGATAGCGTGGGAAACAATCAATAAAGCTTCACACACTAATCAGTTCATCTCTGGTCAGCTGGGGAGTCTGTGCAGAGATGAAGTCATTAATTCTGCAAGGGTTTACAGCAGGACTGGTCGAATTAGCATCGGTCCCTGCTGTAAACCTGTTAACCCCTTCAGATGGATTGCAATGTGGGACCTGCCTGAACGGCGGAGAGGTATGGATATTGTTGCTTTTTTATTTTTATTACAGGAGAACAAGTGATTCAGAAGGATTACCAGTGCAATAAAATGTTGTCAAAAACTGTGTATTTATTTCATTAAAATATTTTTCAATTAATGTGTTTTTTTTTAACCACATTTTTATTGCAATCTCGCCATACGGATGCTTACATGCGCAAAATACGCAGCCACACCTTGACAACGGATGACATACGGATCACTGTTCAGGGAAGTTTTCTGTTTATTACGGCTGTACAATATGGTCCGAATTTCTATACGTTGTGTCTGACGCCGGCCTTCGTCTGTGTGCCAACTCATGCAAGAATTGAGTTGCTGCTGCTTACAAAAGTGAGTGCATCAGAGAGGTCATCTGTGGGGATCTCAACACCAGGACTTTACCGATCAGCTGCATGTTTGTTTGTATATACCATATCAATAATAATTTTGAAGGGAATCTGTCTCCTGCAAAAAAACAATGTTAACCTGCAGATATGGGCTTAATCTCCTGGTTAATAGCGTTATTAACCTGCCTGGTGCTTGCATGTAGCCGGCAGATTTCGGTTTCAGTCACGGGGCAGCGCTAGGGCTGATTCATTCACCACTCTGAGTATACAGAGTGGGGGCTGTAACCGTGCCCACACCCCTGCCTGACACTGACTCTGCATTGGGGCTGGCTGTCAGGGCCGGGTATAGATACAGCTTCGTCTGTATACTCAGAGTGGTGACTGAATCCGAACTCTGTCATGGAGAATAAAGTTTCTTTTCTCCTGCAGCATTCAACTATGTGCAGGCGCGGGCAGGTTAGTAACGCTATTAACCGAGGCATTTGTAATTTCATAGTGAAAGATCTGAACCTGTCTGGACCTCTGGTTCTGGCCAGCTTCAGTACTCCTATTCTGCAGATGCTCCAGGGACACATGATACCCGCCCAGTTAGCCGAAGACGGGAGGCAATGGATCCGTGTGCTCCAGAAGAAATAAGATTGGATGGAGTTGTAGATATAGCAGGTACTATGCGACATGATAAAGTAGTTTTAACTCAGTAGGAACTGATGCATGTTGCTATGATATGTAACTGACAACAGTAAAACTTGTATAGCCGATAAATGACATGTAACATTGTATAACTTTATTTTTAGAAGTTCCTGGTTTACTGTACATGGTGCCTAGAAACTGTTGACTGCATGCATCAAGTAGCTTTTTTGCCCTGTAAAACCAATATGCTTTTGGTAGAATGTATTGTTCCATATGCTAGTGTTAACATGAAGCTATCTGCACGATGACACTCCTAAATTTACTAAGAAGCACTAGCCTGTTACTAAATGTGGACATCTTTCACCGATCATATGACAAAAACTGAATTCTATGCCCCTAATTTTTCACGCCAGTTTCCGGTGTAAGTTATTTGTACAGTAGTATTGAAAATAATATCAATCCAATCTGACTAACGAGATTACCGTATTTTTCAGACTATAAGACGCACTCACACCCCCTTACCCCCAAAAAAATTTTTTTTGGGATAACAGGGGTGCGTCTTATAGTTGAAATGTACGGTACTTACATTTAGTGTGGTGGCAGCAGGAGTCGGGCGATTCTTCCAATGGTCCTGGTCTGACGCTCCAGGCGATGATGGTGCGGCGGTGCTCGGTGGTGCCAGAGGCTCCAGCTACTTTTTCTGAAAGCCAGAGCCCCGCACTTCTATTGCCTCAATGCTGTGACCTCCGGGAAAATGACCACGGAGGCGGCGCATGCACAGATTGAGATCTCTGCTCTGAGATCTCGTTGCGAGATCTCAGTCTGCACCTGGGAAATCAATCAGTCCTCTGGGAAAATGGCCGCCAGAGGCGGCGCATACGCAGATTGAGATCTCAGGAAGAGATCTCGTTGCCGAGAACTCAATCTGCGCATGCGCCGCCTCCGGCAGCCATTTTCCCGGAGGCCACAGCATCGAGGCAATAGAAGTGTGGGGGCTCAGGGCTTTCACAAAATGTCGCCGGAAACCCCCCCCCCCCCACACCACACTGAGCACCGTCGAACCTGCCACACTAGGCTGGGATGGGAGTGAAATCATCACCCTGCAGCGTCGGACCACCGGAAGAATCGCCCGACTCCTGCTGCCACCAACGCTGCCGATTTTTTCCCCCCCCACTCCCGGGTAAACTGAATTCAGGACTGTAAGATGGACCCCCTTTTGACGCTTTATTTTTTTTTTCTCCATTTTCCTTCTGAAAATTTGGGGTACATCTATATTAGAACATATCAAACAATTTAACAGACTCCGCATTCATAAATTCATGATCTGCATGTTTTTGATAATTAATTGAAAGGGAGTGTGTTCAAAATAATAGCAGTGTGAAGTTCAAATAGTGAGGTCAGTCATTCTGTGAAGAAACACGTGTGAATCAGGTGGCTCTTATTTAAGGGTGAAGCCAGGACATGTTGTACATGCATTTCTCCTTGAAAGCCTGAGAAATATGGGTCGTTCCAGACATTGTTCTGAAGAACAGTGTACTTTGATTAAAAAGTTAATTGGAGAGGGTAAAACTTATAAAGAAGTGCAGACAATGATAGGCTGTTCAGCTTAGCCCCTTCACCCCCAAGGGTGGTTTGCACGTTAATGACCGGGCCAATTTTTACAATTCTGACCACTGTCTCTTTATGAGGTTATAACTCTGGAACGCTTCAACGGATATTCGCGATTCTGAGATTGTTTTCTCGTGACATATTGTACTTCACGTTAGAAGTAAAATTTCATCGATATAACTTGCGTTTATTTTTGAAAAAAACGCAAATATGGCGAAAATTTTTAACATTTTGCAATTTTCAAACTTTGAATTTTTATTCCCTTAAAACAGAGAAATATATCACACAAAATAGTTAAGAAATAACATTTCCCACATGTCTACTTTACATCAGCACAATTTTGGAACCAAAATTTTTTTTGTTAGGAAGTTATAAGGGTTAAAAGTTGACCAGCGATTTCTCATTTTTACAACAAAATTTACAAAGCCATTTTTTTTAGGGACCACTTCTCATTTGAAGTCACTTTGAGGGGTCTATATGGCAGAAAATACCCAAAAGTGACACCATTCTAAAAACTGCACCCCTCAAGGTACTCAAAACACATTCAAGAAGTTTATTAACCCTTCAGGTGCTTCACAGGAACTAAAGCAACGTGGAAGGAAAAAATGAATATTTAACTTTTTAGCCACAAAAATGATCTTTTACAAACTTTTTTTTTATTTTCACAAGGGTAAAAGGAGAAAATGGACAGATAAGGTTGTTATGCAATTTCTCCTGAGTACGCCAATACCCAATATGTGGGGGAAAACCACTGTTTGGGCACACGGCAGAGCTCGTAAGGGAAGGAGCGCCGTTTGACTTTTTCAAACTAAAATTGGCTGGAATTGAGATTGGACGCCATGTCGTGTTTGGAGTGCCCCTGATGCGCTTAAACAGTGGAAACCCCCACAAGTGACACCATTTTTGAAACTAGACCCCCTAAGGTACTTATCTAGATCTGTTGTGAGCACTTTGAACCCCCAAGTGTTTCACAAAAGTTTATAATGCCTGGGTGTGAAAAAAAAAAAAACAATTTTCCACAAAAATGATTTTTTAGTCCCAAATTTTTGAATTTTCCCAAGGAAATTGGACTCCTAAAGTTGTTGTCCAATTTGTCCTGAGTACGCTGATACCCCATATGTGGGGGAGGGGAAACTGTTTGGGCGCACGGCAGGGCTTGGAAAGGAAGTAGTAACGTTTTGGAATGCAGACGTTGATGGGGGTCATGTTCCGTTTGCAGTGCCCCAGATGAGCCTAAACAGTGGAAACCCCCACAAGTGACCCCATTTTGGAAACTAGACCCCCTAAGGAACTTATCTAGATCTTTGGTGAGCACTTTGAACCCCCAAGTGCTTCACACAAGTTTATAATACCCGGGCATGAAAATAAAAAATCCTATTTTTTTTCCCACAAAAATTATCTTTTAGTCACTAATTTTTTATTTTCCCAAGGGTAACAGGAGAAATTGGACCACATAAGTTGTTGTACAATTTGTCCTGAGTATGCTGATACCCCATATGTGGGGGGAACCACTGTTTGGGCGCACGGCAGAGCTCGGAATGGAAGGAGCACCATTTGACTTTTTCCAACCAAAATTGGCTGGAATTGAGATTGGATGCCATGTTGCATTTGGAGAGCCCCTGATGTGCCTAAACAGTGGAAACCCCCCACAAATGACCCCATTTGGGAAACTAGACCCCCTAAGGAACTCATCTAGATCTTTGGTGAGCAATTTGAACTCCCAAGTGCTTCACACAAGTTTATAACGTAGAGCCGTAAAATTTAAAAATCATATTTTTTCCACAAAAATGATCTTTTCACCCCAATTTTTATTTTTCCAAGGGTAACAAGACTCCAAAAGTTATTGTGCAATTTGTCCTAAGTGCGCTGATACCCCATATGTGGGGGTAAACCACTGTTTGGGTGCATGGCAGAGTTTGGAAGGGAAGGAGCGCCGTTTGACTTTTTCAACGCAGAATTGGCTGGACGCCATGTCGTGTTTGGAGAGCTCCTGATCTGCCTAAACAGTGGAGACCCCCATAAATGACACCATTTTGGAAACTAGACCCCTCAAGGAACTTATCTAGATGTGTGGTGAGAACTTTGAACCCCCAGGTGTTTCACTAAAGTTTATAACGTACAGCCGTAAAATAAAAAATCTTTTTTTTTTTTTTTTTACAAAAATGATTTTTTTTCGCCCCCAATATTTTATTTTCACAAGGGTAACAGAAGAAATTGGAACCCAAAAGTTGTTGTCCAATTTGTCCTGAGTACGCTGATAACCAATATGTGGGAGAAAACTACTGTATGGGCGCACGTCAGGGCTCGGAAGGGAAGTAGTGACGTTTTGGATTGCAGACTTTGATGGAATGGTCTGGGGGTGTCATGTCGCATTTGGAGAGCCCCTGATGCGCCTAAACAGTGGAAACCCCCCACAAGTGACCCCATTTTGGAAAATAGACCCCACAAGGAACTTGTCTAGATGTGTGGTGAGCACTTTGAACCCCGAAGTGCTTCACAGAAGTTTATAACGCACAGCCGTAAAAATAAAAAATCTTTTTTTTTTTTGCAAAAATGATTTTTTTGCCCCAATATTTTATTTTTACAAGGGTAACAGGAGAAATTGGACCCTAAAAGTTGTTGTCCAATTTGTCCTGAGTACGCTGATACCCAATATGTGGGAGAAAACTACTGTATGGGTACAAGTTGGGGCTCGGAAGGGAAGTAGTGACGTTTTGGATTGCAGACTTTGATGGAATGGTCTGGGGGTGTCATGTCGCATTTGGAGAGCCCCTGATGCGCCTAAACAGTGGAAATCCCCAACAAGTGACCCCATTTTGGAAAATAGACCCCACAAGGAACTTATCTAGATGTGTGGTGAGCGCTATGAAGCCCCAAGTGCTTCACAGAAGTTTATAATGTACAGCCGTAAAAACAAAAAAATAATTTTTTTTGTACAAAAATGATATTTTCGCCCCCAGTTTTTTATTTTCCCAAGGGTAACAGAAGAAATAGGACAAATTGCACAATAACTCTTGGGGTCCAGAGTACGCTGATACCCCATATGTGGGGATAAACTACTGTTTGGACGCATGGCAGAGCTCAGAAGTGAAGGAGCACCGTTTGACTTTTTCAACGCAGAATTGGCTGGAATTGAGATCAGACGCCATGTCACATTTGGAGAGCCCCTGATGTGCCTAAACAGCGGAAACCCCCCAATTCTAACTCCAACCCTAACCCCAACACACGCCTAACCCTAATCCCAACCCTAACCACAAACCTAACCCTAACACACCCCTAATCCCAACCCTAACCCTAATCCTAACTTTAGCGCCAACCCTAACTTTAGCCGCAACCCTAACCCTAATGGGAAAATGGAAATAAATACTTTTTTTTAATTTTATTATTTTTCCCTAACTAAGGGGTGATAAAGGGGGTTTGATTTACTATTTATAGCGGGTTTTTATGATTGGTAGCTGTCACGCTAAAAGACGCTTTTTATTGCAAAAATAGTTTTTTGCATCGCCACATTTTGAGAGCTATAATTTTTGCATATTTTGGCCCACAGAGTCATGTGAGGTCTTATTTTTGCGGTACGAGTTGACGTTTTTATTGGTACCATTTTTGAGCACGTGACATTTTTTGATCGCTTTTTATTTCGATTTTTGGGAGGTTAGAATGAACAAAAGTCATCAATTCATGAATTTCTTTTGGGGGAGGCGTTTATACCGTTCCGCGTGTGGTAAAATTGATAAAGCGGTTTTATTCTTCGGGTCAGTACGATTATGGCGATACCTCATTTATATCATTTTTTTTATGTTTTGGTGCTTTTATAGAATAAAAACAATTTTATTTAGAAAATAATTATTTTTGCATCGCTTTATTCTGCGAGCTATAACTTTTTTATTTTTTCGCTGATAATGCTGTATGACGGCTCGTTTTTTGCGGACAAGATGACGTTTTCAGCAGTACCATGTTTTTTTATATCGGTCTTTTTGATCGCGTGTTATTCCACTTTTTGTTCGGCAGTATGATGATAAAGCATTGATTTTTTTTTTGCTTCGTTTTTTTTTTTTTTTTTAAGGGTTCACTAAAGGGGTTAACTAGTGGGACAGTTTTATAGGGGGGGTTGTTACGGACGCGGCGATACCAAATATGTGTACTTTTATTTTGTTTTTTTATTTACAGGAAGAAATGAATTTATTGGGGAATATTTTTTTTTTTTTTTAATTTATTTTGGATTTTTTTTTTAAAATATGTTTATTTTTATTTTTTTAACTTTTTTACTTTGTCCCAGGGTGGGACATCACTGTATTTTATCAGATCGCTGGTGTGACAGTGTGCACAGCACTCTGTCACACCAGCGATCGCTCTGGCATCGCTGCATGCTTCTCAGTGCCTGCTCTCAGCAGGCACTGAGGAAGCCGCCTCCCTCCAGGACCCCGGCGCCATCTTGGATCCGGGTCCTGGGAGGGAGGAAGCCCTCAGAACAGCGCGATCACATCGCGCTGCTCTGAGGGTCTCAGGGAGCCTCCACCCTGCGCGATCCTCCACTGTGCCCCCAGTACACCGCGATCATGTTTGATCGCGGTGTGCAAGGGGTTAATGTGCCGGGAGCGGTCCGTGACCGCTCCTGACACACAGTCACGGGTGTCAGCTGTGATAATCAGCTGACACCCGGCGGCGATTAGCTGCGCTTCCTCCGGAGCGCAGCTAATCGCCTATGACGTACTATCCCGTCCATGGTCAGATTGTCACGGGTTTTATGGACGGGATAGTACGTCTAATGTCAGAGAGGGGTTAAATGATCTCCAATGCTTTAAAACGGAAAGCCAAACCAGAGAGACATGGAAGAAAACGGAAGACTACCATTCAAGTGGATGGAAGAATAGCCAGAATGTCAAAGGCTCAGCCCATGATCAGCTCCAGGATGATCAAAGACAGTCTCAAGTTACCTGTGAGGACTGTGACAGAGGCCTGTGTGAAGATTATCTTTTAGCAAAAAGTCCCCACAAAGTCCCACAGGTTAAAAAAGACATGTACTGAACCAGATACAATTTGCCAAAGAAAACTTTTGGGTCCAAGGGCCGTAGACAGTCCGTCAGACGAACCTCAATCCTTGCATTCAAGCCACAGTACATTCTGAAGACAGTGAAGCATGGTGGGGCAAGCATCATGATATGGGCATGTTTCTCTTACTATGAAGCCGGACCTATTTACCACATGCCAGGGATCAAGGACCAGTTTGTATATATTAAAATACTTGAAGTCATGGTGCCTTACGCTGGAGAGGATATGAAATGGTTGTTTAAACAAGACAGCGACCCTAAACACACCAGTAAACGAACAAAATTGAGGTTATGGAGTGGCCAGCCCAATCCGGACTTTAATCCGATAGAACACTTGTGGGGTGACATTAAAAATGCCGTTTCTGAGGCAAAGCCAACAAATGTAAAAAAAACTGGGGGATGTAGTCCAAGCATCCTGGGCTGGAATAACAGCTGACAAGTGCCAGACGTTGGTTCACTCTATGCAACATAGATGTGAAGCAGTTGAAAAAAAAAAAAAAAATGTGGGTATACAACTAAATATTAGGTCAGTGATTCACGGCAATGCTAAATCGTCATAAAAAATAGTACATATTGTGAGTTTGTAAAGACAAATGCAGACACTTTTTTAGAACAGCACAATGTTAATTTTTTATTTTCTGTAAAGAAGTTAAAAAATTATATACATTTCTCCATGTTTTGAATTAGAAAACAGTGTGCAATGTTCCCAATGCATGGAAATAAAAACTCGTATAACTGTACATTTTTCTGTATGGGGATATCCTGCCTCTCCGACTAAGCCATGCCCTCTTTTTTTAAAGTTGCCGAAAGCGTGGAAACAGGAGTAGGAGCTTTAGTAGCAAATATGACATGCATAAAAACTGGTGTGAAGCCAATGAAAAATGTCCTACAGCATGTTTCCAATGTAACATTGGGATTTGTTAATTATTTCAACCTATATCACTTTACTATTCTGTTTTTCTTTGCAGGTTTAATATTTGTCCTTTTGATAAAGGAATTCAAGCATTATCAATGGTTTTATTAAGATAACAGTTTGGGACAACTTTGGATTTTGAATGAGAACATGAGTTCACTAAAGCCAAGTGGGCTTAAAGCTCCTTCCAGAATAGCAAAGCCAGGAGCTGTAACGACAAAGTCATCCACTACTGCTGCTGCTGTTGCTGCTGCTGGTAAGAATATTACAATTCTGATGTGGATTTTTAAAGCAAACGCAACATTCTTATCAAGTTTAAAGGGAATCTGTCAGCAGGTTTTTGCTACCTCATCTCAGAGCAGCATGATGTAGAGAAAGAGACCCTGAATCCAACAGTCTTTCAGATTACTGGGTGCAGCAATTCTGACAGAGTTTTTAGATTAAGCATGCAGCAGAGCTGAGAAACCTAACCCTGCCCTCTCTAGGCTCTGGTCTGTTGACCATGACCTGCTTACACAAGGGGAGGGGTTGTACTTGCAAACCAGATATTCAAAACAATGATATGCTAGTGATAAAACATTCAGTGTAAGTAATCGGCACACAGCTTGATAAAAGACACATTGTTAAATTCTGTGTTTTTAACCTCAGCTCATGCTGTCCTCAGGTTAACCTGCTCACAGATTCCCTTTAAAAGATTTATTTAATAATGTATCCAGTATCTATTGTGAAATCTGGTGGCAGATTTGGTTAATATAAATTCGAGCTAAGCCAAAAACTTAAATCTTTAATATTTTTGCTACACTTAATCCAGATAAGTTTAAAAACAAGCAAGAAGAAAAACAAGAACTCTGCTCTTCTCCCCTGACACTTCTGTGGTGGCAATGCTTTCCTGCACTCCTGCTAGTCTCTGGCTGTAAAGTGGCATCACAATAATGTGATTGCCACAGAAGTGCCAGGGAAGGCAAGTATGATTATTTTTTTTATTTTGTTTATTTATCATGTTTCCACAGGGAATTATGCAAAACAAAAAAATCATCACATCATAACAACACCTATTATAATGGGAGTGAATACCCAAATAAATAATAACCAGAGTAGAATTATACAAAGGCATTCCTAAATATAAACTCTGGAGTCTATAAAGTATAGTTAGATAACACTCAAAACACAACTTTTAATATACAACCATTCTATGTGTCCAAAAGTATAATTAGTCGTTAGACACTTCGAATAATAAGCGTCAACAAAATGTCTGTTATGGTACCATTGCCACCAGACCAGAAGTGATACCAACAAAAAAGGTTAAAGTTTAAGAATCCAATATTTATTGATAATTAATTTAAAATCATGTAAGAATACAGTACAGACCTAAAGTTTGGACACACCTCATTTAAACATTTTTCTGTATTTTCATGCTTGTTAAAATTGTACATTCACACTGAAGGCATCAAAACTATGAATTAACACATGTGGCATTATATACTTAACAAAAAAGTGTGAAACAACTGAAAATACGTCTTATATTCTAGTTCTGCAAAGTAGCCACCTTTTGCTTTCATAACTGCTTTGCACACTCTTGGCATTCTCTTGATGAGCTTCAAGAGGTAGTCACCGGAAATGGTTTTCACTTCACAGGTGTGCCCTGTCAGGTTTAATAAGTGGAATTTCTGGCCTTATAAATGGGGTTGGGACCATCAGTTGTGTTGTGCAGATGTATGGTGGATACACAGCTGATAGTCCTACTGAATAGACTGTTAGAATTTGTATTATGGCAAGAAAAAAGCAGCTAAGTAAAGAAAAACGAGTGGCCATCATTACTTTAAGAAATGAAGGTCAGTCAGTCCGAAAAATTGGGAAAACTTTGAAAGTGTCCCCAAGTGCAGTTGCAAAAACCATCAAGCGCTACAAAGAAACTGGCTCACATGAGGACCGCCCCAGGAAAGGAAGACCAAGAGTCACCTCTGCTTCTGAGGATAAGTTTATCCGAGTCACCAGCCTCAGAAATTGCAGGTTAACAGCATCTCAGATTAGAGACCAGGTCAATGCCACACAGAGTTCTAGCAGCAGACACATCTCTACAACAACTGTTAAGAGGAGACTTTGTGCAACAGGCCTTTATGGTAAAATAGCTGCTAGGAAACCACTGCTAAGGACAGGCAACAAGCAGAAGAGACTTGTTTGGGCTAAAGAACACAAGGAATGGACATTAGACCAGTGGAAATCTGTGCTTTGGTCTAATGAGTCCAAATTTGAGATCTTTGGTTCCAACCACTGTGTCTTTGTGTGACGCAGAAAAGGTGAACGGATGGACTCTACATGCCTTGTTCCCACCGTGAAGCATGGAGGAGGAGGTGTGATGGTGTGGGGGTGCTTTGCTGGTGACACTGTTGGGGATTTATTGAAAATTGAAGGCATACTGAACCAGCATGGCTACCACAGCATCTTGCAGCGGCATGCTATTCCATCCGGTTTGCGTTTAGTTGGACCATCATTTATTTTCAACAGGACAATGACCCCAAACACACTTCCAGGCTGTGTAAGGGCTATTTGACCAAGAAGGAGAGTGATGGGGTGCTACACCAGATAACCTGGCCTCCACAGTCACCAGTTCTGAACACAATTGATATGGTTTGGGGTGAGCTGGACCACCGAGTGAAGGCAAAAGGGTCAACAAGTGCTAAGCATCTCTGGGAACTTCTTCAAGATTGTTGGTAGACCATTTCCGGTGATTACCTCTTGAAGCTCATCAAGAGAATGCCAAGAGTGTGCAAAGCAGTCATCAAAGCAAAAGGTGGCTACTTTGAAGAACCTAAAATATAAGACATATTTTCAGTTGTTTCACACTTCTTTGTATATAATTCCACATGTGTTAATTCATAGTTTTGATGCCTTCAATGTGAATGTACAATTTTTATAGTCATGAAAATACAGAAAAATCTTTAAATGAGAAGGTGTGTCCAAACTTTTGGTCTGTACTGTATATAAAATAAACAGAGCTAAAAACCTCCATAAAGAGGGGGAGCATAAATTCAATATCATAGTACAATAGTATAGGGGGTATTTAGGACAATGGTGAACGTATAAATTTATATAAAAAAAATGAAGCTGTAATAAATGTAGAATCATAGAATGGTAGAGTTGGAAGGGATCTCCTGGGCCATTTGGTCCAACCCCCTGCTCAAAGCAGGATTCTCTAAATCATCCCAGACAGATGTCTGTCCAGCCTCTGTTTGAAGATTTTCATTGAAGGATAACTCACCACCTCTCGTGGCAGGCTGTTCCACTCATTGATCACCCTAACTGTCAAAAAGTTTTTTCTAATATCTAATCTGTGTCTCCTCCCATTCAGTTTCATCCCATTGCTTCTAGTCTTTCCTTGTGCAAATGAGAATAAAGATGATCCTTCTACAATGTGACAGCCCTTGAGAAATTTGTAGACAGCTATTAAGTCTCCTCTCAGTCTTCTTTTTTGCAAGCTAAACATTCCCAAATCCTGCAACCATTCCTCATAGGACATGTTTTGCAGACCGGTCACCATTCTGGTCGCTCTTCTCTGAACTTGCTCCAGTTTGTTGATGTCTTTTTTAAAATGTGGTGCCCAAAACTGGACACAGTATTCCAGATGAGGTCTGACCAAAAAGGAGTAGAGGGCAATAATGACCCCACGTGATCTAGACTGTATGCTTCTGTTGATACATCCTAGAATTGCATTTGCCTTTTTTGCTGCTGCATCACACTGTTGACTCATGTTCAGTCTGTGATCAATTAGTATACCCAAGTCTTTTTCACATGTGCTGTTACTTAGCCCTATTCCTCCCATTTTGTATATGCTTTTTTCATTTTTATTGCCCAGATGTAGTACTTTGCATTTTTCCCTGTTAAAATCCATTCTGTTAGTTGCTGCCCACTGCTCCAGTTTATTTATATATTTTTGAATCCTCTCTCTCTCTTCTCTAGTATTAGCTACCCCTCCTAGCTTTGTGTCATCAGCAAATTTGATCAGTTTACCCTCAATTCCTTCATCTACTTCATCTAAATCATTGATAAAGATGTTGAACAATACAGGGCCCAAAACAGAGCCTTGTGGTACCTCACTTGAGACATTCTTCCAACTGGATGTGCAGCCATTTACGACCACTCTTTGGGTCCGATCACTAAGCCAGTTATGAATCCACCTAACAGTTGCCTTGCCCATTCCATACTTAGTCATTTTTTCAATAAGGATTGTGTGAGATACTTTGTCAAATGCTTTGCTGAAGTCAAGATATACTATATCTACAGCATTTCCCTGATCGACCCAGTCAGTGATTTTGTCATAGAAGGAAATTAAGTTAGTCTGACATGACTTATTAGTTACAAACCCATGCTGACTCTGTTTAATCACTTCATTCTTATCCAGGTACTTGCTTACACGTTCTTTAATAATTTGTTCAAAGATCTTTCCTGGTATAGAAGTCAGACTCACCGGCCTGTAGTTCCCTGGGTCCACCTTCTTCCCCTTTTTGAAGATAGGAACAACATTTGCTCTTCTCCAGTCTTCTGGGACTTCTCCTGTTCTCCAAGAATTTTCAAAGATTATGGACAGTGGTTCAAGAATTTCTTCTCCTATCTCCTTCAGTATCTGGGGTGTAATTCATCTGGACCTGGAGACTTAAATTCATTTAGGTTAGCTAAGTGTTTCCTCGCTGTCTTTCTGTTTATAGATATCCTGGATTCTTCTATTCCTTTAATAGGACAGTGAAGATCAGTTGATGTTACATTTCCTTTCTGAGAGAAAACAGATGCAAAATAGGAATTTAAAAGTTCAGCCTTCTCAACATCCTGTCTTACCATTTCATCATTTTCATCCTGTAAAAATCTTATAGCATCTTTGACTTTTCTTTTACTTTTGACGTATCCCCAAAATCCTTTTTTGTTGCTTTTGACGTCACTTGCAAGCCTTAATTCATTGTCAGCTTTAGATAATCTGATTTGTGCCATTCAGGTTCTGCAGACGGAATTATATTCTTCTTTAGATATGCCTCCCTCTTTCCATTTGATAAACAATTCTTTCTTCCTTTTTAGCATGTCTTTAAGTTCTGTGTTCATCCATCCTGGTTTCCTTAAATGCTTCCCATTCTTCCTTCTTTTCGGAATTGTTAACGATTGTGCTTTGAGAATCTCATTTTTCAAGATTTTCCATCCTTCCTGGACATTTTTGTCCTTAAGGATATCCAGCCATTGGATCCCTCCAATTCTCTTTCTCAGTCCCTTAAAATCTGCCTTTCTGAAATCTAACCTTGACGTCTGAGTCTTCACAGGTCTTCCTCCTCTTGTTATCCAAAATTCTAAAATAGCTTGGTCACTAGTAGTATTGTTCAAGAAAAGAAATGAGATGTAATAATTGTAATAAACCCAGAAAATACTAAAAGATCAACCGGATATAAAAAAATTATATGTATACACAGTACAGACCACAAGTTTGGACACACCTTCTCATTTAAAGATTTTTGTATATTTTCATGACTATGAAAATTGTACATTCACACTGAAGGCATCAAAACTATGAATTAACACATGTGGAATTGTATACTTAACAAAAAAGTGTGTAACAACTGAATTTATTTCTTATATTCTAGGTTCTTCTAAGTAGCCACCTTTTGCTTTGATGACTGCTTTGCACACTCTTGGCATTCTCTTGATGAGCTTCAAGAGGTAGTCACCGGAAATGGTTTTCACTTCACAAGTGTGCCCTGTCAGGTTTAATAAGTGGGATTTCTGGCCTTATAAATGGGGTTGGGACCATCAGTTGTGTTGTGCAGAAGTCTGGTGGTTACACAGCTGATAGTCCTACTGAATAGACTGTTAGCTGCTTTTTTCTTGCCATAATACAAATTCTAAGTAAAGAAAAATGAGTGGCCATCATTACTTTAAGAAATGAAGGTCGGTCAGTCAGTCTGAAAAATTGGGAAAACTTTGAAAGTGTCCCCAAGTGCAGTTGCAAAAACAATCAAGCGCTACAAAGAAACTGGCTCACATGAGGACCGCCCCAGGAAAGGAAGACCAAGAGTCACCTCTGCTTCTGAGGATAAGTTTATCCGAGTCACCAGCCTCAGAAATCGCAGGTTTACAGCTGCTCAGATTAGAGACCAGGTCAATGCCACACAGAGTTCTAGCAGCAGACACATATCTACAACAACTGTTAAGAGGAGACTTTGTGCAGCAGGCCTTCATGGTAAAATAGCTGCTAGGAAACCACTGCTAAGGACAGGCAACAAGCAGAAGAGACTTGTTTGGGCTAAAGAACACAAGGAATGGACAGTAGACCAGTGGAAATCTGTGCTTTGGTCTGATGAGTCCAAATTTGAGATCTTTGGTTCCAACCACCGTGTCTTTGTGCGACGCAGAAAAGGTGAACGGATGGACTCTACATGCCTGGTTCCCACCGTGAAGCATGGAGGAGGAGGTGTGATGGTGTGGGGGTGCTTTGCTGGTGACACTGTTGGGGATTTATTGAAAATTGAAGGCATACTAAACCAGCATGGCTACCACAGCATCTTGCAGCGGCATGCTATTCCATCCGCTTTGCGTTTAGTTGGACCATCATTTATTTTTCAACAGGAGTATATAAAGAACCAGGAGGGCACCACAAGATAAAAGACTGCATACACCTGATGTCAGTACAAAAATATCATAACTATAGAGAGAAAGCTACTGACGCAAAACAGAGATCACCAAAAATATGCAAATTTTATTAATGAGTATAGACAAACACAACCATAAATACTTTTAAAAGTCATAAACATGACAACATTTTACACTTTTGTTGGCTTGTAATAAAGCCATATAAGCTCCCCACACAAAGTCCACATAACAAAATGAGTGGTATAAATATTAAATAATAGTAATGCACCTGAACTAGCGTCAAAATGTGACAGATATGATATAATGGAGCACAATGGAAGCTAAAAATGCCCTAATATAATCCCAATTGTGCAGCCATATAATAATGGTGAACAAATTGAACGACTAAATATATATCACCAAAGCAGCTAAAGTGCATAGAGACTGCAATCTCATGAATGGCAAGAGATTTAGTGCTTGAGAACAGGAGTGGTGGAATAATGCACCTGGGTAGTAATTAAGGCAAAATAGACCAGAAATCTAATGTTTCACAAACAGTCAATGAAAACATATGAACAATGACAGCATATACTGTCTCCCTTCAAATACAATAGCTGTGTGTATTGAAATAAACAACTAAATAACACAAAATGGCCATAATCCCTAATATGACAGAGCAATCGCAAAAAGGAAACACAGTCATATAGCAAGACCCAAGTGGTGCTCCTGAAAGCACATGTGAAAATAATGCCAGATGAATGGAGACAAATGTACAAAGCAATAACATGCTAAAACAGGGAGAGTACCCTGTTCAATACAATAGCAATGACAGGGGGGAGCTTGTGGAGATGCCCGACGCGTATCGCCACCTAGAGGTGGCTTCGTCAGGAACCTCTAGGTGGCGATACGCGTCGGGCATCTCCACAAGCTCCCCCCTGTCAGTGGTATTGTATTGAACAGGGTACTCTCCCTGTTTTAGCATGTTATTGCTTTGTACATTTGCCTCCATTCATCTGGCATTTTTTTCACATGTGCTTTCAGGAGCACCACTTGGGTCTTGCTATATGACTGTGTTTCCTTTTTGCGATTGCTCTGTCATATTAGGGATTATGGCCATTTTGTGTTATTTAGTTGTTTATCTCAATACACACAGCTATTGTATTTGAAGGGAGACACAGTATATGCTGTCATTGATCATATATTTTCATTGACTGTTTGTGAAACATTAGATTTCTGGTCTATTTTGCCTTAATTACTACCCAGGTGCATTATTCCACCACTCCTGTTCTCAAGCACTAAATCTCTTGCCATTCATGAGATTGCAGCCTCTATGCACTTTATCTGCTTTGGTGATATATATTTAGTTGTTCAATTTGTTCACCATTATTGTATGGCTGCACAATTGGAATTATATTAGGGCATTTTTAGCTTCCATTGTGCTCCATTATATCATATCTGTCACATTTTGACGCTAGTTCAGGTGCATTACTATTTAATATTTATACCACTCATTTTGTTATGTGGACTTTGTGTGGGGAGCTTATATGGCTTTATTACAAGCCAACAAGAGTGTAAAATGTTGTCATGTTTGACTTTTAAATGTTTTTATGGTTGTGTTTGTCTGTACTCATTAATAAAATTTGCATATTTTTGGTGATCTCTGTTTTGTGTCAGTAGCTTTCTCTCTCTATAGTTATTTTTCAACAGGACAATGACCCCAAACACACCTCCAGGCTGTGTAAGGGCTATTTGACCAAGAAGGAGAGTGATGGGGTGCTACGCCAGATGACCTGGCCTCCACAGTCACCAGACCTGATCCCAATCGAGATGGTTTGGGGTGAGCTGGACCGCAGAGTGAAGTTAAAAGGGCCAACAAGTGCTAAGCATCTCTGGGAACTCCTTCAAGATTTTTGGAAGACCATTTCTGGTGTCTACCTCTTGAAGCTCATCAAGAGAATGCCAAGAGTGTGCAAAGCAGTCATCAAAGCAAAAGGTGGCTACTTTGAAGAACCTAGAATATAAGACATAATTTCAGTTGTTACACACTTTTTTAAGTATAAAATTCCACATGTGTTAATTCATAGTTTTGATGCCTTCAGTGTGAATGTACAATTTTCATAGTCATGAAAATACAGAAAAATCTTTAAATGAGGTGTGTCCAAATTTTTGGTCTGTACTGTACATACCAATGTGGTGTTTGTCAACATAAGATCAAGTGAATCTTAATGATGGTAAATAATATTAATTATAATTATAGTAGTAAAACGATAAATTCAAAGATTTTCCGGTCAGCATGATAATAATATACCCATATACTACTCCATAAGCACAAACAATCCAGGAGATAATACACGCTATAGCTAGAGTGTACACTATATATCGAACAGTCTATTAATTGCCAAAAGTGGTGCTAAAACTATGCCTCCTGAAAACTGTTCATTACCTCAGTGGGGCAGGTGAGGTAATGAACCTAGCTGTGTAGTATGGCGCATTGTCCTGTTTGAAAAACCAGTCATAGTTGTAAAACAATGCCTGAGCAGAAGGAATCAATTCATACGTCTTCGCAAAGATTAACCTGCCCAATTCCAGCCTTGCTGAAGCATCCCCAGATCATCACCGATCCTCCACCAAATTTCACAGTGGATGGAAGACACTGTGGCTTGTACACCTCTCTAGGTCTCCGTCTAACCATTAGACCACCAGGTGTTGGGCAAAGCTAAATTGCTGAGCTCCCATAGCTGAACATGACATTGTTCTCAATTTAACAATTTAACTAAAGGTATTGACAATTTATTCTAAGACCAGAATATAAATCTGTTGGAAGCAACTTCCATTGATAGTTTGGTATCCCAGCCTGCACTTGGGATTCTCAAACGGGATGTCAGCAGGGAGCTGGTGTTGCGGTTGGTGCCCCTGCTTCTGTTGTCACCCTGTAACGAAGCGACATTAACAACGCCCGTTTCAAGATCTGATCTAGTCATTGCTTTACTAAGCATGTGTGAGTTGTCATTTCTGATCACCAGTCACTAAACTATATTTCTGTGAACGTGGACTGACATTGCGCTCCCTTTCCTGGTCTAAAGTAAAGTGATGAACTGGCAAGAGAGCTGCTATCACTCCACTTAAAGGGAACCTGAACAACAAAAAGGAAAAGGATGATAGACTGATAGAAAATTATTGAACAAAATGCACTTTATTGATAAAAGGATAAGAACTGGTGTGGGGGAGAGGAATATATATTATATGTCACAAAAGTACTTGCTGTAAAAACCTGGAGCTCACTAACCCTGGGCAAGGCAGCATATAACAGAGTATAACTTGTAATACTGCTGATAGTAGTTCAAATGATTTCTCATATCAAAAAGACAGACAATAATGTCACAGCAGTAAATAACTAAAGGGTAAAATCCTACATAGGAAGAAGGTGCTAAATAACATTGCTATGAGAGTGTGTCCATCACATGCTGGTAGTCATATACTGGCCAAATGGAGGCAAATGTTAGAAAGACATTACCTATGCAAGGTGCAGCCAGAACCCAGGGGGTGGTGCGTGTCCACGTATTGCGTGTTATACTCTGCTATATGCTGCCTTGCCCTGGGTTAGTGTGCTACAGGTTTTTACAGCATGTAGTTTTGTGATATAATATACAGTTGTGCTCAAAAGTTTACATACCCTGGCAGAATGTTTGCTTTCTTGGCCTTTTTTCAGGGAATAGGAATGATAACACCAAACCTTTTTCTCCACTCATGGTTAGTAGTTGAGTGAAGCCATTTATTGTCAAACTACTGTGTTTTCTCTTTTAAATCATAATAACAACCCAAAACATCCAAATGACCCTGATTAAAAGTTTACATACCCTGGTGATTTTGGCCAGATAACATGCATAGAGGTTGACACAAATGGGTTTGAATGGCTACTAAAGGTAACATCCTCACCTGTGACCTGTTTGCTTGTAATCAGTGTGTGTGTATAAAAGCTAAGTGAGTTTCTGGGATCCAGACACTGTTGCATCTTTCATCCAGCCACTGACGTTTCTGGATTGTGAGTCATGTGGAAAGCAAAAAGAATTGTCAATGAATCTATGGGAAAAGGTAGTTGAACTGTATAAAACAGGAAAGGGATACAAAAAGATATCCAAGGAATTGATAATGCCAGTCAGCAGCGTTCAAACTGTGATTAACAAATGGAAAATCAGGGGCTCTGTAAGAACAAACCCATGTCAGATAAACCAACAAAAGTTTCGTCCACAACTGCCAGGAAAATTGTTCGGGATGCAAAGAAAAACCTCCAAATAACATCAGCTGAAATACTGGATTCTCTGAAAACTAGCAGTGTGGCTGTTTCAAGATGCACAATAAGGAGGCGCTTGAAGAATAATGGGCTGCGTGGTCGAGTCGTCAGAGAAAGCCTTTGCTGCGAAATTGGCACAAAGTATCTCGCCTACAATACGCAAAACAGCACAGAGACAAGCCTGAAAACTTCTGGAACAAGGTAATTTGGAGTGATAAGTAGAGATGGGCAAACCCGAACAGTAAAGTTCGTCATCCGTACCGAACACCTACTGTTTGGATACGGACACCGAACGTGGACTTCAGCAGGTAGTCCGTGTTACTGTTCGGGTTCGGCTGCCCGAATATTCGATGTTTGTTGGGCTGTCACGTGCATGGCAGCGCGGCAAACACCGCTTCTGATCGGTGGAGAAATCATCTCCGCCGATCAGAGAGCCGCAGTTCCCACGCTTTCAAAAGACAGCGGGAGTGTGCAGCTGTGTTCGGAGATATAAAGTTTACCTCCAGTCATTGGTGTCAGCTGATGGGACTACTGATCCCATCATCCGACAGTCTACCCCTAATTACAGTGAGAGCAGGAGCGGTGGATGGGAGTATTCATTAGCAGCTCCTGCGTTGTAAATTAATTCACCAGTAGTGTTCAGCCTGGACGGACGCATCTTGGCACCGTCCAGGTTGAAAACTGTTTATCCCCCAGACATGGATTACGGCATGGGGCAGAACGACGGACAGGTATGGTGTATTGTTATTTTTTTATTTTACTTGTATTACAGGAGATCGAGGGCTTTGTTGGAATTAAGCGTTTAAATAAAAATGTTAAACTGTGTAGTCTTATTTCAAATAAAGGACTTTATTCTGGCTGTATCTTTATTTACCATACAACTATATGATTAGTAATGGATGGGTATCTTATAGACACTTCTCCATTACTAAGCCATGGGCTTGATGTCACCTGTCAATAAAAAGGGGACATCAACCCCACAAATACTAACCCCACCGCTACAAGGCAAGTGTGAAGAGCCGAGCAAAACGCCAGAATTGGTGCATCTAATAGATTTGCCTTTTCTGGGCAGCTGTGGGCTGCTATTTTTATGCTGGGGGGCAATATCTATGGGCCCCTTACCAGCCCCCAGTTGTCTGCTTTAGCAAGGTTGGTTGTCAAAAATGGGGGACCCCACGCCGTTTTTTTCAATTTAAATTTAAGAAAACAGCGTGAGGACTCCTCTATTCTTGATAACCAACCTTGCTGACGCTGACAGCTGAGGGTTGCTGCCCCCAGCTGTGAGTTTTGTCTGGCTGGTTATCAAAAATACAGGGAAACCCACTCCTGTTTTGTTTTTTTTAATTATTTATTTACAGCGGCGCAGTAGCGGCTGATGAATATTCCCATCCGCCGCTCCTGCTCTCATTGTCATTAGCAGCTGCAGGTTTCGGATGATGGGATCAGTAGACCCATCAGCTGACACCAGTTACCGGAAGTAAGCTTTATACCTCCAATCACAGCTGAGCGCTCCCACTGTCTTGACAGCGTGGGAACCGCGGCTCTGACCGGCGGGGGGATTTCCCCGCTGATCAGAAGCGGTTTGCCGCGCTGTTATGCACATAACAGCCCAGCAAACACTGGCTGTTCGAGCCCCCCATTCAAGTGAATAGAGTCCGGGTTCGGCTCCTGGGTAGTGTTCTGGTACCCAAACTTTTAGTAATTGTTTGGCCGAACCTACCTGACCCGAACATCCAGGTGTCTGCCCATCTATAGTGATGAGACCAAAATTGAACTTTTTGGCCACAATCCTAAATATTACATTTAGAGAGAGGTCAACTAGGCCTATGATGAAAGGAACATCATTCCTTCTGTAAAGCACAGAGGTGGATCGCTGATGTTTTGGGGATATGTGAGCTACAAAGGAACAAGAAACTTCGTCCAAGTCGAAGAAAAGATGAATGCAGCACTTTATCAGCAAATACTGGCTGCAAAATAACAATCATCAGTCTGGAAGCTGCGCATGTATGTACTTGGCCATTCCAACATGACAACGATCCAAAACACAGGGCCAAGTTGACCTGTCATTGGCTACAGCAGAACAAAGTGAATGTTCTGGAGTGGCCATCTCAGTCTCCTGACCTCATGGGCAGATCTCAAGCGCGCAGTTCATGCTAGACAGCCAAGGAATTTACAGGAACTGGAGGCTTTTTGCCAATAAGAGTGGGCAACTTTACCATCTGAGAAAATAAAGAACCTCATCCAGAACTACCACAAAAGACTTCAAGCTGTCATTTGTGTTAGAGGGGGCAATACACAGTGTTAAGAAATGGGGTATGTGAACTTTTGATCAGGGTCATTTGGATGTTTCGGGTTGTCATTATGATTTAAATAGAGAAAACACAGTAGTTTGACAATAAATGGCTTCATCCAACCACTAAAAAGTTTTGGTGTTATCATTCATATTCTCTAAAAAAAAAAAAAAAAAAAAAGGCCAAGAAAACAAAAATTCTGCCAGGGTATGTAAACTTTTGAGCACAACTGTATATCCCACTCCCCCTCCCCCCACACCAGTTGTTATCCTTTTATCAATAAAGTGTATTTTGGTCAATAATTTTGGACCAGTCCATAGTCCTTTTCCTTCTTGTTGTTCTTGTTCCATGATGATAGGTCCATGTAGTCTTCTATATATACACATGGTCCACACTTTAGACACAAGTCTTTTCTTATGATTATTATTACCATGTGTTTGTGTCGTATGAGTTTCTCTAATCTTAAACGGAACTTGATATCTGACACATGCTCCACTGCTGGATGGGCCCGCCCCGGTATGGCGTGCTACTCGATGGCCCCGTCCCGGTATGGTGGTCTGCTGAATTGCCCTGCCCCGGTGTGGCATGCTGCTGGATGGCCCCGGTCTGGCGGGTTGCTGGATGGCCCGCCCCGGTATGGCGGGCTGCTGGATGGCCCCGCCCTGGTATGGCGGGCTGCTGGATGACCCTGCCCCGATATGGCGGGCTGCTAGAGTTTTAATAATTGGCAAAGATCAAGTATACACTGTACTTGTAGTTGTAAAAATTCCAGATCTAGTTACTGCTGTAATGTTGGTTTTATTCTATGTGATTGAAGTGTGATGTTCATAAAATCATTATATGTACTAAATCACTTTGTTGGCAGTATAGTATAATAAAACATAATAATGTTTCAAGAAAAAGCAAATCATTTTAATGATAATGTGCATAGTACTGTTTACATTTATTTTTTTTAATTTGCAGTTACCCCAGCAAAACCGGTAGAAAATGCAGTGAGTGCACCAGCTGCAGAAGCGCCTGAAGGGTTTGTGGATGATTTTCGAGTAGGAGAGCATGTATGGGTTAATGGTAATAAACCTGGGTTCATTCAGTTTCTTGGAGAGACTCAGTTTGCTCCTGGACAGTGGGCGGGGATTGTTTTGGACGAAGCAATTGGTAAAAATGATGGATCTGTTGCCGGTGTTCGTTATTTCCAATGTGAAGCCTTAAGGGGAATTTTTACAAGGCCTTCAAAGTTGTCACGGAAACCATTGGAAGATGAAACCAATGGTAACCAAACTGCATCAAGAGCTACCTCACCAACCTCTATGTCTTCTTCTTCAAATGTTGTGTCTTCTGTGCCAGCCTCCATGGCAACTCCTCTGAAAAGTACTATATCTTCTAAGGAATCCAATACCCCTGCACAATTAAGTAACCTCACCCGAACCACAAGTGAATCTATATCAAATCTGTCTGAGGCTGGATCAGTCAAAAAAGGAGAACGAGAGCTCAAGCTGGGGGATAGAGTTTTGGTAAGTTTGATTTTTTTTTTTTCCTTTCCTTTTTCTCCTAAACTACCTTATTTCTCAGCTTTTTAAATACATTTATGTAGAGTTTACAAACATTTGGTTATCTTACCACATAACAGGGTATGTCTTAAATATCTAATAGAAGTGGGTCCCACCTTTGGGCTGCACACTTATGTGAAGTATGGTCACCTGATCCTGGTGGAAAAATAAGGAGAAGAAATAACCACACATTCCCTTTCATTGGTGTGGCACCTGCAACTATGAGACATTTCTGGTGTATATAAAGGACCTTTTAACCCTGGGACTGGGCAATTTTTCATTTTTGCTCTTTCATTGACCTTTTTCCAAGACCCGTAACTTTTTCTATATGTCCACCCACGTAATCGTATGAGGGCTTGTTTTTTTTCAGGACTAGTTGTACTTTTGAACAACACCATTCATATTACCATATAATGTGCTAGAAAATGGTAAAATTTTGATTTTCTTTCTTTTTGCAGAATTTATTGATCTAGTTAATTTTTTTCCATTAATATGTCTTTATCTTTATTTTAAATGAATGGTGGAGAAAGGGAGGTGATTCAATTTGTTTTATTACTTCATTATTTTTTATAACCTTTTTATCCACTATTTATTTTGTGAGTCCATTTAGCAACGGGCTTGAACCTGTGATCATTCGATCACTTGTTCTGTATATAGAAAATCCTGAGCAGTCCATAAAAAGGCCTTTTTTCCTCTTTCAATAAAAAATTGCTATTTCTTTGATATTCAGGGAGCTGAAGAAACTTGTATTCTGATTGTTTCTGATTCATATGAGCTTCATTGGCTGTAAACATATATTACTTAAAATCGTATTGATTATTATGGTTTCCATTATGCCCATAAACTGTTTTCTGTCTGTGGTTTTTGAATAAGTCGCCTATAAAATTTTTAGACCCAAAATTTAGTTTCAATTATGTAAAGGCCCTGTAATGTTGATTATGTCCATACTTTTTGTGTTATAGATCAGTGTCTCTGTTTTATAGCCATCCACCAGCAAATTTTTATGGTTGGCATGCACTTACAGCTTTCTAGCCTCTCCCTTTTTTCCCACCCGCCGCCAGCCTCCTGTTAGTGATTAAAAGTTCACACTTCTAGGCCCAAGATCTCAGGCGCTGTCATTCCCAGAGGTGGCGCATGCACCATAAGGACCTTATTTTGTTCAACAGTCCTACTATTGATCTGAACATGAGCCTACAACTGGAATGACAGCATTTATTTGGGATCTTGGACCAGGTGAGTGTGGGTGGGATCTTACAGAGAAGAATGACCTGCCAATCACTGACAGGAGGTCATCAGTGGGCAGTGAAAAGTGAGATAGGCTGGAGAGCTGTAAGTGCCACACCTATGGACAGTTTGTGTGTTGCATTGTAGCTCAGCACCATTCATTTGAGTGGAGCTGAGCTGCTGCACGAAACATAACCAAAAGACAAGTGTTGTGCTGTTTTCGGATTAAACCAGCCATGTTTTTGTTAGCCTTGTTGATTCCTTATAAGCCTTGTCCACACTGGCCAGCAGGGCTGTGGAGTCGGTAAGCCAAACCTCCGACTCTTCAATTTCCATGACACCGAGTCCGACTCCTCATACATGGCTCATGTTTAAGTGATAAATTGACTGTAGTAACATGGTAACATCAGGCTTTTAATCATTATTATGATACAATAATCAAACCATTTAGATAGAACATAACATATATTTATTGAAATACAACTTTAGAAAAAAAAAACTTTTGCATATTTACTGTTTATTATACACTATGCAGTAAGTGGGAAAAAAACAGTTATCAACAAAAACGTACTGAATAACATTTGTGCAGTCTATGAATTTGTTCTGAGAAATAGTATCGCCTCCATAAGATCCTCCTTCATAAATTACCGTATATACTCGAATATAAGCCGAGATTTTCAGCCCATTTTTTAGGGCTAATAGTCCCCCTCTCGGCTTATATTCGAGTCATATACCAGGGGGTCGGCGGAGGAGGGGGAGCGCAGCTGTCCTGTATACTTACCCCTCCGCCGGCGCGGTCTCTGCAGCCCCTGCTCTTCTCCCACGGTCCCGGCGCCAGTATTCAGCCATGCACATATTCATGACTTTAATGAGCGGTAACACGTGACCGCTGAACACTGGCGTCGGGACCGTGGGAGAAGAGCAGGGGCTGCAGAGACCGGGCCGGCGGAGGGGTAAGTATAAGCGATATTTACCTGTCCCGTTCCGCTGTGTCCTCGGGTCCTCTTGCTGCGATGTTCAGGCAGAGGGCGCGATGACGGAGTTACTGTGCGCAGCGCCCTCTGCCTGATCATTGACTGCTGGAGGACCCGGAAGACAGCGGCAAGCAGCGGTTTACCCGGTGACAGGTAAATATCACAGGTGCCAGAGCCCTGAGCGAGCGGTGACACCTGCACCTGTCCCCCATAGCGCGCCGGTGTCCCCGCCTGCTCAGGACACCAGCACCTGGCCCCCAGCAACGAGAGGTGAGTATGTCTTTTTTTTTTTTTTTTTCGGTTGCAGCAGCAATTGAGGCCTATACTATGGGGCATCTATGGGGAATAATCTATGGGGGCACAATCTATGGAGGCATAATCTATGGGGCATAATCTATGGGGCATTATCTATGGAGCATCTATGGGGCATAATCTATGGATCATATATGGGGGCACATCTATGGGGGCATAATCTATGGAGCATCTATGGAGGCATAATCTATGGGGGCACAATCTATGGAGCATCTATGGGGGCATAATCTATGGATCATATATGGGGGCACAATCTGTGGAGCATCTATGGGGCACAATCTGTGGAGCATCTATGGGGGCACAATCTGTGGAGCATCTATGGGGGCACAATCTATGGAGCATCTATGGGGCATAATCTATGGATCATATATGGGGGCACAATCTGTGGAGCACCTATGGGGGCATAATCTATGGATCATATATGGGGGCACAATCTATGGAGCATCTATGGGGCATAATACATGGGCAGCATATAGGGCATAATCTCATTTTCCACCCTAGGCTTATACTCGAGTCAGTAAGTTTTCCCAGTTTTTTGTGGCAAAATTAGGGGGTCGGCTTATACTCGGGTCGGCTTATACTCGAGTATATACGGTACCTCAAATCTGACCTAATTATTTTAAGGCTAGAGAACAACCTCTCTACACTAAGTTGGGTTGTGGCAAAGCAGTAACCACATGGGCAACATCTCTAACAATTTCAGGGTATAAAGGAATTGCCTCGTGCGCAGTCAGTTTTGATGAGCGATTGAACTCTTCTACTTTGAGCAAAATTTTTCACTTGCTCTCAATCTGTTTTCTATGGGAGTGGAATCTTTCCCTGCGGCAACGCTTTGCCTGCTCTGTCGTCCAAATACTTTTCGAAATCAAACTCGTCATATGATGAGGATGAAGAAACGGCAGCAGCAGCACTGACAGGACCCGAGTCCTCTTACTCATGGCCATCCTGTAGCCCACTCATCCTAACTGCTACCTCAATCGGAGCATCTTTTCCTTTGTTAAGCTGTTGATCATCCAGCAATATAGTATGACTCGGGTCCACATAAACAGCTGCCAGAAGAATTTTACTTTCTAATAGCAGTGTCTCTCTGTTTCATTGAAGCGGCAATGCCATCTGCGATTAAACCTCCTCTTTGGGACAGGCAAGACAAGTTCTTCCACTCCTTTATAAAAATGCAAGGAGTTAAATCCTCAGCTTGTAACTTTTTAGTCACTGTTAATGGGTGATAAAGCAATTCCTTCAATTCAGCCACCTGTGTCCATTGACCTTCATGTAGTGTTACCTGAGGGTTGGCCATATCTACAAGGAAGGGTTTCAGCTCAAGCAATCGCTCAATCATTAAATAGGTGCTGCCCCACCGAGTGGCTTGATCCACAATTGCCCCTTTTCCGGTTCGTCTCTTCAAGATGGAATCAATTTTAGGGTTCTGACAGCAACAGCTCATTTTGCTAATCGTAGTTCCAGCATATTCCTCTTGCAGACTATCGCTTATTGCCAGCTGCAGCGTGTGCACAACACAGCGCATGTGATGAATAGGAAAGAGGTGTGAAGCAGCTTCAACAAGAGCATCTAATTGTAAATAATTATTTTGTTGTTCTTCTGTAGTAATATCTGTTTGTTCCTCCGTTATGGGAACAGGACTGTGGCCTTCCATCTCCAACATACTGAATGTGAAATTTTCTTCTAGCTGCTGTTCACCTTCTTTATTCTCATTCATCAGTTTAATTGTACTTATCATGTTTGAAGTCAGTTACAATAGCATGAACCTGTTCTTTTTTGAGTTCATAAACTTGAAGAACTTTTTACCCTAAGGAGAAACTGGCTGCTGTGATGAGCTTTAGTATCTTTTACTGCCAGCGTGTTAGTAACAATTTTTTTGTTGTCACAAACATATCGAACCTTAATAGCAAAATAGTTAGCTGTGACGTGTGCAGGCATCCATTTTAAGAAACACAGAGCGTCTCTTGAGAGTCTTTTTAAGATCTTCCTTTTGGTTAAGGGCTTCTTCAATCACTAATTTTCTAATACTTTCTCTTTCCAGAGAAACACCAAGTTAGCGGGCTATTTCTCCATTAAAAGTTGTAAGGCTATGTGCCCACGTTGCAGAAATGCTCCGGAATTTCCGGAACTCCCTGCCGCGGGTAAAATGCATATGGAATTCGCATGCGTTTTCCCACCAAACACGTTTTGCAAGCGTTTTTAGCTTGCAGAATGCTCGCACTTTTCCAAGCGATTTGAAGCATCTCTTGGAAAAGTGATTGACAGGTTGATCACACTTGTCACGCATAGTGCTTGACAAGTGTGACCAACTTTTTACTATCGATGCTGCCTATGCAGCATCAGTAGTTAAAGATAGAATGTTAAAAATAATTTTAAAAAAATTTAAAATATGGATATACTTACCCTCTGTCGGTCCCCGGAGTCCTCCCGGTCCTCAGCAAAGCTGCCGGCAAGTTCCGTTCCCAGGGATGCGTTGCGCGAATGACCTCTGATGACGTAGCGGTCACGCGACTGTTACGTCATCTGGGGTGATTCTCGCAATGCATCCCTGGGAACAGAACTTGCCGGCAGCATCACTGAAGACCGGGAGGACTCCGGGGGCCGACAGAGGGTAAGTATATACATATTTTTTATTTTATTTCTGTTTTTTACAGGAATTTGGTACCCAGGGCCTGGAGGAGAGTCTTCTCTCCTCCAGACCCTGAATACCATCTGCACATGAAGCGCTCACTTTATGCATGGTCGGTATAGCCACATGCGTAAAGTGAGCGTTTCAATGCAATCCTAATTAATGAACATGTGTATTTTACCGCGATGCGATTACGTGCCGGAAAAATATGCAGCGTTGGCACAGCAATTGTGGAATGCAATTAAAAATAATGGTATGTGTTTTGTTAGTGTTTAAGCAGCGGAAAAACGCGGCAAAAACGCTTAAAAAATGCAACGTGGGCACACAGCCTAAAAGCTGGTCATGCAAATGATAATTGTACACAGTCCTTCACAACAAGCTCAATGAGCTGTCTTTTAAACATATCTGTTGTCATTGTTACAGTAACTGTCATTACAAAATATTTTGTAACTGATGTTTGAGACGCTCTTTCCTCCTCCTTTACCTGGCAGGAAGTGCTGGTCTCTGGTTTCTTGGTGCTGCTGTGATCTTTTTCAATCACAGCTTTGTAAACTTCTGGGTGGCAGCGTTGTAAATGTCTTTTTAGCGTAGAAGCTCTTGAAGGAGCATTTTTATCACTGCCTGAGTATGCACTGATTTTGGCATCACAACATTTTTCATCTGGGTCACTTATACATCGACACACAAAATGTTTTTTCTCTTGAGTCACTCTGAAATGCTCAAATACAGCTGACTTCATAAGATGCTTCTTAGACATTTTGTCATTATGTAAATTGGCTCTCAAAATAATTTTGTCCTGTAAAAAAAGTAAACTTTCAGTGTCAGGCTTGTCTCAGGGTACAGCTCACTAAATGCTTCACATCATATTTCTTCAGTCTATGAAGAGGGGAGGAGGTAGGGAGCATGTTTGTGCTGAATCATATTTCAGAACACACACACAAAAATATATATATCTCCTCATCGAACCTGTCACTGTATTTCCTAATTTGAGATGTTAGAAAACAGTTTTTCCCCTTATATTCTATGTATAGGGTATATAAGTCATCAGAGCCGCTAATTTCTCCAAGCTAAGAGGAAAAACAAACTAAAACATCAAGCATACAGAGACAACATATGCTGGACTATTGATTTATGCACAGTTTATTGAAAGTTTAGATATGCTTTAAGAAGTACTTACCTTAATCCTGCTTTCCTGTTCACTCCAGAAGTTCTGAGATGAATTCAGGCATTCCTTCCCTGTGTGTTTGTTATTTTTTTCCCACATTCTTCTGAAAAAAATATTCCCCACAAACTGCATTGAGCTACTGTACAAAATTTATTATATGTTTTAGGAGTCGTTCCATTTTATACTGACTCCGACTACACCAAAATGGGCTCTGACTCCATGACTCCGACTCCACAGCCCTGTTGGCCAGCACAGTGCAACAAACTAATCAGTCACTTTGGTTATGTGGAGACATTAAATGTGTTGTTCTTACTTAATTTTTAGGTAAGCGGTTCAAAAGCTGGAGTTATACGGTTTCTGGGGGAGACAGATTTTGCCAAAGGAGAGTGGTGTGGTGTAGAGCTAGATGAACCTTTAGGAAAAAATGATGGAGCAGTAGCTGGCACAAGGTAAGTTATGCAAGCAAAGCCTAAATCTGATCATATGCTTAGAAATAATTTTTGCCTAAACCTCGAATGGCCAATGATCTTGTGTATTTTGGCCATTTCACTGTCTCCATATAACAGATTATCAGGGGAAGGGTGAGCAGGATTGATGGCTAGATTTCATTATGCCATATATGTTGTTCCTACAGGTGACAAACTCCTGCCAGACAGGTTTTGCACTTGCCTCTTACCCTCTTACAATGTCTTACTAATTTTTCCTATCTTAATCCTGAAATCTTGTCATTCTCACTGGTCACTGAGCCTCATAATAAACTGACCATTCCAGTTCTGTATTATAGACTTTTCATCTCATTATAATCACAGAAATTGAATTCTATGCCAGCTCTTATTTGCACCAATTTTTGATGTAAATTATTATACGTTTTCTTTGTGGGGATGCCTTGTTCCTCCTGATAATCCCCACCCATTTTTTAAAAGTTTCTTAAAACAGCAGAAAACATGAGTAGTAGCTTTAGCTGCAAGAATGGCATTCACCAAAAACTGCAGTAAAGCCAATGAAAATTTTCCCACAACATGTTTCCACTACAACTTTGGATCAATCCCCGCTGTCTAGTAACTACCGTATTTTGCAGTTTATAAGATGCACCTCAAATTTTGAGGCGAAAAATAGGCAAAAAACCTTTTTTTAATAAAATGGTGGTGCTTCTTACAATCCAGGCCTCTTATTGCTTACTAGGGGTGGTGGCTGCGGTGAAGCGGGGTCCCCGGGTCGCTGCTGGCGGAGGCAGGAGTGGGGCGATGCTGTGGACACCAGACTGAGAGAAAAGGGTGTTCAGTGGTGCAGGCCGCAGTGGAGCAGGGTCACAGCTGGAAGGAGGCAAGAGTGGCGCTGCGGGTGTTCGGTGGTGCAGCCTGCAGTGGAGCAGGGTCGCAACTGGAGGAGGAAAGTGTGGTGCTGCGGGTGTTCGGTGGTGCGGGGGCTCCGCCAACATTTTGTGAAAGCCAAGAGCCCCCTCACTGTTCACTATGCGGTGGACTGCGGAGAAAAAAGCTGCCGGGGCGGCGCATGCGCAAACTGCGATCTTGGCGCTGAGACCTCATCTCCCGAGATCTTGGTGCCGAGATCTCCATCTGTGCCACATCCGCGGCAATTTTCCTGGAGACATCGCGTAGAAGCGGGCGTGGATGGAGATCTCGGCTTTCCTCCATCTGCGCCGAGTACGAACCTGGACCCCGGAAGAAGAATGGCGGCCGCCATATGCCGCTGTACCAGCAACGCTTGCCGCCATACCACCACCGCAACACCCCCAGCTCCGGACCCGCAGCATTGACCCCCTCGGTAAGAACAGTGTTCGGTTTATAAGATACACCCCCATTTTTCCCCTAATTTTGGGGATCATAATAGTGCGTTTTATAATCCAAAAAATACGGTTTAATTAATCTAGTGGGGTTTTTTTTTTTTAGTAATGAATCCTAAAAATTGTATCCACCTGATAATTCAATGTTAGAAACAGCCATTTTTATTTTTATAAACCCTCATTTTCCTTGACTTTGTGGAAGGAAGAATACTACATATTATGTCTTCTCTATTTTATTTAGGTATTTTCAGTGTCAGCCGAAGTATGGCTTGTTTGCACCTGTACATAAGGTTACACGGATCGGTTTTCCATCAACTACACCAGCTAAGGCTAAAACCACCGTAAGAAAAGTACCTGCAATTCCTACAACACCAGCATCCCTAAAACGCAGTCCAAGTGCATCCTCTATAAGCTCCATGAGCTCAATTTCATCATCAGTGAGCAACAAACCAAGTCGCACTGGACTGGTAAGTAGTGGGAAACAAAGTAATTTTATTATCCCAAACTTATGGCATATTTATTTATTTTACTCATTTATGCAGCGCCATTAATTCCACAGCGCTTTACAGACATTATTGACACAGTCAACGATGGGGCTCACAATCTAAGTTCCCTATCAGTATGTCTTTGGAATTTGGGAGGAAATCGGAGGAAAAACTGCTTAAACACGGGAGAACATACAAACTCCATGCAGATGTTGTCCTTGGTAGGATTTAAACCCAGGACCCCATTGCTGCAAGGCTGTAGTGCTAACCACTGAGCCACCGTGCTGCCCATGCTTTACTAGGATATGTTATGACTTGATAATCAGTGGAGTTGTACCTCTGAGACTCGCACCAGATGTCTGAAGGGAATTTAGAGAATGAAGGGGCTACAACACTGATTTAGTGCTTCAGGCGCTTTAAAGTCTTTTATTTGCGCAGCAGCAACTTAAGCCACTGGCTGTGCAAGGGAACTGCAGTGCAAGTTCATGGAATTGAATGGGGTCAGCTGTGGTTTTCTGCATGGGTCCAGAAGGAGCACTGTGAAGAGTCATAGCGCTCCACCAAGTCACGTAGAGTCCCCATTTATTCTAGAGTTATCACTTATGGGAACACCTCTTTAAAGGGGTTGTCCAGGATTTTTATATTGATGGCATAACTTTAGGGTAAGTCATCAATATCTGATTGGTGGGGGTGTGACACCCGGCACACCCGCTGATTAGCTGTATCCCGAGCGAGCGGCAGCCGGATATGCTTAGTTTCGGAGCTACACCGCATCTTTTGTTAATGGTATAGTGGTTGCAGCTGGGTACTACTGCATGTCTGCCCCCTATTTGATTCAATAGAGGGCAGATATGCAGAACCCTGCCGCGGCCACTATGCAGTAGAGGGAACTGCTGTGCTTCTCCACAATCAGTAGTGTCACACCCGAACCATTCAGATATTGATAACTTATCCTAAGGCTAGGCTATCAATATAAAGTCCTCAACAACTCATTCAACACGCTTTTGAAAATAAACAGTTTTTGGCATTCATTATAACGCATTCCTGTTGATCTTTTTTTGTGTGCAACTTTTTATGTAATTTTTACTTTTTATAAATTGATTCTGGTAACATTAATCCATTACTTTATTTTCTTAAAATATACAGTTAACAGAAACCTCCTCAAGATATGCAAGAAAAATATCCGGTACCACAGCTCTCCAGGAGGCTCTGAAAGAGAAGCAGCAACATATAGAGCAGCTTCTGGCTGAAAGGGACATGGAGAGGGCTGAAGTGGCTAAAGCCACAAGTCATGTTGGAGAAGTGGAGCAGGAGTTAGCTGTAATACGAGATGGACATGACCAGGTATCATTTCTTCTATATACTTAGTGGCAGCTGCATTTGTCAAGATGTGTTTATCCTCTTGGTTTAAGTATATAATACTGATCTTCAATTAGGTGCTGCTTTCACAGGATTCAGAGGGTTGAACTTTGTTACAGTGAACAGAGAATATAATTAAGGATATTGTATGTATAAATAATATGTACGGCATACAGTGTGTGTTGTCTGGTTTCCAGAGCGCTTGTAATCTTACCTTTTAATATTTGGAGTTAAAAAAGATAATACAATAGAGTTGATTTTACTCACAATAGCATGTTGGCAATTGTGTATACAATAGGTATGCAATATCTGTTTATGAAAGAATCTTCATTTATGGCTTATAACAATCTTTCACTGTCGCTTCACAATACTCAGAATGATCTGAACACTTACCTTATCCTTGAGACAGATCCTCTTTTTAGCAGGTTACTTTTATAGGTGAGCTCACCATCATTTTAAATGGTAGCCTATTAATTCATGAAGGGTATTCAAAGACCAATATGCTTACATACCAAAAAATACCCTACTTCAAAAACATTTTGTATTCGTAATCCTAAAAAAATTACAGTGCCATCACAGTGAAAATAACACCTATGTTAGAGACATACACTATAAAATCCATAGGGATATGGAATCCTTGTGATGTCAGAGTAATGTAATTCCACCTACACTAGCCAAGAATAATAATGCGATCTCTACCAATAAAGGCCTATATAAGTCAGATTTAAGCTTGTAAAAATAGATCAGGTAGCAGCCCTATACAACCATAGGTCGGTGCCTAATTCACAGGTATGTAAAATGTGTTTAGGGTGGTCACAATATACTGTACAAAAAATGAAGATGGCGTCTTTAATATGTTGAACTGTATAATTGTCCCCCACCTAGGAGTACACCCACTCGTGGAGAACCATGTATCAGATCCATGTCATCAAAGCAGGCCCACAAATTGAGCCTGCATTACTACTGGCTTCTGATGGCTGTGTTATTTATTCAACCATCATTTTCCTCTGACAATAGTGAGTTGAGTATAGCTGAGCTTCACATGCTGCTAACGCCTTAAATGCTGCTGTCAATCACTGATGGCGTCATTAACAATGCGTCATTCCAATCGCCTTCTCCTTTCCTACCAACATATTTGATATCACGTATCCATAATAGTAGAAAAAGATATGTCACTCGCCGAAAATGGAAAATACAACCTTTATTCCACATATAAAACATGTAGACAAGCATGGGCAATAGCCATAATCCCCAAACCAACACTTTTCTACTTCTGTAGATGCTATTTGCTCGACTGTGCTTTTCTTGATATGGTATTATGCACCAACGTATTGCATTATATCCATTGTGAGGTTAAATGTATTGGAGTGATTCCTAAATGTAGTGCCACTTTTTTTTTTCTTCTTCTTTTTTTTTCTTCCTTGTTCTAACTATTTTGTATGAAATATTTGGTATGTCTACATCTTTAAAGGTGTAGCCTATCAAAATATAACATTAATTTGTTCTGTAAACAGCGTAACGAAAAAAAAAATACTCGAATTGCGTTTTTTTCTGTCTCCACAATACTGCAAAAAATTCCATTGGTGATCAAAATATTGTATCTACCCCAAGTTATATAAAGAAAAACATCAGTTTAGGCAAAAAAAACAAGTTCGCATAGCTTCGTCAACCAAAAGATGAAACTCGGAAACCTAAATGTGAACAATTTGTAAAAAAAAAGTAATTTTTATCATCACCTTAAAAAAACAAATTAATATACGTATTTACACACACAAGTTTGGTGTCGCTGTACTCATTCTGAACTGTAGAATTCTACTACCAATGAACAACTGTAAAATTGCATTTTTTGTGGGACAATTTTACCACACTTGGAATCTTTTTTTACGGTGTCATTCAAAACCTCGTCCAGTAGACCATTCACCTTCATTTAAAACAACATTATCCATAATAATGAACCCACAAAGGGACATTTAAAAGCATCCCCTGGCTGGAATTAAATTACCAACTCGGGACTAATGGAAATCTACCTAGTGACCAATACAAACAGTGTGGTTTTAATTAGCACACAATTTACATTAAGTTGACAAATAAGTTATATTTTAATAACATCACAGAATCTTTAGTTAGGATCTATTTGCCATTGGAAATTTGTAAATAAGTTCCAAATACCGTACACTGATTCCTTCTAAACAAGTGGCGGTATATTCAAAACTACGACTTGTTCTACAAAAAGCATGCCCAATTATTTCTGTGCACAGAAAACTTAAACAGTTATGTCTCATGGAGGAGGGGAGGAAAGGGCAAAAATGGAAAATCTTCCCATTAGGAAGGGGTTAAGTTTTTTTTTTAAATATGTATTAATGTATTATGTTCTAGCTATATCATGTATTTAATTTATTTAATTATATAAAATTTTTCTTCAGTATGTGATGGAAATGGAGGGTAAAATGGATCAGTTGCGTGCTATGGTAGAAGCTGCCGACCGAGAAAAAGTTGAACTTCTAAACCAACTAGAGGAAGAAAAGAGGTATCATTTACATGTTAGTTTACTGTCTAGCTGCTGACATTTTAAATACTTTGGGCCCGATTCATGAATATCGGCGTTGTTCACACTAGTCTTCATATAATGTGATGAAGTCAGATGCTCCCAATTCATGAAGAGGTGTGCAAGTCCTCACAAATTCTACTCCAGTCACTTCTGGAGCAAGTTTTGTCTCGTATCGGACGTCCCTGATCGTCATGAATTTGACAGGCATCGGTCACTATGTCCCTGCCCCAGCTCCACCCATTTGCCAGAGCTGGGCAAAAATGGTGTTAGAATGGCAAAATTCACAAAATCTTACTGCAGCCCCGAGTTGCACCAATATTTTGTGACTTTTCAAAGTTTTTTATGCCCAAATACTGGCATAAATGCTTTGATGAATTTGGCCCTTTTTCTTTTTTTTTTTTTTTTTTTAATACCCATATTTATTTGTGTGCCTGCTTTTCTGCATCTATTTTCTGTGTACCCCTTACTGAACAGCAGGAAGAGGTTAATCAGGGTTCATCTTGATCTAGAAAGATGTTATGTAAAAGGCAAGGGATACATAATAAGTGTTGTGGGACATTGAGTTTGCAGTGTCTCATTGCAATACTGCATCAAATGACTTCCTTTGGTGGCACATTGCGACTTGCAACCAACTGCTACACAGCAAAATTGCAGCTGTAAAGTGGTTCTGTGCCAGCAAGTCTCAGACAAGTTGCACAAATATTTTGGTCTCGTGACTGTTGTGTAACCCTAGCCTAAATCTAGAGATGTCAGGGCTTGGCTTAGTAACTAGTAACTCTTGATATACATACAGGTGCATCTCACAAAATTAGAATATCATGAAAAAGTTAAGTTCTTCAATGCAAAAAGTGAAAATCGTATATTAGTCATTACAAACAGAGTGATCTATTTCAAGTATTTATTTCTGTTAATGTTGATGATTATGGCTTACAGCCAATGAAAACTCAAAAGTCATTATCTCAGTAAATTAGAATACTTTATAACACCAGCTTGAAAAAATGATTTTAAAATCCGAAATGTTGGCCTCCTGAAATGTATGTTCAGTAAATGCACTCAATACTTGTTCGGGGCTCCTTTTGGCATCAATTACTGCATCAATGCGGCGTGACATGGAGGCGATCAGCCTGTGGTACTGCTGAGGTGTTATGGAAGCCCAGGTTGCTTTGATAGCAGCCTTCAGCTTGTATGCATTGTTTGGTCTGGTGTCTCTCATCTTCCTCTTGACAATACCCCATAGATTCTCTATGGGGGTCATGTCAGGTGCGTTTGCTGGGCAATCAAGCACAGTGATACTGTTGTTTTTAAACCAGGTATTGGTACTTTTGGCAGTGTGGACAGGTGCCAAGTCCTGCTGGAGAATGAAATTTCCATCTCCAAAAAGCTTGTTGGCAGAGGAAATCATGCAGTGCTCTAAAATTTCCTGATAGACGGCTACGTTGACTTTGGTCTTCATAAAACACCGTGGACCTACACCAGCAGATGACATGGCTCCCGAAAGTATCATTGATTGATTGTGGATTCTTCACCCTAGACCTTGAAAATCAAGGTCCCAGAGTCTGGAGGTGAGAATCCAAGCTGCTTGAGGTCTAGTGTGAATTTTCCACAATCAGTGATGATTTGGGGAGCCATGTCATCTGCTGGTGTAGGTCCACTGTGTTTTAATCAAGACCAAAGTCAGCGCAGCCATCTACCAGGAAATTTTAGAGCACTTCATACTTCCTTCTGCCGACAAGCTTTTTGGAGTTGGAAATTTCATTCTCCAGCAGGACTTGGCACCTGTCCACACTACTAAAAGTAACAATACCTGGTTTAAAAACAACAGTATCACTGTGCTTGATTGGCCAGCAAACTCGCCTGACCTTAACCCCATAGAGAATCTATGGCGTATTGTCAAGAGGAAGATGAAAGACACCAGACCCAACAATGCAGACAAGCTGAAGGCTGCTATCAAAGCAACCTGGCTTCCATAATACCTCAGCAGTGCTACAGGCTGATCGCCTCCATGCCACGCCGCATTGATGCAGTAACATGCCAAAGGAGCCCCGACTTTTGGGTTTTCATTGGCTGTAAGCCATAATCATCAAAATTAACAGAAATAAACACTTGAAATAAATCACTGTTTGTAATGACTCTATATAATGAGTTTCACTTTTTGTATTGAAGAACTGAAATAAATTAGCTTTTTGATGATATTCTAATTTTGTGAGATGCACCTGTATATCTGTCTTTGTTCCTACGTTAATCAGTCAGCAAAGCTTTTATTTTTCTAAGAAAGAGATGAATGTGCTACAGGCAAAAATTGAGGACTTCTGTTAAGACGGTTTTCATGAATGATTCAAAGGTTAGCACCTAACTAAAGGGTATGCCACACAAACAATATCGCTAACGGGATCGCTAAAAAACGTCACTATTTAGCGATCCCGTTAGCGATATTGTTCAGTGCGGCAGCTTCCAGCGACGAGCTTCCTGCTGTGATCTCGCTCGTCGCTGGAATCGTTCGGACCCTATTTTCCTCGTCGGCGCTCCCGCTGGGTAAGTATCTTATCGCTGTGTGGCACCTTTTCTTAGCGATTTAGCGGTACTTTTGTACCGCTAAAGTCGTTAAGAAGATCGCTAACGGCGATAGCGTCGTTAACTATATCGCTAAATGTGGCTGCATTTAGCGATATAGAAACAATCCCGCTAGCGATCGCATTAGTATGCGTCGTTATAGTGATCGCTAGCGGGATTGTTTAGTGTGGCAGTACCTTTAGTAAATGGGCTGTGAGGTGTAAAACAATGTGTGAACATTTTGGACTTATTTAGTTTGGGAGGAAAGCTGCTGTAGAGATTACACATGTTTAATTGCTCCTGGAAGGATTGATGAAACCTATGTAACTAAAACTATTCTAAGACACTGGCCATTTATAATAATATAATCTTTATTTTTATATAACGCTAACATATTCCGCAGCGCTTTACAGCTTTGCACACATTATCGTCATTTAATGATATTCTACAGTATAAGGCCACGTGCACACGTTGGGTATTTGGTGAGGTTTTTTTTTATGTCCGTATTTGTAAGCCAAAACCAGCACTGGGTAAAAAATGTAGAAGTGGTGACGTGATTCTATTATACTTTTCCTTTGATTATTCCACTTTTAGGTTTTGGCTTACAAATACTGTTGTGAAATATGACCAAATACTGAATATGTGAACGTGACTTACATCCACAAATTACTTAACTTATTGTAAAAATTGATTAATTACATAAAGTTTTATTCTCCATTCCATTCTTGTCAAAGGCCAAGTTATGCTTTTCTTTTATCATAATTGTCCAATTGTTAAAGTCCCATTAAATGTATTTTAATTTTTCAGAAAAGTAGAAGATCTACAATTCCGTGTTGAAGAAGAATCCATTACCAAGGGAGTTTGGAGGTAAAAAAAAAAAAATTCTTTTAGGATTTTATATAGAAACAGAAACGAAGACTTCTTTAAATATATCTATCATACAATTTAGAAGTAGGGTGACATAAATACAGGGCACGTGAAGTAGATTGTGATGGAGAAAACTAATAATATTGTGGTTTTCTACATTAGAGCAGTCCAAAACCTTCCAAAAATATAAACTCAATAGTTCCATCATCTTTACTGGTTGGTAATGCCTCTTGCTTGCTGTTGCTTTTTCACAATCTGAAATCAAACTCAATAAAATTTTTGATGCTTGCAAAACTGGAGGCGAAGTAAAAGTGGTTAATTTCAGATAACCCCCAATTAGATTTTCTGCCTTTCAAGTCATCTCCAGTTTTCTAAGCATGAATACAGCATTGAATTTGAAAATATGACTATTTTCTTTTCCTTTTTGCTTTCTTTGAGAAATGCTAATTTAGTTAACCAAAGTCAGATGAAATGTAGCCTTACTCTATTCAAATGCTAAATTAGCCAGTTTTTATTATAAAACTGTTAATTGCTTGTATTTATCAATTCCATGAATTTACATTTCAACATTTAAGTTCACATTTTTATTTTCTTTTTTTACATGTTGAAATCTCATGTATCATGTTTTTTCCCCTTTGTTTAATTGTCTTCACAATTTAGTTAAGTGGAAAGGACTAGGAATAATTTGTGAAAATATTCGTCAAACATTTCGGTCAGAGCAAGTAAACTGAGGAAGACTATTTTACATATATAACCATACACACTAATAACTGCTTTTTAAAACTCAAGCTTTAATTCACTGGTGCATGCTGCTTTTTTAAAGTAATAAAGTCTTGGTAATATACTAAAATATACTTAAAAATAATTCTAACACAGTGTATTTGACAGCTATGTTGGTAGAATGTGCCCATAATCTGTATATTAAAAATTGGCCTACTATAATGTATTCTGAATCCAATTAGCACTGAAAATATCTTGAAAATGTGAACACCTTGCAGTAGTAAGACACGGGGCACCTTAAAATTACATTTTAACCCCTTATGCCATCGGACGTACTATCCCGTCCATGGTACCTGGGCCGTATGACCATGGACGGGATAGTACGTCTCGTGCGATCGGACGCGCCCCCTGGGGGAGCGCAGCCGATCGCGGCCGGGTGTCAGCTGATTATCACAGCTGACACCCATGACTGTGTGTCAGGAGCGGTCACGGACCGCTCCCGGCACATTAACCCCTTGCACACCGCGATCAAACATGATCGCGGTGTACTGGGGGCACAGGGGAGGATCGCGCAGGGTGGGGGCTCCCTGCGCGCCCCCCTGAGACCCTCAGAGCAGCGCGATGTGATCGCGCTGTTCTGAGGGCTTCCTCCCTCCCAGGACCCGATCCAAGATGGCGCCGGGGTCCTGGAGGGAGGCGGCTACCTCAGTGCCTGCAGAGAGCAGGCACTGAGAAGCCTGCATCTATGCCTGTGCGATCGCTGGTGTGACAGAGTGCTGTGCACACTGTCCACCAGCGATCTGACAAAGTACAGTGATGTCCCACCCTGGGACAAAGTAAAAAAGTTAAAAAAAATAAAAATAAACATGTTTTAAAAAAAAATCCAAAATAAGTAAAAAAAAAAAAAAAAAAAAATATTCCCCAATAAATTCACTTCTTCCTGTAAATAAAAAAAAAAAGCAATAAAAGTACACATATTTGGTATCGCCGCGTCCGTAACGACCCCCCTATAAAATTGTCCCACTAGTTAAACCCCTTTAGTAAACCCCTTAAAAAAAAAAAAAAAAAAAAAACGAAGCAAAAATCAATGCTTTATCATCATACCGCCGAACAAAAAGTGGAATAACTCGCGATCAAAAAGACCGATACAAAAAAACATGGTACCGCTGTGAAAACGTCATCTTGTCCCGCAAAAAAACAAGCCGTCATACAGCATCATCAGCGAAAAAATAAAAAAGTTATAGCTCGCAGAATAAAGCGATGCAAAAATAATTATTTTTTATATAAAATTGTTTTTATTCTATAAAAGCGCCAAAACATGAAAAAATGATATAAATGAGGTATCGCCGTAATCGTACTGACCCGAAGAATAAAACTGCTTTATCAATTTTACCACACGCGGAACGGTATAAACGCCTCCCCCAAAAGAAATTCATGAATTGCTGATTTTTGTTCATTCTAACCTCCCAAAAATCGAAATAAAAAGCGATCAAAAAACGTCACGTGCTCAAAAATGGTACCAATAAAAATGTCAACTCGTCCCCGCAAAAAATAAGACCTCACATGACTCTGTGGGCCAAAATATGCAAAAATTATAGCTCTCAAAATGTGATGATGCAAAAACTATTTTTGCAATAAAAAGCGTCTTTTAGCGTGACAGCTGCCAATCATAAAAACCCGCTATAAATAGTAAATCAAACCCCCTTTATCACCCCCTTAGTAAGGGAAAAATAATAAAAATTAAAAAAAAGTATTTATTTCCATTTTCCCATTAGGGTTAGGGTTAGGGTTGCGGCTAAAGTTAGGGTTAGGGTTGGCGCTAAAGTTAGGATTAGGGTTAGGGTTGGGATTAGGGGTGTGTTAGGGTTAGGTTTGTGGTTAGGGTTGGGACTAGGGTTAGGGTGTGTTGGGGTTAGGGTTGGAGTTAGAATTGGGGGGTTTCCGCTGTTTAGGCACATCAGGGGCTCTCCAAATGTGACATGGCGTCTGATCTCAATTCCAGCCAAATTCTGCGTTGAAAAAGTCAAACGGTGCTCCTTCACTTCTCAGCTCTGCCATGCGTCCAAACAGTAGTTTATCCCCACATATGGGGTATCAGCGTACTTTGGGCCCCAAGAGTTATTGTGCAATTTTGTCCTATTTCTTCTGTTAACCCTTGGGAAAATAAAAAACTGGGGCGAAAATATCATTTTTGTACAAAAAAATTATTTTTTTGTTTTTACGGCTGCACATTATAAACTTCTGTGAAGCACTTGGGGCTTCATAGCGCTCACCACACATCTAGATAAGTTCCTTGTGGGGTCTATTTTCCAAAATGGGGTCACTTTGTTGGGGATTTCCACTGTTTAGGCGCATCAGGGGTCTCCAAATGCGACATGACGCCCTCAGACCATTCCATCAAAGTCTGCAATCCAAAACGTCACTACTTCCCTTCCGAGCCCTGACGTGCGCCCATACAGTAGTTTTCTCCCACATATTGGGTATCAGCGTACTCAGGACAAATTGGACAACAACTTTTGGGGTCCAATTTCTCCTGTTACCCTTGTGAAAATAAAATATGGGGGCGAAAAAAATCATTTTGTAAAAAAAAAAAGGATTTTTTTTTTTACGGCTGTACGTTATTAAACTTCTGTGAAGCACTTCGGGGTTCAAAGTGCTCACCACACATCTAGATAAGTTCCTTGTTGGGGTCTATTTGCCAAATGGGGTCACTTGTGGGGGGTTTCCACTGTATAGGTTTCATTTAGGGGTTCTCCAAATGTGACATGAGCCCCCAGACCATTCCATCAAAGTCTGCAATCCAAAACGTCACTACATCCCTTCCGAGCCCTGACGTGCGCCCCTACAGTAGTTTTCTCCCACATATTGGTATCAGAGTACTCAGGACAAATTGGACAACAACTTTTGGGTTCCAATTTCTTCTGTTACCCTTGTGAAAATAATATATTGGGGGCGAAAAAATCATTTTTGTAAAAAAAAAAAAATGATTTTTTATTTTACGGCTGTACGTTATAAACTTTAGTGAAACACCTGGGGGTTAAAAGTTCTCACCACACATCTAGATAAGTTCCTTGAGGGGTCTAGTTTCCAAAATGGTGTCATTTATGGGGGTTTCCACTGTTAGGCAGATCAGGAGCTCTCCAAACACGACATGGCTCCAGCCAATTCTGCGTTGAAAAAGTCAGACGGCGCTCCTTCCCTTCCAAACTCTGCCATTCACCCAAACAGTGGTTTACCCCCACATATGGGGTAATAGCGCACTCAGGACAAATTGCACAATAACTTTTGGAGTCTTGTTACCCTTGGAAAAAATAAAAATTGGGGTGAAAAGATCATTTTTGTGGAAAAAATATGATTTTTAAATTTTACGGCTCTACATTATAAACTTGTGTGAAGCACTTGGGGGTTCAAATTGCTCACCAAAGATCTAGAAAAGTTCCTTAGGGGGTCTCGTTTCCCAAATGGGGTCATTTGTGGGGGGTTTCCACTGTTTAGGCACATCAGGGCTCTCCAAATGCAACATGGCATCCAATCTCAATTCCAGCCAATTTTGGTTGGAAAAAGTCAAATGGTGCTCCTTCCATTCCGAGCTCTGCCGTGAGCCCAAACAGTGCTTCCCCCCCACATATGGGGTATCAGCGTATCAGGACAAATTGGACAACAACTTATGTGGTCCAATTTCTCCTGTTACCCTTGGGAAAATAAAAAATTAGTGACTAAAAGATAATTTTTGTGGGAAAAAAATAGGATTTTTTATTTTCATGCCCGGGCATTATAAACTTGTGTGAAGCACTTGGGGGTTCAAAGTGCTCACCAAGATCTAGATAAGTTCCTTAGGGGGTCTAGTTTCCAAAATGGGGTCACTTGTGGGGGGTTTCCACTATTTAGGCTCATCTGGGGCACTGCAAACGGACATGACCCCACTCAACGTCTGCATTCCAAATGTTACTACTTCCTTTCCAAGCCCTGCCGTTCACCCAAACAGTTTCCCCCCCCCACATATGGGTATCAGCGTACTCAGGACAAATTGGACAACAACTTTTGGGGTCCAATTCCTTGGGAAAATTCAAAAATTTGGGAACTAAAAAATCATTTTTGTGGAAAATTGTTTTTTTTTTTTTTCCACACCAGGCATTATAAGCTTTTGTGAAACACTTGGGGGTTTAAAGTGCTCACAACAGATCTAGATAAGTACCTTAGGGGGTCTAGTTTCCAAAATGGGTCACTTGTGGGGGTTTCCACTGTTTAGGCGCATCAGGGGCTCTCCCAAAAACGACATGGCGTCCAATCTCAATTCCAGCCAATTTTAGTTTGAAAAAGTCAAACGGCGGTCCTTCCCTTACGAGCTCTGCCGTGTGCCCAAACAGTGGTTTCCCCCACATATTGGTATTGGCGTACTCAGGAGAAATTGCATAACAACCTTATCTGTCCATTTCCCTTTTAACCCTTGTGAAAATAAAAAAAAAGTTTGTAAAAGATCATTTTTGTGGCTAAAAAGTTAAATATTCATTTTTCCTTCCACGTTGCTTTAGTTCCTGTGAAGCACCTGAAGGGGTAATAATCTTCTTGAATGTGGTTTTGAGTACCTTGAGGGGTGCAGTTTTTAGAATGGGGTCACTTTTGGGTATTTTCTGCCATTTTAGCCCCTCAAAGTGACTTCAAATGAGAGGTGGTCCCTAAAAAAAATGGCTTTGTAATTTTGTTGTAAAAAGGAGAAATCGCTGGTCAAAATTTTAACCCTTATAACTTCCTAACAAAAAAAAATTTTGGTTCCAAAATTGTGCTGATGTAAAGTAGACATGTGGGAAATGTTAAATTTTTTAACTATTTTTATGTGACATATTTCTCTGTTTTAAGGGAATAAAATTCAAAGTTTGAAAATTGCAAAATTTTAAAAAATTTTCGCCATATTTGCGTTTTTTTCAAAAATAAACGCAAGTTATATGGAAGAAATTTTACCACTAACGTGAAGTACAATATGTCACGAGAAAACAATCTCAGAATCGCGAAGTATCCGTTGACGCGTTCCAGAGTTATATAACCTCATAAAGAGACAGTGGTCAGAATTTTAAAAATTGGCCCGGTCATTAACGTGCAAACCACCCTTGGGGGTGAAGGGGTTAAGCCAGCACATTCACTATTTTTAGATATGCGAGAGAGCCCCAACGTTGAAAATAAAATGTTCACACATTTTCTAATGATTTCCTTGTATGTTTTTGACTATAATATAATTCAAATTAATTTAAATATGTAAACATAAAAATAGTAATACATTTGGTATAAGCCTAAATAAACAGAGCTATTTCTTTTGATGCTTTGTCTACAAACACCACCAACTCTTGATTAATGGGAACCTGTCAACTTAATTTTCCATTGTCAATCAAAGATACTGCTGTACAGGTCAATATATCTTGAAAATGAATCAGGTTTTTGTGTTGAGAAAGAAAACCAAAACAAGCTATACATAATATATGTGTGTGTATGTATGTATGTATGTATATATATATATATATATATATTAGTATGTATGTATATATGTTTATATATGTATATATGTATGTATATTTGTAATATGTGTATATATTAATGTATATATTATTATCATATATATATATAAATATATATATAATATAATATATAATATATATACAGTAACAGACCAAAAGTTTGGACACACCTTCTCGTTCAAAGATTTTTTTTTTTCTGTATTTTCATGAACTATGAAAATTGTAGAATCACACTGAAGGCATCAAAACTATGAAGTAATACATGTGGAATTATACGTTACACTTTACAAAAAAGTGTGAAACAGCTGAAAATATGTCTTATATTCTAGGTTCTTCAAAGTAGCCACCTTTTGCTTTGATTACTGCTTTGCACGCAGAAAAGGTGAACGGATGGACTCTACATGCCTGGTTCCCACTGTGAAGCATGGAGGAGGTGGTGTGATGGTGTGGGGTGCTTTGCTGGTGACAATGTTGGGGATTTATTCAAAATTGAAGCGGTGAGCAGTCCAGCTCACCCCAAACCATCTCGATTGGGTTCAGGTCTGGTGACTGTGGAGGCCAGGTCATCTGGCGTAGCACCCCAACACTCTCCTTCTTGGTCAAATAGCCCTGACACAGCCTGGAGGTGTGTTTGGGGTCACTGTCCTGTTGAAAAATAATGATGGTCCAACTAAACACAAACCGGATGGAATAGCATGCTGCTGCAAGATGCTGTAGTAGCCATTCTGGTTCACTATGCCTTCAATTTTGAATAAATCCCCAACAGTGTCACCAGCAAAGCACCCCCACATCAACACACCACCTCCTCCATGCTTCACGGTGGGAACCAGGCATGTAGAATCCATCTGTTCACCTTTTCTGCGTGCAAAGCAGAATCAAAGCAAAAGGTGGCTACTTTGAAGAACCTAGAATATAAGACATATTTTCAGTTGTTTCACACCTTTTTGTAAAGTGTAATGTATAATTCCACATGTGTTAATTCATAGTTTTGATGCCTACAGTGTGATTCTACAATTTCATAGCCATGAAAATACAGAAAAATCTTTGAATGAGAAGGTGTGTTCAAACTTTTGGTCTATACTGTGTGTGTATATATATATATATATATATATATATATATATATAAAATAACTTTTTAGTTTAATGTTTCATAATTTCTAGAGGGAATCTGACAGCAGGTTTTTGCTACCTAATCTTAATCTGAGTGCAGTGTAATGTAACATAGCTTTTAAGGTTGAAGAAAGACTTTAAGTCCATCTAGTTCAATCCATAGCCTAACATGTTGATCAGAGGAAGGCAAAAAAAAACCATGTGGCAAACAGTAAGCTTCACATTGGGGAAAAAAATTCCCTCCCGACTCCACATACGGCAATCAGACTAGTTCCCTGGATCAACGCCCTATCAAGGAATCTAGTATATATAACCTGTAATATTATACTTTTCAAGAAAGGCATCCAGGCCCTTCTTAAATTTTAGTAGGGAATCACTCATTACAACATCATACGGCAGAGAGTTCCATAGTCTCACTGCTCTTACAGTAAAGAATCTGCATCTGTGATTATGATTAAACCTTCTTTCCTCCAGACGCAGAGGATGCCCCCTTGTCCCCGTCACAGGTCTAAGCGTAAAAAAGATCATTAGAAAGGTCTTTGTACGGTCCCCTCATATATTTCTACATTATAATAAGATCACCTGTCTAGGTATTGCAGACCCCCAGTTCTCTAATAACCTTGGTCGCTCTTCTCTGCACCCGCTCCAGTTCAGCTGTGTCTTTCTTATACAACGTAGACCAGAACTGTACACAATATTCTAAGTGTGGTCCCACTAGTGACTTGTATAGAGGTAAAATTATGTTCTCCTCATGAGCATCTATGCCTCTTTTAATGCATCCCATTATTTTACCTGCCTGATTACCCTGCAGAGTTTAGTGTGATCTGCAAATACTGAAGTTCTACTCTGTATGCCCCCTACAAGGTCATTAATAAATGTTAAAAAGAAGCGGTCCCAATACTGACTCCTGCGGTACCCCACTGCTAACCGTGACCCAGTCCGAGTGTGCTCCATTAATAACCACCCTTTGTTTCCTATCCCTGAGCGAGCTATTAACCCACTTAAACATATTTTCCCCTATCCCCATTGTTCTCATTTTATATATCAACCTTTTGTGTGGCACTGTATTAAAAGCTTTTGAAAAGTCCATATACACCACATCCACTGCGTTCCTTTGGTACAGGCCGGAACTTACCTATTCATAAAAGCTTATCAGATTAATTTGACCTGAACGGTCCCTCGTAAACCCATGTTTATATTGGGTCATGATGTTATTCTTCAGATACACCAGTATAGCATCTCTTAGAAAACCCTCCAGCAAAGAGAAGCTGAATCCAACCCTGTACTGGATGCCGATGTTCTGACGCAATCAGATAGAGCTGTTAGATTTAGAATGAAGCAAAGCTAAGAAAGTTGTCCCCGCCCACCCCAGTCTCTCCATGTAAAAAGTCCATAGACAGTGAGCTGCTTATCACTGTGGGGGCTGTTGCCAGACTAGTCCGGCATTGTTAATCTCTTTAGTGATAAATCCTTCACAGTTAATAAACAGTACGCACTTTGACAAACGGCACATCCCTGATTTGTGTTTCAGCCTCTATCTACTGCTGTCAACGGAATACATAGCAAAAACCTGCTGACAGATTCACTGTAAGGTTGAAAGTAGACATAAGTTCATATAGTTCAACCTATAACATGGGCAGCTTGATGGCTCAGTGGGTAGCACTGCAGACTTGCAGTCCTAGGTCCTGGGGTTAAATTCCACCAATGACAACATCTGCAAGGAGTTCATGTTCTTCCTGTGTTTGTAAGGGTTTCCTTTTGGTGGAAAGGAATATGGAAAATTAAGCTGACAGATCCCCTTTAATTTTCATTAAAATATTACTAGCCAGTGTGATAGATTTACCCCTGTTGGAATAAAACATAAAATACATTTAATTGTGGTTTGAACCCTTTTAAGTACTTAAATCGTAGAAACTGTTACAAGGGCCACTGTATATAAATCTTTTAAGAGTACTTCTCATAATGCTTTTTATACATTACAAACATTCTATTGGATGCCAATAAGATCCGGCAGAACTCTGTCCCCACTGCATCAACCAAAATCGCTTAACCAAGCACTTCATCACCCAAGACAGATCTTTGCAGTGACTATTTCCCATATATAACAGATCCACGATACTAGTCAGCCATTTCCCTGTATGTGCCTACAGCAAAGAAGCTCTGCCAGAGAGAATGCAAAATGCTTATAGGCATTGTCCCGTAAGCAGCATATACCGTATACCTCCTATCTGCAAGATTGGTGATAGATGTATAATGCTTGGGGTTTACCTGCTGAGAGCCCCACCAATCACAAGATTGGGGGTCCTAAATTTTCCTATGTGTGTTAAGCAGTAGTGAGAATTTGTGACTACTTACTATTGACTGTGAAGGGTATAGACAGTCAGTGGAACAGTGGTCGCACAAGCTCTCTAAAGCTTCGTTCACACCCCATGCTTCAGGATCAGTTATGGTTTCAGCAGCTGGACCACCAATAGTCATACATTTCTCTGCCATCCTGTGGGATAGGTTAGTGCTTATTGTTTATGGAAAACCCCCATTATGATATAGTGCAGTTTCCAGGGAGAAAGCCCTCTTCAAGTCCAGTCTCGATCTTCCGCCCCACCGAGCACTTAACGTGGTAAGACACTCCTACAGAGTTAAAAGTTCACAGTACAGATGTAATGGCAAATGTGCTGCTCAGGATGCAGGTGCATCTCACCGTGCCATGTGGTCAGATGGGAGATAAATACGTACTCTTAGAACAAAACAAATTAAAACAAAAACATAAATTAATGTAGTAAATCTGTCTTTATGAAATATTTCTCTTTTCTGAAAAATTAAAAAAAGAAAAAGCACACTAATTTCTGAAGAATTTCAGTGAAGGTTTTAACCATTGCAGAATTGCTAACTTTCTAAATTACATTAATGCTTTTATGTTCTGGAAAACCGTAATTCTTCTTGCTGCATGCACCTATCTTAAAATTTCTACTTATTGCCTTTCTTTTTTTGTCTTTCACAATCAATCTCTTCCCACTTTTGTGTCATTCACCATCACCCAAGCCTCATCTTGTCATCCCATCCTCTCCTGTTATTTTTCCCACTGCATCATCTTTGCTTTTCAATGGTCCGATGGTGCCGGAGCACGGCCTGCATGTGTGGCTCCTTCCTCTCGTGCTGGCATGTGATGGTGGCACTGTTGTGTTCTCTTCCTCTCCCTTTTTACTAACAGACGCAGACCAAACTGGAGCATGCCCGCATTATGGAGCTTGAACAGAGCCTGCTCTTTGAAAAGACCAAAGCTGACAAACTGCAAAGAGAGTTAGAAGATACTAGGGTAATGGTTTTCAATATTTCATGGAAACTCTCCCAGTACACTACACTTTATTGGAAATGTCCACCTGCAATAAAACGGAGTAAGAAGACACCATTTTAGCTTTTGGTCTTAACATAATGCAAGTGAACCTGTATTGCTTTCTCAGGAATCTGCATAGTAAAGGATAGTAAACTATAGATTCATTACTTCAAAAAATGTATTCCACTTTACCAAGAAAACAGATAATTTGACTTTCATGTGTCATACTTATAATCTCTCATGTCCTATTAACTGTATGTTATAGTTCGTCATTAAAATAAAAAAAATCTAATTAAGCTCTAGTTAAAGGGAGCCTGTCAGCAGGATTGTGCACAGTAACCTGCAGACAGTGTCAGGTCGGCGCCGCTATACTGATTAAAATGATACCTTGGTTGATGAAATCAGTCTTGTGGTTGTTGTTTAATCTTTATTTTCAGTTTTGAGTTAATGATATGCTCGTGCTCCAGGGCGGCCTGTGGGGGTCTTCATGTGGTGCTCTGATTAGTTATTCATCAGTATGGCTTCTGACAGGTCACTGATCTCAGTGACCTGCCTCCTATTTTACATAAAGAATATATATATATTAAAAAAAAAAAATCACCTTCTGCAAGCTGGCGCCAGCGGCGACGCCTGCGCTGCAGCATGATCGCATCTATAATGTGTATCTAATTATTTTTTTGATGGTATACATTAATTCGTAAAAAAAAAGCCCATAAGGATGCATATGTAAGCAGAGCACAACATGAAGACCCCCCCCCCACAGGCCGCCCCAGAGTACGAGAATCTCATTAACTCAAAACTGAAAATAAAGATTAAAACAACAACCACAAGACAGATTTCATCAACCAAGGTATCATTTTAATCAGTATAATGGTGCCGACCTGATACGGTCTGTAGGGGAATGGGCACAATCCTGCTGACAGGTTCCCTCTAATGGTTTTGCAGACTGAAATATAAAGTTTATGATTTCATTGTAAGTTAGGATTTTAAACATTTTTATTTATTTTTTTTAAACTTTACATTTCTTAAGTATAAATATTTAGAAGCCTTTTGGCTCCCTTTTTAATAGTCACAAATATTCATAGGACTTGTTTATTATGAAGGTTTGGTCTTGTGCCAATCCAATACTTGCTTTGTATGAATAAAGCTGATAAGTAGAGATGAGTGAAAAGAATAGTGCTGCCCTGGTTGTTCAGCCTGATTCTTCATGGCAGCTGGACCCAGGGCAGTCTTCACTTCTGCACTCGGCTTCTTGGGCACCTCTTCCATTTACTATATACAGGATGCTGGCCGCCGACACATACAATCGCAGCCAGAATCTTTTTGCTCAACGTTAGTGATATCGAATGTGACTTGATCTACAGCAGTATATGTGATTCTGTGAGTGTTTCCTTACTTGCTATGCTTTGCTTGTGCGTATTTTGGACATTTTGCTTTTTCACCCATAATGGCTGAATGCAGCTCAGATTTTACTAATAATCAGTGAACCCAATTTCTAATATTTGGCTTTTATTTACTATGGTGGATCGAGATACTTTGTTTATTGAGAACGAGGTAGTGTAACTCAACTGTTCATGCTCGTTTTTTTTTTTTTGCATTATTGGAGGATTTTGGTGGTTATTTCAGATGTCAGTGGATAGGTCAGTTTTATTTTGCTGCATTACAATGAATGTTTCCAACGTTAATGCTCTGAGAGTGCAGTATTAACAGCCTAAACTGAGTTGTAGATAAAGAGAAAGTCTTACATCCTGGGTTGTTAAAATATTCCTGTCACCCGAAAGAAATCCTGGAAACATGAACTCCTGGGAATACAAAATGTAATTCTGGTGATGGGGAAGTAAAAAGATCTGACATTTCTTGTTATTTACAGGCCAAAACAAGGCCAGATTCCTTAAAAGTAAGTATTCCTGTAAAAGCAAGGGGTTGTGTTGATGTCTTTTGTTTGCTGGAACTGCTGACCTTGCTTGTGGTGGTAGGAAACACTAATATTTATTCTTAACAATCTTCACTCTGGCGATATTCGTAAGGGCAGAACTATTAATGATGCATGCAAGTGTCTGGTTGTAGATGTTTCTATACTAATAGTTGCGTCGGGTACACATTATGAAGAGTTTAAAACAATCTGTCATTTGCTCAAAAAAAAATTGGGTTCCATACTTTGTAAGAGTTTTGAGCTCCCTTGATTCTGCTGCTGTCTCCATTTTGCGCTGCGCAATTCCATTGCAAACATATTCACATTTTTTGCATTTGGAGTGCAAGGGGTGAAATTTCTTCAGAGTCTTCTTGGGAGCCGAGATGTGATTAACAGCATCTTGGAGGGAGGGCTGAAAGAACATGCTCCCAAAGACTCCAATGAGTTGGCATGCAAGCAGAGATTTCACATTTTGCGCCTCAAAAGCAATAAATCTTAAAAGCGCAAAGCAGAAAATAGTGGCAAACTTGTGGGAGCATGCAGTTTTTTACAAGATATTTAACTGTTTTTCTTTTTCTTTTTTTGAGCGAGTGACAGGTTCTCTTTAACAATTGGCTTTTATTTTTAGGACGTTATTTATGATGTTGGTTAACTTTAGGATGAGAGATCATACTTGGATTTGTTTTTACAAAGTGTAAATGCCCAGTGCAATATGAAATATCACTTGCTTTTCTCTGCAGTGTTTCTGGTTCTTGGACTTATGCACTTGGTGTCTGGAATAAAGTGCTATAACTTGTTGTGCCTTGTTGCAGTCTTAAGTGGTTGGAATAGCATGCTTTCCTAGTGTGGTGTAGCACTGAAATTGATATTGTTATGGCAAACTTGTGAGAAATGTGCTCTTCTGTTTTCAGGTTTATTGACTATAGTGTATGTTTTCAGTTTCTTAAAGGTTCTACTGCTATCCTACAGATTTTTTTTTTCTCTTGGCCCATGAACTAGAGCCGATTAAACCAAAGCTCAGAAATATAAGCTATTATCTTTTGTAGTTAACATTTTACATTTTTTTTAAGGTACAGATTTAAGCTTATTGGAGTGGAGGGGGTTGCATTTCATTAATAGTTATTTCTAGTCAATTAAATTTTTTTTCTCTATTTTTAATTTTCTCCAATTTATAGCCATTTTTATGTTCTTATTGTCTCTCCCTATAATGGTTTGACCACAGGTAGCAACTGTTTCTGAAAAGTCTCGCATTATGGAACTAGAGAAGGATTTGGCCCTGAAAACAAAAGAGGTCACAGACATGCGTCAGGAGCTCATAGAGTCTAACAAGCAGTCTAGTGATGTAGATGCATCACTTTCACTGTTGCAAGAAATCAGTTCTTTGCAGGAGAATATATCCACACAAGGCAAAAAACATGAGCAAGAAATTCAGTCTCTGAAAGGCAAATTTGAAAGGACAGAGATTGATTACGTGAGAGAGTTGGACTCACTGAAGGCATCTGTAGAAAAGCTATCCAAAGACAATGAAACTTTAAAAGTAAAGCTCAATCATGCCAACAAGGAGAATGCAGATGTAATAGAACTGTGGAAGTCAAGACTAGACTCTGCCATCAGTTCGCATCAGCAAGCCATGGAAGAACTGACTGTTTCCTTCAGTAAAGGCGCAAATATGGAAACCTCTGCTTTGATTGAACTGAAGGCCCACATTGAGAACCTCAAGTTAGAACATCAAAAAGAGACTGAATTTCTGAAATCTAGGCAAGAAGCAGAGCACGCTGATCTCTCTAAAGAAATAGAAGCTTTAAAGTCCAAACTACAAGCATATTCTGAAGAAAGAGAATCGAAATTTGAGAGCCTAAAATCTAAACTGGATGCTGCAGAGGAGCAACACTTAATAGAAATGGAGGACACGTTAACTAAGCTCCATGATGCTGAGATAAAGGTAAAGGAGCTGGAGACTTCGCAGTTTATAGAGCAAGAGCATATAATTGATAGGCTAAGATCCTAAATAAAGGATGTAAATAGTGATACTGCAATAAACATAACATGAGCTAAATGTGCTTATTGATGTCCCTATCAATTGTTTTTACCCACAGGCTCACTGATATGTAAAAAAACAAGCTGAGCTTTTACGTGCCTTTCCTGGGATTAGTGCTATGTCTTCACTGCTGCCCAGCTTCTTTTGATGGTCTGTAGCAGTGCCATCAAGTAGACAGTGCTGCAGCCAATCACTGAGCTCAATAGCTCAGCCATTGTAGACAGCATGCGTACCTGAGCAATGAGATTGGCTGCAGTGTTGTTGGCATAATATCACCACCGCAACCAGTCAATAGAATCCGGGCAGTGGCAGAGATGCAGCACCGTGGGCATAAAATAAGTAAAAGGAGGCAACAACTTTAAAGAATGATTTAAGCCTGCTGAAGGGCAAGTTAGAAACCTTGATCGTGAATTGTTTGCAGAAAATAGGGATTGTGCCATCCATCATCTTTTCAAGTTTGATTTTTTTATTTTTTAAATTTGATTTTATTGCTTCTCAATTATATTGACCCAACAAACATAGAGATGTAAACTTAGGGGAGGGGAGATATGAAAATTAAAGCCTCTCTGGTGGCAGGTAAACTCCTTAAGAACAAAAGGAATCTTCCTTTTGATGTTTGCTGTTGTGAGAGTGGGTTGACAGCCCGATATACATGTAACGGTCGGCTGATCTTACCAAAATTTGAGGGTTCAGCCTGCATTCATCTGTCTGTATGACTACAATTATAAGAGAGCAAGACATTGGTTGTGACCTTAAACCAAAACTCACAAATACTAGTCATGCTTCAGTATATGTTTGAAAGTACGCTGCTTGCATATAATATTCAATCCACATTTTTAATTGCATCTTATGATCGTCACAACGATTTGCAAAAATACCATATTTGCAGCTATGAAAAATTGTAGTATATACAGTTGTACTCAAAAGTTTTACATACCCTGGCAGAATTTTATGCTTTCTTGTCCTTTTTTCAGAGAATATGAATGATAACACCAAACTTTTTCTCCTCTTATGGTTAGTGGTTGGGTGAAGCCATTTATTGTCAAACTACTGTGTTTTCTCTTTTTTAAATCCTAATGACAACCCAAAACATCCAAATGACCCTAATCAAAAGTTCACATACCCCATTTCTTAATACTATGTATTGCCCCCTCTAACATCAATGACAGCTTGAAGACTTTTGTGGTAGTTGTGGATGACATTCTTTATTTTCTCAGATGGTAAGGCTGCCCAGTCTTCTTGGCAAAAAGTCTCCAGTTCCTGTAAATTCCTGGGCTGTCTAGCATGAACTGCGTGCTTGAGATCTCCCCAGCGTGGCTCAATGATATTGAGGTCCGGAGACTGAGATGGCCACTCCAGAACCTTCACTTTGTTCTGCTGTAGCCAATGATAGGTCGTCTTGGCCTTGTGTTTTGGATCGTTGTCATATTGGAACTTCAAATATGTCCAATGCGCAGCTTCCAGGCTGATGATTGTTATTTTGCCTCCAGTATTTGTTAACGTGCTGCAGTCATCTTTCCTTCAACTTTGACCAAGTTTCCTGTGCCTTTGTAGCTCACACATCCCCAAAACATCAGCGATCCACATCCGTGCTTTACAATAGGAATGGTGTTCCTTTCATCATAGACCTTGTTGACCTCTCACCAAATGTAACGTTTGAGTGTGGCGAAAAAGGTTAATCTTGTTCTCATCACTCCAAATTACCTTGTTCCAGAAGTTTTGAGACTTGTCTCTGTGCTGTTTTGTGTACTGTAGGTGAGATACTTTGTGGCATTTGCGCAGTAATGGCTTTATTCTGGTGATGTGACCATGCAGCCTATTTTTCTTCAAGTGCCTATTTATTGTGCATCTTGAAACAGCAACACCGCTAGTTTTCAGAGAGTCCAGTATTTCAGCTGATGTTATTTCTGGGATTTTCTTTGTTTCCCGAACAATTTCCTGGCAGTTATGGACGAAATTTTTGTTGATCTACCTGACCATGGTTCTGTTTTTACAGAGCCCTGGTTTTTCCAGTTTGTTAATCACAGTTTGAATGCTGCTGACTGGCATTATCAATTCCTTGGATATCTTTTTGTATCCCTTTCCTGTTTTATACAGTTCAACTACCTTTTCCTGTAGATCCGCTGACAGTTCTTTTGCTTTCCCCATGACTCACAATCCAGAAAAGTCAGTGGCTGGATGAAAGATGCAAGAGTCTGTCTGAATCCCAGAAACTCACTCCGCTTTTATGCACACACACTGATTACAAGCATACAGGTAACAGGTGAGGATGTTACCTTTAGTAGCCATTCAAACCCATTTGTGTTAACTTTTGTACATGTTATCAGGCCAAAATCACCAGGGTATGTGAACTTTTGACCAGGGTCATTTTGATGTTTTGGGTTGTCATGATTTAAAAAGAGAAAATACAGTAGTTTGACAATAAATGGCTTCACTCAACCACTAACCATGAGTGAAGAAAAACGATTTGGTGTCTCTTCATATTCTCTGAAAAAAGGCCAAGAAAGCAAAAATTCTGCCAGGGTATGTAAACTATTACGCACAACTGTGAGCCCTTCCCAAGTTATGAGATTATAAGTGCTGTAATAGCTTAACACAGTTTAACAAAAGTAGTGCACAGCCACTTCTTAAATGTTGTATTCCCCCATATAAAATAAAAAATACTCACATCCAGCACCGTCATTTTTCCAGCTTTTTAATGGACCTGTGGGACATTGGCTTAAGCGCTTACATGGCATAACAATCAGTGGCTAATGTCCTCGTATGCCGGAGTTATATCAGTAGGGAACAACCCGTTTAAGCCTTAAAACCCCTTGTAACACAGTGCCTTTATGTTAAACTATTATTGTACTGCAAAATTAATTATATTATATTAAGTGTGTGCAGATGCCAATGCCACCTTATAAAAATAGTTCTATGGAAATTTTATTTATGCTGATATTAATTGGGATTTAACGATCACAGCTTGACTTCAGTATGTGAGATAACACAGTTAAATTCTGTTCATTTGTTTTTTATGTTTTTCTATTTGTTTTTGTATTTTCATTTTTTTTTTTATATTGTTACTTTTGCTTTTAATTTTTTTTTGTTCTTGTATCCATTCATTTTTTCCCATTCAACTCTGCTAGGCCAATGACTTACAAAGAGATTTGGTGGAGCGTAATGAAAAGTATGCTGCCCTTGACAGCAAAATGCAGTCACTGGTTCAGGTCAAAGAAAGTTTTGAAAAGGAAATTGAAGATTTGGTAAAATTAAGTTTTTTTGTTTTTTTTTATAGTAGATAAGAGATTCATTTGCATTGTGTTTTTTTTCTTGTTCTCTTAATTGGAATTACCACGTTTGTCCAAAAATAATACCGGGTCTTATGTCATTTTTTGCTCCGAAAGATGGGTTAGGGCTTATGTTCAGAGGATATCTTATCTTTTTCCATGCACAACATTCCACATTTATTCCTGAACAAAAAAAAAATCAACATTTATTCAAATATAATCATGTCATCACATACTGGAACTTCAACAAACCCTGAATTCCACCATGCATTTCTTGAGACTCTATTTCCTTTTTCCATGTACAACAATCTACTCTTTACAAATGCTGACCAAAGCCAGTCTTAATGAATGGGGCAGTTGGCGTAAGATGCACTTAATTCATTAAAAGGTGCACACTATTTAATAAATTAGGAATCTTACAAGTGTCTTGCGCCTCTGGCAGAAACACACACGCACACACCCTGTCTCCTCTTCAGCTCTAGAGTCCTACAGTTAAGAAACCTTTGGTGACATTGTGGTCACGTGACTGATGTCACCAAAGGTCCTTCAGCAGTCTTGACCTCAGTATAGAAACACTGGGGCCTCTGAGAAATTGCCAGTTTTCTTTGTTGACATCATGGTTGCATGATTGATGTCACCAAAGGTCCTGAAGCAGTCTTAACCTCAGAATTAAAATGCTGGGGGCCCCTTGGAGACTTGCTCAGTTTGACTGCCCCCAACGCCATCCTTGACTGTAACTAGGACTTTTTTTTGAGTTGGGCTTATATTTCAAGCACACTCTGAAAATCCCTAAAAAATCACGCTAGGGCTTATATTTGATGTAGATCTTATTTAAGTCTGAAAAAATAAATCTGTTTAATTCTACTTCCCCTTGACATGTACCCTAAGATATTTCATAACTGTCTGAAGGGAGAACAAGGATTCTATGAATGGTTGCTCTGCAGAGAACAGTCAAGGGCATCCTACCAGGGGTTGTCCGGTCAAAACTGATAAGTCTGCAGTCACTCTGTGTGACTGCATACTTATGATTCCCTCCAGAGTTATACATACCCTTGACCAATGGGCGCTGCCTCGCTCTGCATACGCTTGTATGGAGCAAGGCCATACCCTCTACTCGGATTCGCCCACTGACCGTCCACGTCACTAGACGGGCACTGTGGAGATTCATAAGTCTGGAGTCACACAGAGAGACTACAGACTTAACTGTTTTGACCGAACAACCCCTTTAACTAGAAGTAACAAAGAGCTTACAGAGAATACAAATATTTGATTTTAAAGGGAAACTGTCACCCTATTTTTCGACCATCAGCTGCAGCCACCGCCATCAGGGGCTTATCTACAGCATTCTGGAATGCTGTAGATAAGCTCCCGATGTCACCTGAAAGATAAGAAAAACGAGTTATATTATACTCACCCAGGGGAGGTCCGCCATCCGGTCCGATGGGCATCGCGGTGCGGTCCGGCGCCTCCCATCTTCTAGCGAAGCCCTCCTCTTCTTAGCTTTCTGTTGCGGCTCCGACCTCTCTGACCTTTCCCTGCGCACTGCAGTACTCTGCTCTGCCCTCACCAGTGCAGAGCAGTGCGCCGGAGCCGCAACAGGAAGCTAAGAAGAGGAGGGCTTCGCTAGAAGATAGGAGGCGCCGGACCGCACCGCGACGCCCATCAGACCGGACCGGACGGCGGACCGCCCCTGGGTGAGTATAATATAACTCGTTTTTCTTATCTTTCAGGTGACATCGGGGGCTTATCTACAGCATTACAGAATGATGTAGATAAGCCCTGATGGCGGTGGCTGCAGCTGATGGTTGAAAAATGGGGTGACAGATTCCCTTTAAGGAGACAGCCGAGCTAGAATGACCACCTATAATTACACAAACCATAATTGTTCTTAGCTTATTTGACATCATTGTGTTATAACTTTTTGAGCATTCACAATTTATAATTTTCCTTTTTTTGCGGGGTTTCTAGAAAAAATTATTAAACTCCTCTTCTGAAGAAACTAAAGTCCTTCAAATAGCTATGCAAGGTAAGAGTATCATTTGCTTTATCAATCCCTTTCAATATGTCCTATTTGGATTTGTCGTCACCTGCTTAGAAGCAGGATGAAGACACTGCCCATAGAAGGGCGGATAAAGTACCCAGAACTGCCTGAGTGCACGGCGCATGCGCGGGATTACAGCGTCGCAACTGCATATCACAGGGCAGTGTGATGTGCATGGGACGAGGATGGTGGTATAATGAAGCCAGGAGGCAGATATTCCTTCCAGGCACCGCTCGCCCCAGAACCTGGAAGAAATCGTTAACATAAAACATTAATACTCTATTTCTTCACAACTAAACCACAGCTATGAGGCATACAGGTAACACTATTTTAACTATTTTCTTTCCTGCATGCCCATAGTAATAGCTAGAAAGTGTCCAGGGGGTGACAGATTTTCTAGCCTATAAAAATTTTGGCTAAATAAACGTCATTAAGTTAGATAACTTACTAATATATTTCTATTGGCTCTAGTGCCCTGTTTCTAGATCATAGGTCCTGTTGCTGTCCTTCTGCCTTTGTCATTTACACAGGGTAGCGTTTCCTGTGTCCGTGTTTAAACATGACTGGGCCAATAGGTGAAGGTGGGTTGGGTGACCTCTTAGTTTGATTGCTACATCGGCCGTCTCATCAGATGCTTAGGCTGAGATAGGAACCTAGTTTACCTGTTAATAAACTTGTCAGTCAACTGCCCTCTTTACTCACTTATCTGGTTAAATGCTTACCCAGAAAACCCTTCACTGTGTCGAGCACAGGACCAAACGCACAATGGCAAGACTAGCTGATCGGTTATCTGCTGGTATTGTACATGTGTCCTGTTGGATAGGTGTACAATAACCGTTGATTGTGCATTGTGTCAGCAGATGTTTGCAGATACAATTTCCTGTGCGGTTAACCACTTTTTGGAGGGTGGATCAGTCAAATTGTTTTGTATTTGAGTACATGTAGCATCGATGTTTGTCAGCACATGGTCTGTAGAAGGGGAATTGAAACTGAAATCTGTGCTAGGACATGCTTTCTATTCAGATTAGTATCTTCATTCCACTAGCCCATTGGGCCTTCCTTGTATGCTAAACCCAAAAGTAATCAAGGGAAGATATTCTGTATTTTAAATTGATATGCTTCATTTTAAAAGAGCAGCTCTCCATGGCAATGCCTTTGTCTTTCCACCCCTTATAACTCTCTAGTATTCTGAAGAAATAGTGGAGTTTGCAGTAACCATTCTTCTGGTACTTTGTCATAATGCTCTGGAGATGGGAGAAAAGATCAGGATTTTTCCTTTCTGGGTTTTTTTTGTCCTAAGAGAAGGCATTACCAGTCACTCGAATACATAATTTTATTTAGTGTTAAAGGTGACCATAAACTTTAAATGTAGGTGTCATTTAGGACTGTACTGTACCACAGAAATAAGAAATTTGCTGCGTGTAGCTTCATATGTGTAAAATAGCTACATTTGAGATGGAAAGCAGATTTTCTAATAGCATTAACTATTAGCAAGTATAAAGTTATAAAAGTATAAGTTATACAAAAATCAAAGGTGTATTTTTTTTTCTCCCCTTTAGAAACCATGGTTAAATTAAATGAGCGAGAACTACAGTGTGTAGAAATAACCAAAAAATTGGAGTTGTTGCAACCCCAGTGTGCTGGTAAGTAGTCCCCTAATAACCTACCAAGATTTATTTTACTTCATCAGTTTCGTGACCCACCCCATACTATGTTTCATCCTTTTCAGAGTTTGAAAGGAAGGTAAAAGAAGGTGAAGAGAAGAAGGAGAGCTTGCTGAGGGCAAAAGAAAAACTAGAAAATCAAATAGCAGAAATGATTAAGTCATCGGGTGACAGCTCTGCTCAACTCTTAGCTCTGAATGAGGAATTACAGTCTAGGGAAAGGTACACATAACATCCTTATCAGAAAAGCTGCTTACAGTTTTGTCTTATGCACTCATGTTTTAGGAGCATATTTACCGTATTTTCGTACTATAAGACGCACCCCAAATTTTCAGAAGGAAAATGTGGGAAAAAAATGGCTATAATTGTTTGTTAGATGTATTAAAAGGATGAAGTCATCCAAAAACGGACATACATACACATAATATATAATCAATGTATAAATCAAAAAACGGGGTTTGCTACCTATGCCCTAAACTCAAGACCTTTTAGGTCTTTTTTTCTATGATAAACTACTTTGAGAGGCCACTGATATTTCTCCTTCGTCTCATTGGGGGACACAGGACTGTGGGTGTATGCTACTGCCGCTAGGAGGCTGACACTAAGTAAACATAAAAAAGGTTAGCTCCTCCTCCGCCGTATACACCTCAGCACTGGCCGCAGGCAAACCCAGTTATTGCTTAGTGTCTGATGGAGGCACACGTCTGGTTCTTTTTCCAGACCATTTTTTTTTTTTTTCTTTTCCCACGAAGATGAGATAGGGGCGACGGATCCTATTGAAAGGGTCCGATCTCCCCAAACCATCAACGGGCGAGCACGTGGAGTAAAGCCTCCAACGTATCCTCTCCCGCAACGTGGGACACGAATGCCGGACTTAGCCCTGACCACCCTAAGGTATTGAAACCCTAGGTTGTACAGAGGCAGGAGTTTGTCCGTGCAGCCCCCACTGCGCCACCAATGCTAGACTGCGGTGCTGCAAGGAGGCGGACGGTCCCTCTCCTCATCCCCTGTAGGGGTGATGGAGTTAGGGTTCCTGCACCGTCCCACCTTTTTTACTACAAAGCCCCCCTAAATGCATCAGGCGGAATGGCTCACCTTTTTGAAAACGGAGAAGATACTGGAGTAACGCCGGGAGAAACCGCACGCATGGAGCACCGCAAGTTTCGCAGACTCTGCTTCCAGCCAGGTACAGGCTCCTGGCTCGTGTTTCGATCCCCCCTCTCCCCCCCGGGGGGCGTCAGGTCCCTGGCCTCGGCGGTGTTGGGGGTCTCCGGGGACTGGGGCCCGAGGTGTGGCGTCCGGCGCCGGCAGGGGGGTGGGCCGCGGTCGCGGGGATCCGCCCCCGGCATCGTCTCCTTCCGGCGGGCCCGCCCTCTGATTTTGAGGCGGCCTCCGCCGGAAATCTAGGCCGCGGCTTCGGGCGGTGCTAGGCCGCGGCTGCAAATTTAGTCCCCGGCTTCTGCCGGGGACTAGGCCGCGGCCCAAGATGTAGCGTCCGGTGTCGGCCGGAGGGCGGGCCGCGGTCGCGGGGATCCGCCCCCGGCATCGTCTCCTTCCGGCGGGCCCGCCCTCTGGTTTTGGGGCCGCCTCCGCCGGAAATCTAGGCCGCGGCTTCGGCTGGTGCTAGGCCGCGGCTGTAAATTTAGTCCCCGGCTTTTGCTGGAGACTAGGCCGCGGCTGGAGGCGGGCCTCTGACGGCTAGGCCGCGCCTCTCGACCCTCCCCCTAAAGGCTCGGCTACATGAGCTCGCCTTCCTAACAGGGGAGCGCTCTTTTTGAAAAATTTGGAGCCAGACGCCACTGCTACGCGGTTTAAGGACACAGGGGGTACAGGACTGGGGTAAGTGCTTCTACCTCCAGCCTGGTTGTTCCGTTTCACTAAGTACTTCTGCACTCCGTTTCACTGACCGTCGCACATCCAGTTCATTGCGGACTCTGTGATAGACTCAGTATGTCCAGAAGAACTAAAGCTCATACGGTGCTGTATACCGCATGCATTGCCTGTAGGTCCCCTTTTCCGCGCGCCCAGATTACTCGGGTTTGCGAAGCCTGTGACTCCGAACGGGCTCAGGAACCCGCTCCTATTACGGAACCCAGTGCGTCAGGTCCCCCTGAATGGGCTCTGTCCCTTACTCAATCTGTGGCATCATTGACTAGAGCAATCGAGTCCCTTCAAGCTCCAGATAGGAGCAGGGACAGTGGTTCACCCGTCTTGGCGACGTCTCATGAACCTCCGGCCTGCAGGGGCCGCGCTGTCACTAGGCAGACGCAGGGGAAGCGAACCCACACTGCGTCGCCTTTGCCGTCCGGGGCCTCGGCATCTTTCAGTTCAGTCTCCCGCTCTCCCTCACCTCTGACAAGTGATCAGTATTCGGATTCTGATTCAGAAGGGTCCCTTAATTTAGAGGCACCAAATTGTCAGGACACAATTGACAGTTTGATTGAAGCTGTCAATCAAACCTTGGGGATAGACGATGAGTCCACCTTGACCTCCGGTCATAAGGTGTCCTTCAAAAGAGCCAGGCAAGCTCATAAGGTTTTTGGATCTCATCCTGAGTTTGAGGAGCTAGTGCAGCGCCACCGGGAGAAACCGGACAAGCGCTTCGCAGGACAAAAGGCTCTCAATACTAGATATCCTTTTGCTCCCGAGCTTCTTAAGAAATGGGCGGAATCTCCTGCGGTTGATCCTCCTGTGTCGCGTTTGGCGTCTAAAACGCTCCTCTCCCTTCCTAACGGTTCCTCGATCAAGGAACCAACGGATCGTCTGATTGAAGGTTTGGCCCGCTCCGTGTTTGAAGCATCGGGTTCTGCTCTCTCTCCTTCTTTTGCAGCGACTTGGGTTGCTAAGGCCATGATATCCTGGTCAGAGTCTCTAAATAGAGCGCTTCATGGTATAGAGGTACCATCTGAAGTAACTGAGATTTCTAATCAGATAGCACTTGCAGGAGACTTCTTAATTAATGCGTCCATGGATGCGGCAAATTGCGCAGCCCTAGCGGCTGCTAATGCTATTGCCATCAGAAGATCTTTGTGGCTGAGAACCTGGCGAGCAGATTCAATCTCTAAGAAATCGCTTACATCCTTACCATATCAGAATGGTCGGTTATTTGGCGAAAGGTTGGATCAGCTCATATCTGATGCGACGGGAGGGAAGAGCAGTTTCCTTCCTCAGCAAAAGATTAAGCAGCCTTTTCGCCGACAGCTTCAGCCTCGCTTTAGAGCCTTTCGTAACCCAGGTTGGGCCGCGCCAGCTACCTCCAGCGGTTCAGGTCGGCCTAGTCAGGCCAGAGATCGTCAGGTCTCCTACAGGACCAACCCTCTGGGAAGAGGGCGATCTCAAGAACCAAGATCTAGAGGTCCAAACCCCAGAGATATTCGGACAAATGACTGGAGGCAGAATCCGGTCAATTTATCCAGAGTAGGCGGCCGCTTACTCTGGTTTCGCCCCATTTGGCTATCGATTACTCACGACGAGTGGGTCCGGGAGTTAGTCTCCTCGGGGTACAAAATAGAATTTTCCAGCCTTCCCTCAAATCGTTTTTTTCCCTCGCGCCTTCCCAAGGAGGAATCTCGGGTTCGCGCCTTATTCAGGGCGGTCGAGTCTCTTCGGCACAGCGAGGTTGTCGTGCCTGTACCGGAGATCGAAAAGGGTCAGGGGTTTTATTCCAACCTGTTTATTGTACCCAAAAAGGATGGTACCGTAAGGCCCATTCTGGATCTAAAGCGATTGAACCGGTTTGTCAGAATTCGACATTTCCGAATGGAGTCTCTCCGTTCGGTCATTGCAGCCATGGAAAAAGGGGAATTTCTAGCATCAATAGACATTCAGGATGCCTATCTTCACATCCCCATATTTCCTCCTCATCAGAGATTTCTTCGGTTTGCCGTCGGCAAACTTCATCTTCAGTTCGCAGCCTTGCCATTCGGGCTAGCCACAGCCCCCAGGGTGTTCACAAAGGTCATGGCTGCTGTTGTGTCCATTCTGCACTCCAGGGGGGTAGTCATCCTGCCTTACTTAGACGATCTCCTCATCAAGGGTCCGTCTTTTCAAATCTGCGAGGAAAGTGTCAGCATTACGTTAGACACCCTTGCTCGCCTGGGGTGACTGGTGAATATGAAGAAATCATCTCCCGTGCCATCTCGGAAGATCACCTTTTTAGGGATGAATTTCGACACCGCTCAGGGGTTGATAATTCTTCCTCAGGACAAGGCCTTGGTTCTCCGTCAAGAGGTACGGATCCTTCGCCAACCAATTCCTCACACCATCCGGTTTTGCATGAGGGTCCTAGGAAGGATGGTGGCAGCAATAGAGGCTATTCCATTTGCCCAATTTCATCTTCGCCCCCTTCAACATGCACTCTTGGCAGTATGGGACGGGAGCCCTTACTCCCTCAATCTTCGGTGCCGTCTGTCCCTGCAGGTCAGACAGACTCTAATGTGGTGGACGAAGAGCACCACTCTTCAACAGGGTCGGTTGTTTCCTCCAAATTTCTGGTTGGTTGTCACAACGGACGCCAGCCTGCTCGGATGGGGAGCAGTGTTTTGTCACCACACAGCCCAGGGAACTTGGTCTCAGCAGGAATCGACCCTCCCGATCAATATTTTAGAGATCCGAGCTATTCGGCTGGCTCTGAGGCATTTTCACCAGCATCTGGCGGGCCACCCAGTCAGAATACAATCGGACAATGCCACGGCAGTGGCATACATAAACCATCAGGGAGGTACCCGCAGCAGGGCGGCCATGCACGAGGTAAAACAGATTCTGACTTGGGCAGAGGTAAATCACTCTGTGATTTCAGCGGTCCACATTCCGGGCGAGGAAAACTGGGCTGCGGATTTTCTCAGCCGTCACGGCATAGCGTCAGGGGAATGGTCACTTCATCCCGAGGTTTTTCAGCAGATATGCCGACGCTGGGGAACCCCAGATGTGGACCTGATGGCTTCCAAGATAAATGCCAAGGTGCCCAACTTCGTCTCCCGGTACGGGATCCGCAGGCATTTGCAGTAGACGCTCTGGTCCTACCATGGAATCAGTTTCATCTTCCATACTTGTTTCCACCAATAGCCCTTCTCCCAAGGGTGATCAGAAAGATCAGGATAGAGGGGGTTCCAGCGATATTAATCGCTCCGGATTGGCCGCGTCGCCCATGGTACGCGGAGCTGGTACAATTGCTCGCCGACGCACCCTGGCGACTGCCAGAGCGCGTGGACCTTCTCTCCCAGGGCCCAGTTTACCACCAGAACTCAGCGGTCCTGTGTTTGACGGCCTGGCCGTTGAATCTTGGATCCTGACCAGGGCTGGATTCTCTAAAAAGGTCGCCGCAACGATGGCTAACGCCCGAAAGCCCGTTTCGGCTCGCATCTACCACGGTACTTGGAAGGTCTTTTTTGATTGGTGCAGGGAACATGATTGTTCCCCGCTCCTCTTTTCAATTCCGAATATTCTATCTTTTCTCCAGGCAGGCCTAGATTCAGGTCTAGCGCCTAGTACTCTTAGACGACAGATATCAGCTTTGTCGGTTCTTTTTCAGCGAAAGATCGCGTCTAATTTTCAGGTTAGGACCTTTATTCAGGGGGTTGTCCATATAGTTCCCCCCTACAAGGCTCCCTTAGATGTTTGGGATCTCAATCTAGTCCTGGGAGTCCTGCAGGAGTCTCCTTTTGAACCTTTGCAGGAGGTTTCTCTGTCATTTCTTTCCTGGAAGGTGGTGTTTTTGGTAGCCATAACGTCCATAAGGCGGGTTTCGGAGCTTGCCGCACTGTCTTGTCGAGCTCCGTACTTACTTTTCCATCAGGATAAGGTTGTGCTAAGACCAACACCACCTTTTTTGCCTAAAGTCGTGTCCTCATTTCATATTAATGAGGACATTGTTTTGCCCTCATTTTGCCCAGCTCCGACGCACCGAGTGGAGAAGGCTCTCCATACGCTGGATCTGGTGAGAGCACTCAGGAGATATGTATCTCGGACGGCGTCCTTTCGACAGACGGACACGCTGTTTGTCCTCCCTGAAGGTCGCAGGAAGGGACTTGCTGCTTCTAAGTCAACCTTGGCTAGGTGGATTCGGTTAGCCATTCAGGAGGCTTACCGCATCAGAGGCGCGGTGGTTCCCGCAGGGATCAAGGCTCACTCCACCAGAGCGGTGGGTGCCTCCTGGGCCCTTCGGCATCAGGCTTCGGTGGAACAGGTTTGTAAGGCAGCAACCTGGTCCAGTCTGCATACTTTTTCCAAGCATTATAATGTCCATACCCAGACTTCTGCGGATGCCAGTCTGGGTAGAAGGATTCTTCAGGGCGCGGTTGCGCACCTATAAGCAATGCTGGATTATAAACTACACTGTGGAGTCGGTTTCCCACCCAAGGGACTGCTTTGGGACGTCCCACAGTCCTGTGTCCCCCAATGAGACGAAGGAGAAATACGGATTTTTGTGTTACTCACCGTAAAATCCTTTTCTCCGAGACGCTCATTGGGGGACACAGCACCCTCCCTAAGAGCCGGCTGGCTTTATATTGAGTTAACTCTATTCTCCTTAAATTGGTATCAGCAGTTTTTTCTTCTGAATATACTGTATCTGTGTTAACTCTTGATTTATTTTTTAGCCTCCTACTGCTTTTTGCACTAAACTGGGTTTGCCTGCGGCCAGTGCTGAGGTGTATACGGCGGAGGAGGAGCTAACCTTTTTTATGTTTACTTAGTGTCAGCCTCCTAGCGGCAGTAGCATACACCCACAGTCCTGTGTCCCCCAATGAGCGTCTCGGAGAAAAGGATTTTACGGTGAGTAACACAAAAATCCGTATTTTTGTGTTGAACATTTAATGTGTCAAATGGGGGTCCGTCTTACAGTCCGAGTTCAGCTTACCGGGGGGAAATCGGCAGCGCTGGTGGAGGTGTTCAGTGGTCCGGCAATGATCTGACTCCTATTCCAGGCTGGTTTATCAGGTTCCAAGTTGCTTGGTGGTGCGGGGGCTCCGCCGACATTTTGTGAATGCCCGGAGACCTCACACTTCCATTGCTGCAATGCTGTGGCCTTCAGGAAAATGGCCACCAAAGGCGGTGCATACGCAGATTGAGATCTCGTCGGCCGAGATCTCAGTCTGCAAATGCGCCGCCTTCGGAGGCCACCGCATTGCAGCAATGGAAGTGCGGGGGCTCCAGGCATTCACAAAATGTCGGCAGAGCCCCTGCACCACTGAGCAGTGCCAAATACTGCCACACCATCCTGGTATGGGAGTCAAATAATCGCCCGTCGGACCACAGAACATCCCATCTTCCCAGCCCATGGCTGGCAGAATCGCCACACTCCTGGTAAGTACATTCAGACTCTAAAACGCACCCCATTTTCCTACACAATCTTTTGAGGAAAAAAGTGCTTCTTATAGTCCGAAAAATACGGTAGTTCCTATGATCTGTCTCTTTTAGGCCATAATCATACGATGCAATTGTGCTGTTTTTCCCCCCCCCCGTAATTTTGCAAAATCCCTGTGAAATTGTCATACTTATCATGACTTCAGATAATTGTGACAAAAAGCACAATGCTTGAAAATGGCCTTAAATGTTTTTCCAATCTCGTAAAGTGTTGCTCAGATATTACCTATTTTTTTATTAGTGGAATCTAACTGACTTGACCTCCCTTTCATCCTGAGCGTGAAGAGACAGCTGTACTGGTTTAGCGCTGTCTGATTGTGTTTTGCTTGGTATTCTGTAGTTGGAGCACTGCCTCCCTGTTTTTTCTTGCACTGTCATTAAATGATGCTCTGCTGCTATTGCCCATACAGTGGGTAGACAGTAGTGTCAATATACAGGGAAAAGTTATGAAAGGGACGCAGTACCTAATCAGCAACTGCAACTTTATTCATTCACAGTATCTGTCGGGGTCCAAGGGCTAGGACCACAATGTTTTGAAAGTGATGGTAATATGTAGCAACATTTTTTTTAATTGCCTTATGTGATATTAGATTTTTTTTTTCACCACATAGGAGTTACAATTTTTTCTTCAATATATCTTTGTAATTTTGAAGCCAATTTATTTATCATGCATTTTACTCCTTACGCATTGCAGGAATTTAGCTGATCTACAAACAGAATTGTCAAAATCAGGACAGACTGTAAAACAACTGCAAGAAAATATTGAGCGGTTAACATCTGAAGCTAAGCGTTGCACTGAAGAAGCACAAGAGTCACATCGCCAAGCAATAAAGGCAATGAGTTCTGAAATAGAAAGCTTGGTAAGAAATGTGTTTTTTTTACATTTTAAAAAATTGAGACATTGTAAATATGAGTAAAAGAAAACTGACTGGCACATCCAAACCAGTGTGAATTGGGTGCAAACCAGGAGCAGCTACCTCCATAGACAATATACAAAAAAAAGGCAAGCTTTACTGACAGAGGTGTCCACATTCACCCAGGAATTCAGATATCAGCCTAATAGAGGTATGTTCACATAGGCAGGGACCCATACGTTCTGAGACCACCTTGACGTTGGTGTATGGGCAGGCATTATTTGGCCAAATTTTGTGCAAAGCGTCTCATTCATTTTTTTCTAATATTCAAAAGCCATATTGCTATTCATGTTTCATATTTCACATTGACTTGCTTTGGCACGATAGAGTGCAACCTTTTTTTGTATATTGTAAATATGAGAACCCCCATATATTTTGGGAAAAACCCTTTAAATGCTTTCCAGATCCCAGACATTTTTAGAATATCTATAGCTTGAGGTTTACCACCTCTTGGATCCCAAAATATTGGGAGAACAGGAGTCTTTTCTTAATTACTGTAAACTAAAAAAAAAGCTGTCTCGTGTTAGCTGAACAGAAGTTCATAACTCACCTGCCTCCCGATTTCCTACTTGCCAGTGGGTGTTCCTGTTTAACGGACAGCTCCAGCTGTCCCAAACTGGGCTCTCTACCATGCTTGAAGCGGGTGCAGAATTAGGAGTGCAGTGGCATGCTTACAAACTCTACAGCAAGGAGCTTGTAAACACTGCACTCCTTACCTAGGATCCCGCTATCTCTAATACTGTGGCTGATAAGTTAGGCATCATTCTTGAGTACAGAGTGGATTATTACTAAAAGGTAAATTGCAAAGTTGCTTGTTTTTACGAGCACTTTGCAATTTTAACTATACAAGAACTTGAATATAACTCTTTTAAAAGGCGCAGACACCTCTCCTTTCAGTTTGTTACTTGATGGGATGGTACGATGGAGGTTAGCCCCCCACCCCCACCCCATGTGCTCCTAATAGGCATGGATCACAGACTTCCATCTGTCAGACATTTAAAGCAATATCCCCTGTTTAAAGAGAATGTCACCAGTCATAAAATAATGTAAAGTGGGGCAGAAACCCTGTTTCCATCCCCTTATCATCTGCTTCAGCTCTAATCGTCCACTCGGTGAGGAGTTCCTGCTATATAGTAAAGGATATTTATAACCTTCAACTACCCTTGCCCTCACTACGGTATGACCGTTTTCTGCCTACATTGCGAATGGGTAGAAAACAGTCAATCAATGTCAGTGGTGTAGCTAGGCACACCTCATCAGTGAGAGGGCTGAAGAGCTGTAGCAAATATAGCAAAATGATTTTATCAAAACTACTTCCAGACATCCACTAAGTGACATAGAGCTGGATTCAGGGTCTCTGTGACTATTATAGCCTTCAGATTGGAAAGCATAAACCTGTTGATTCCCATTAATGCAAAAAATAGAATTCAAAATATCCCTTTAAGGTCCACCATTTATGCAGCGAATCATATTATGTGATCTGACAAATAACACCCAGACTCTGGGGTTGCATTTTACTTTTGGTAGACTTTGGTAATTTGTATTCAAAAGTTTTCTTTGGTTTCCCTTAGAAACTTACAATTGAAAAACTTCACCTTGAGAATAAAGAGACGCAAGCTTTGAAAGAAAAATGTATTTCGGATTTAGTTTCCCAACATCAAACTACAATCGATGAGCTGAATCAAAATCTACAGGTTAAAGAGGAAATGTGGAAGGTGGCTCAGGTCAAGCAAACAGAAGCGCTCCAACAGCAAGTGGAAAAGGCCAAGGTATTTTTCTGTGTTTCTGGGAAGTTTACATATTGTTAAATATTTTCTCTGGCTCTTTATAAAGTTTTATTCAAGGTTTTTTTTTGCTCTTAAGAAATTTTCTATGCAAAGAAAATCACACTCCATTCTTTACTGTGATGGTACGTACATTAACGTAACCCCTTCACAGATGCACATATGAGATGCTGTAAATACATCAATCCAAGGTCGTCGCATAATCATATAGTCAACAGTTAGTGATTACTAAGTCTAATACCTTCACATATGTGCTACTGTGGTTTGCTAATATTACTGTACATCATTTCTATATGACTTCTGGCACATCAGACACCAGGAAACCCAGAGGCATTAATAATGATTCATTATTTCCTATGTGATCGTCATGCACCTGTCTTCATATAGAATTTAATATGTACAAATTGCTTTTGTAATTAATACTGTTAACAGATTTGCTTAGAAACATCACTATCACCTAATCTTCCAGTGATCTATCACTAATCTTATTTGTCTTTATTTTATGTTTGAGTTGAGAAGATAGAGTTTTAAAATATTTATTTTTAAAGCTGAACTTATAGGGTAATCTAGAACTATTTACATGCAAAACCAGCTTCTCTTATAGGGTAAGGTAAGCTGTAAAGAAAATATATATTTGCAAATTGCAGAACACACCTAGGGAAGTTAAAAACTGGTTTTGAAATATTAATTTACCTAAAGGAGTTGTCTAATTTTCCTATCGTCAGGGCGCTCCAATTCTGGCCCCTGGCTTCCTGCTTGTTGGGGGGTTGTGCAATGTTAGAGTGACAAATTGTTCACTCCTGTGGAGCAAGAGAGAAGCGCGGGTAAACTGAAGCTAGCCCAATCCATCTATCTGGCCAGCTTCCAATCAGCGCTTTTAAGCTATTTAGCAAACATGTTGCAAGTGTGTGCATTTTGCCTAGGAACATGGCAACCTTTGAGGTGGTCGATAACCTTGGCAACCAGCAGTCCACTACAGAATTATATATCACTCTTTTCTTGAGAATATTAAGCATTTTTAATAAGAGTTAAGTTGCAATTTTACCCATTTGGTAAGATGAGACATCCCCCTTAAGATTGGCATTTATGCTCAAAGTTTTAATGTTAAATGCACTAGAGTAAAAGGTAACAAATATATTAAAATGCTTAGGCTTTTTTGTGCACCAGTAGGGCAATTCTACCCTTGCTAGGGATTGTTATAGATTTGCACCTTAATTTATGCCAATTTCTGATGTCAATTTGTTGTTCTGGACATAGTCATGTTTTTCCCTCAAACTTCCAACCACTGTTTCTAAAAATTGGCAATAGGAACACAAAAAAAGCACAATTTTTCGTTTGCTAAGGTGTCAGTTTGACTTTTCCACAAGAATTCTGGCACAAGTCTAATAATAAATCCCACTCGCATAATAAACCCATAAGTAGCCTAGATTTGTGGCACTTCCATTAATGTATAAATCGAAAACAAGAAAAAGGAAGCAAATACCATAAAAATTGCAAAGTTTATTGAAACATAGAAAATTAAAATTTGTGCAGGGACATAAATTCAAAAAAAGCCACTTTCTCCATCGCCTCATTGGGAGACACAGACCATGGGTGTTATGCTGCTGCCACTAGGAGGACACTAAGCTAATACACAAAGAAAGTTGGCTCCTCCTCCGCAGTATACACCCTCTGCTGGCTCTAGCCTGAACCAGTTCTTGCTAAGTGTCTGTAGGAGGCACTAGGGTCTGGCTTCAGACACCCACGTTATTATTTTCATTTTTACTTTTCAGCTGCAGATGAAGGAAGAGAGCCACAGTAATTCATTACTGATGGGTAGGCGGAGCCCCAGATCAGGATGTTACCTCAGATCAAAAGAGTGATGACTGGCTGGCCCCTCCAGCTCGGGCTCCTCCTACTCAGCTCCAGTCTAAGATTTGAGGTCCAGAGGATGGTCGCTGCTAATGCAGCTCCTCAGAAAATTTTATTATTTTAATATTCGGACAGGAGACTTGGATCACTAGTTGGTCTAGAGGTCTCAGGGGTATCAGCGCTGCTGTACCCCAACCTCTCCCTTGGCGGATCTGTATTCACTCAAAGTCCCTGCAGAATCCTTGCCGGCCCTGGGGGATGAGGAGAGCTTCTCTGGCGGGAACGCAAACCACACGTGCGGTCACTGCGTTCTTCGCCCTGGAGGGAAGCATGGGCACTGCGCCAGAAACCCCTGAGGGTCCCTGTGGCGCCTTGGCTGGTGAGTACTCCACACAAATTTTAATAATAATTATGTGTGAGTGCTTTAGCGTCTGAATGAGCAGCGCTATTATTAATGTCAGCGTTACTACATGTAAATGTCAGTAAGCTTCAGCGCTGCTGTGACAGCGCTAATACATGTAATGTCAGTAAGCTTCAGCGCTGCTGTGACAGCGCTACTACATGTAAATGTCAGTAAGCTTCAGCGCTGCTGTGACAGCGCTACTACATGTAATATCAGTATGCTTCAGCGCTACTGTGACAGCGCTACTACATGTAATGTCAGTAAGCTTCAGCGCTGCTGTGACAGCGCTACTACATGTAAATGTCAGTAAGCTTCAGCGCTGCTGTGACAGCGCTACTACATGTAATGTCAGTATGCTTCAGCGCTACTGTGACAGCGCTACTACATGTAAAGTCAGTATGCTTCAGCGCTGCTGTGACAGCGCTTCTACATGAAGATGTGGTGATTTTTTGTCCGCAGGCAGATAGCTGCAGGACAGAGAGGGAGCAGGAGCGGGGAGATTTCGCGCTCATTATTTGAGCTAGCAGGGGGCGTGGCCTATCTATCCCGGTCTTTTGAGCAGGAAGACGCGCGCTCTGGCTTTTCTCCTGCGACCCCCTCACTGTGGCGGCCATTACTCAGGCTCCTGGGCTCCTCGGACCGCTCCCCTCCTCATATAGACACCACGGCCAGCTGGGTGAGTGTGGATTCCTCACTCCGCAGCGCAGCGATCGCTATCCTGCAGCTGCAGTCTCATCAGAGACATAAAAATTGGCTGGGGCTCACAAATATATATATTTTGGTGAGTTTGCAATATTAACCCCTTTGAGGGTTATTTCTACCTGCTAAATTTGCTGACTGAATACCGCTGGGGTAACTCTGCTTGGTGGAGCGTTAACCCTTCAGCGTTTGAAAAAAAAAAAAAAAAAGAAAAACCGCATAGTTTTTTGCTGGTATTACCGCTTTGACCTGCTCATTCAGATGAGACATGTCTGAACAGAGTTCAGATGCCGCGGATCACGTCCCAGTGCCATTGCGGCAATCAGATACGCAGACCTCCACAGCGTCTAGCGCTGCGGTCGACAGCGGTGGAAAATTGGATGATATCGCTCGATCGATTAATAACTTATCTGACCTTTTAGGTCAATATGTGTCTGCTAATTCCTCTCAGAGGAAGCGACGCAGGCCGTTACCGGCCTCTACACGGAGCGAGTCAGATGTATCTGATATTGGGCAGAGTTCCCCTTTATATTCGGATGGAGAAATATCCGATTCAGATGCGGACGAGCCGCAGGGGCGTTCCTCTATGGCGAAGCGTACGGAGGCATTAATTGAAGCCATGAGAGAGATATTACAGTTACCGGAGGAGGTAACTAGTCGTCCTGGTAAAACAGCACGCATGTTCCAGGAGTCCCGTGCTTCGCGCACAACATTGCCAGCTCTGGATGAGCTTAATGGTGTAATAGAGGAGGAACGTCTATGTCCAGATAAGCGTTTTCATGGAACGCATTTCTTTGATACACTTTATCCTTGCTCTACGGAGTTAAAGGCTAATTGGACTTCTGCTCCTGAAGTGGATGTGTCCTTATCTCAGCTTAGTAAATCCTCACTACTCCCTATTAAGGGAAAAGCGAGCTTACAGGAGCCTTTGGATAGAAAGGCAGAATTGGCGGCAAAAGCAAGCTATGAGGCTGCGGGTCATGGATTTCGAGCAGTGCTAGGATCCATGTGTGCTGCTAGAGCTTCTCTAAGCTGGTTGGCACGTCTGAAGACGGAGTTGCAAAATGAATCTCCGTTATCTGAGATACGGGAAACTTGTGAATGGTTAGAAACGGCAGCCTGTTATATCTTTGATGCCGGTCTGGATACGGCATCTCTGCTGGCCAAAGCGCAAGCTTCAGCGGTCACAGTCAGAAGAGCTTTATGGCTCAGACAGTGGGCCGGGGACGCAGTTTCCAAACAAGGGTTGTTGGCCTTACCTTACAAGGGTGGCCATCTTTTTGGATCCGACCTCACAGAGCTGATTTCCAAGGCTAAGGCAAAGGAATCAGCATTACCACAGCGAAGGGCCATGGCCTCGGTGTCCAGTAAGCCTGGTGTTTATAGTGGTCGGCGGTCCTTTCGGGGCCGAGGACGATCTAGTCACTCCTCGTGGGGATCGGGTCGTCCTTCTTTCTCAGGAAAGAAATCCTCTCAGAAAACTCGTACTCCCTGGAAGCAGAGTTTCCGCCAGAACAAGCGGGAACTTGACAAGAAACCCGCAAAGTCGGATTGACGCCAGGGGTCCACTCGAGGATTCTCGAGTGGGGGGTCGCCTGCTTCTTTTCAAGGAGACTTGGATGGCTCGCGTTCCAGATTCCTGGGTAACGCGGATAGTGTCGGCAGGCTATTTCATAGAGTTTGCTTCTCAACCCCCAAATGTTTTTTGTCAATCTCGCGTTCCGTCGGAACCCGAGCTTGTTGTCGCTCTACAGCGAGAGGTCGAATCGCTACTACAAAAGGGTGTAGTGATACCGGTTCCGTCAGAGGACCGAGGAAAAGGTTTTTATTCCAACCTTTTTATAGTTCCCAAAAAGGAGAACAAATTTCGCCCGATTCTGGATCTCAAGCGATTAAACCGGCATGTCCATACCCGGAAATTTCGCATGGAGTCGCTTCGTTCCGTTGTGGCAGCTCTGTCACAGAACGATTTTCTGGTGTCAATCGACATTCGCGACGCCTATTTGCATATTCCCATCGGAAAGGCTCATCAGCGCTTTCTTCGATTTGCCATAGGTCAGAATCATTACCAGTTCGTGGCTCTGCCGTTCGGCTTAGCCTCAGCGCCAAGGGTCTTTACAAAAGTTCTGGCGCCCCTCATGGCACTCCTTCGAAGACAGGGGATTACGATTCTCCCTTATCTGGACGATCTTTTGATCGTGTCTTCCTCGGAGGAGGAGGCATTGACGGCTCGGGATTTGTCTCTTCAGTTTCTGAAAGACTTCGGTTGGCTGGTCAATTGGGAGAAGTCGTCCCTGGAACCATCAAGGACAATTCTCTTTTTGGGAATGCATCTCGACACGTTTCGGTCGGTAGTTTCCTTACCACCAGACAAACAGTCATGTCTTCTTCGACATGTACAGATTATGACAGCCTCAACGGCAATGTCCCTACGGAAGTGTATGCGTCTTCTGGGACTGATGGTGGCGTCCATGGAGGCAATTCCTTTTGCCCAGTTCCACTCCAGGACTCTTCAAAGGTTCATCTTGAGTCGATGGAACCAGTCGCAATCGCTGGATTGCAGTGTCACCATTTCTCGCGCGGTGCGGGATTCTCTAGAATGGTGGTTACGTCCAGGGGCATTCTCCCTGGGGAAGTCTTTCCTCCCTCTGAAGTGGTCAGTCATAACCACCGATGCCAGCCTGACGGGCTGGGGGGGTGTTTGGACCAATCTCTGGATTCAGGGGGTATGGTCACCGGAAGAGTCTGTGCTTCCGATCAATATCCTGGAATTGAGGGCGATTTTTCTTTGCCTCCAACATTGGACGGTCCCTTTGAGCGGTCTGCCAGTCCGTGTGCAGACAGACAATGCGACGGCTGTCGCGTATATCAATCACCAAGGTGGGACAAGGAGTTCCAGACTCATGGTAGAGGTGTCCCGAATTCTGATTTGGGCAGAGGCCAATGTACCAGCCATTTCGGCGATTCACATTCCAGGGGTCCAGAATATTACAGCGGACTTTCTCAGTCGCAGAAGGATGGATCCCGGGGAATGGAGCCTCCACCCGGAAGTCTTTGCACTACTGTGCTCTCGCTGGGGAACCCCCCAAGTGGATTTGATGGCTTCCAGGTCCAATGCCAAGTTACCGACATTCATGTCCAGGTACAAGGACCCGAAGGCGGTGGCGGTGGATGCTCTAGTGGCTCAGTGGGATCAGTTCAAGCTGATCTATGTATTCCCGCCGATATCCTTACTTCCTCTAGTGCTGCGTCGGATCAGACTAGAGAGAATTCCAGCTATTCTGATAGCTCCAGACTGGCCAAGAAGGGTGTGGTTCTCGACAATAATGTCGCTGTTGGCGGCACCTCCGTTTCCACTCCCTCTTCAACAGGACTTGTTGACTCAGGGGCCCATTTGTCATCCGGACTTGATGTCCCTGCGTTTGACGGCGTGGCTCTTGAGACCGAGATCTTGACCCGTAGAGGTTTTTCAGCCGAGGTCATTGCTACCCTTCGTGCTGCAAGATGTCCGGCTACTTCTAGGATTTACCACAAAATTTGGGAAACCTTCTTTTCGTGGTGTTTGGGGTCTTCTCGGAACCCGAGAAAGTTTTCCATTCCCAACCTGTTGGCTTTTCTGCAACATGGGCTAGACAAGGGTTTGGCAGTTAGCACTCTGAAAGGTCAGATTTCTGCTCTGTCCTTATTATTCCGGAGAACCATTGCTTCGAATAGAGACGTGATCTCTTTTTTCCGAGGTATCTCTCGTAAGTTTCCGCCGCGGAAGGCACCTGTGTCTCCTTGGCGGCTCAACCTTGTTTTGGAGGCTCTTCAGCATAAACCTTTTGAACCTATGGTTTCTGCTAGCCTTTCTTTACTTTCTTGGAAGGTGGCTTTCCTTGTTGCAGTCACTTCCTTGAGGAGAGTTTCTGAATTGGCAGCTCTTTCTTGCTCGCCTCCTTTTCTGGAGTTTTTTCCGGATCGTGTAGTGCTTCGCACTCGGGGTGATTTTTTGCCTAAAGTGGTGTCACAATTTCATGTTAACCAGGATATTGTGTTGCCCTCACTCTGTCCGGATCCGAAGAATACGAAAGAGCGAGATTTACACACATTGGATTTAGTGCGGGCCTTGAAGTTTTATCTATCTATTACTCAAGGTTTTCGTAAGACGGACTCCTGTTTGTGGTTCCGGCAGGTCGTCGGCGTGGTCAACGAGCTTCCAAGGGTTCTATAGCTCGTTGGATCCGGTCAGCTATTTTGGAAGCTTACCGTCTTCGGGGTGAATCTTGCCCGATTAAGATTCGTGCCCATTCCACGAGAGCTGTGGCTTCATCGTGGGCTTTTCATCAAGGTGCTTCGGCAGTGCAGCTTTGCCGAGCGGCGACTTGGCACTCTGTCCACACGTTTACAAGATTTTATAAAGTGGACGTCAGTGCTTCCGCTGATGCAGCCCTCGGACGTAGGGTCCTGCAGGCAGCTGTAGTTTAAAGTTCTGGATGAACTTGTGTTTAGCGCTGGTTGCGCTTTGTTGTTAAGGTTGTTGGGTTTCTGCCTTTTATTGGTTTTTTCCCACCCTTATTTTTGAACTGCTTTGGGACGTCCCATCAGTAATGAATTACTGTGGCTCTCTTCCTTCATCTGCAGCTGAAACACGGATTTTGGTAAAGACTTACCTGTAAAATCCTTTTCAGCGAAGGAAGGAAGAGAGACACAGCACCCTCCCACGGCAGAAGTGTGTTGATGTTTTCAGATGCAGCGCGACCCTTATCTGATAGCGATTATCTGGGCTGAGGTCAGCGCGCTAAGGCTCTGTTCCAGCATCGCCAGCTCATCGCAGTAGTCAGGTTCCGTGAGTAGTACCTGGAACTCTGTGGTTTTTGGCTTTCTTTGCATGCATAACCTGTATCCTTGTGTTTTTCTCTGAAGTTCCTTCAGAAGGGGTTATGTTGCTCCGCTGGTGATCTTGGCTCTTTTCCTAAAAGCTTTGATACGACTGGAGCTGAGTAGGAGGAGCCCGAGCTGGAGGGGCCAGCCAGTCATCACTCTTTTGATCTGAGGTAACATCCTGATCTGGGGCTCCGCCTACCCATCAGTAATGAATTACTGTGTCTCTCTTCCTTCCTTCGCTGAAAAGGATTTTACAGGTAAGTCTTTACCAAAATCCGTGTTTTTGCTTTTTTCTACGGATTCAAGGGGCGACGGGGCCTTTCAAGGTCCCGATCTCCCAAAACCACCAACAGGCTGGCACGAGGAGTGTCGTCTCCCCGTATCCCCTTCTGCAACCTCAATGCGGCCTGAGCTCTCAGGGGCGACGGATTCCTTCAATGGGTCCGCTCTCCCCACACCACCAACAGACTGGAACATGGGGTATCGCCCCCAAGTACCCCCTTCTGGAGCCAGGTTCTTCAGCCGGACATGCCAGTTTGCCTCAACAATTCTGACAGGAAAATTACCTCAGGTAACATGCAGAGGCTCCATGCGTCGTCCGTGCGGCCCCACTGCACCACCACTGCCAGAAAGCGGATGGTGACTGGAGGCAAAAGAGATCTCTCCACCTCTCTATCAAAGGGATGGTTGATTGAGGATGGATGGAGTGCAGCTCTCCCGACTCTGCTGCATCCCGGCGACGTGAGTACAGCCACTGGTTGGCACATTACTGCCATGAAAAGCGCCCGGTACATGAGAATTTAACCCTCTCCGCCTCCCTATCAAAGGGATGGTGGATTGAGCATTGACGGCGCGCAGCGCTCCCGACTCTGCTACATCCCGGCGACGTGAGTACAGCCACTGGTTGGCACATTACCGCCATGTAAAGCGCCCGGTACATGAAAATTTAACCCTCTCCGCCTCCCTATCAAAGGGACGGTGGATTGAGGATGGATGGCCTGCAGCGCTCCCGACTCTGCTACATACAGGCGATGTGAGTACAGCCACTGGTTGGCACATTACCGCCATGAAAAGTGAGCGGTGCATGAGAAACTAACTCTCTCCGACTCCCTATCAAAGAGATGGCGGATTGAGGTAGTATGACCGCATATGCTCTGGCTCCCACAGCAGTGAGTACCCAAACGCTGCCACGCTTTTTTTCCCATGGCAGCTGCTGATGCATCCCCCACCAGCTGCCGAGGCCTGTCATAATAGGCTGTGGGTCCGACTGCCTGTTCCAAAACGCCCCTGCGGCCTTCCCATCGGAGTCGCAGCCGCGGCCTCTCTCAGGAACCGCAGTCGCCGCCGCGGCTTCCTCTGGAGCCGCCGCCTTCTCAACAGCCGCGACCTCCTCACAGGGACCGCTGCTGCGACTTCCTCAAAGCAGCCGCCGCCGCTGTCTTAATCACCGGAGTCGCTCCTGCGCCTCACCTCCTGCGCCGCTGCGAGTCTCCGCCGCAGCCATCCAGCAGGGCCGCGGCCTTCTCCAACTGCCGCGGCTACCTCTCTAATTTAGTCCCCGGCTTTTGGCCGGGTAGGCCTCAGTTCCGCCCTCCCGGGTAGATCCGCCCACGGTTTTTTGGCGCTCTCCTGCTTCTTGGCCCCTCTACATGCATCCTCCCACCTGTTCTGGTGCTTCTCGTCAAAAACGAGAAGCGTCAACTCAGTCCCGGCCGCCATTTCCAGGACACAGGACCCTGGGTAAGCTTTAACAGTGCTTAACCCCTTCCCTGCAAGTCTCTACTAATATCTGAGGCCCCATGCGGCGTCCGTGCGGCCCCACTATATCACCACTGCCCAAAGGTGAATGGTGACTGGAGGCTAACAAATCCTCTCCATCTCCCTATCAAAGGGATGGTGGATTGAGCAGATAATCAGTGCAGATGGCGAGTGGTTTGCATGTGACCTTCGTTACTCGTCTGTCACTGCTACGCAGTCTGCCGTCTCTGGCGGCACGGACATATGACCTGGGAGCACTGACTGATAAAACTCACGCTTACTCCTAGCGTACTACGTGTAATGCCCCATTACCGCGAAGGCTATCCACTGCAATCTGTGCAGTTTGCATCTTCTCACAGTAGCCCAACGAATGGGCAACGTCTCCGGCTTCAGTTTACCTTACGACGAAGGCCCTTTGCCCTTCGAGTCTTCAGACAGGGGCTGACAGCATCAAAGAATGCCCAATTTTCTAAGTAACGTCTCACAGGCATTCTGCTGTTTTGGGGTACGCATGCTCCCTTTCCAGCTCCCCCGTCCCTGGGGATTGCAGCATACACGACTCAGGATATGAGTCTCATGTGGCCGTATATCCAGATTTGCCAGACTACCAGGAATCCTTAGATGCCCTCATCGATCCGGTTAATAGAGCTCTGAGAGCCGTACAATGTTAAAAATTAGTCTTTATCTCACTGAGACCTTCAAAGGGACCAAACGTCCTCACAGGGTTTTTTACTAATCTCCCTGAGTTGCTGACATAGGTCAGAGATATAGTAGTTGCCGGACAAATGATTCTCTGAGCTAAAGCCGTTTTATCACGGTACCCTTTTGTCCACGCTCTAAAAAGAGAATGGACGGAGTCTCCAACAATGGATCCTAGATTACGGCTCGCTTACTAACCTCTGCTGTCTTTGACTGACGGCTTGTTTATTAAAATCCCCACTGACCGTCCAATTGGCCCCGCGGTCAGTCTTTTGAGTTTTCTGTGGCAACTCTCTTCCCTTCTCTCGCCGTCACCTAGGTGGCTAGAGCATGATGGTTCGGACTAAAGCCCTAGCCAAGATCAGTCAAGACAATAACTTGTCTCACTAAGTGCTTAGTCTGGATTACCAAATAGCCTTGGCCGGGGATTATGGGTACATGCATCCCTAGGGACATCGGACAGCGACGCTCCTATAGCTCCAACGCCATTACCATCAGCAGAGCCCTATGTCTCTGAGAGTGGCGAGCAGATTCCCCTTCGAAGAAATCTCTAACTTCCTTAAGCTCTTCCATTCCTGGGAACTCAGACCCTCACGGTCCAAACTCAAGGGTACCCCTTCCCACAAGTTTCTCTGCTCAATGACTCATTGCAGTATCTGAAAGACTCGGACAGGGTAGGCATCCATCTACTCCTGCTTTACCAGGTCTGGCTGGCGAGTATTCTCGACCATAGGTCTGAAATCTAGTGGTTTCCAGATACGGACATAGAATTCCTGTTACTCTCGCCAACTTGTTTCCTCCAGTCCCGTCTTTTAAGGACAAAAGGAACAAGCGGCCCCACCTTATTAGGCCATTTCATGTACTCCGCATCTATGGAACCATTCTCACGCTCCCACACACAGACAGGTTAAAGCGGTCTTACCCAATCCTGTTCATCGTTCCAAAGAAGGACGGAACTGTGCGTCCCATTCTAGAAGTAAAACTGATGAACAAGTTTGTCAGGGTGCGTCTCTTCAAGATGTAATTTTTTCCTATGTTATCACCTCTCATTCCAATCCTTCCCAGCCCAACAAGGATTTCTCCGCTTCGCTATCGCAGACAACCATTTTCAGTTTACTGCTTTAATCTTCAGTCTCACCTCTGCTCCTAGGCTGTTCTCCAAGGTGATGGCAGCCGTTATTTCTATCCCGTGCTCTCTGGGCATAGTGATTCCACTCTACCCAGGCGACCTCCTTTTCAAGAGATCGCACGTTCAAGCCTGTGCAGACAGGGTCAGCATCACTGTGGACACTCACTCGTCTAGGTCGGTCAGAGAACTTGCGCAATTCCTTTTCATCCTATCTCAGAGGATCCTCGTTTCAGGCCTGGACACTTCCCAAGTGTTGATAATTCTCCCTTCAGGAAAGATTTTCACTGATCCAGGAAGCTCAGAAGTTTCCTCTCGGCCGTACCCTTTTCCTGCAACACAGGTATAAAAAAAAAAAAAAATTGATGCGACAGTCCACCAGTACCATTCCCTTGACTACATCTCCGTCATCTGTAGCAGACATTGCTACCAGCGTGGGACGGATATCCATCATCTCTGGACCGCTATTTTTCGCCAGTCCCTCCGGATCAAGCGGTCTCTGAGGTAGTGGACGTTGTTGTCCTTAATGATTCAGATAAAGTACTTTCTTCCTGTTTTCGCGCTGGTGTTGACCACTGACGCCAGTCTCCTAGGTTGGAGAGTGCTCTCCCGCCTCCACACGGTCCAGGGACGCTTGCCCTTTGGGAATCAGGTCTCTTGATCAATTTTCTTGAGATGCGGGCAATCAGACTAGTCATCCAGCATTTCTGCCTGTTTCCGATGGTCATTCCCCCCGGATCCAATCAGTCCACGCCACGGCTGTGGCATACATCTGTGGTCAGGAGGGCTCACGATCACAGGAGCTATGCTTGACGTAGCTCACATTCTGCAAAAGGCCGATACAAACCATTTACCTTTTTGTTGGCAGCTCACGTTCTAGGGGTAGGAAATTGGGCGCACTTTTTTTTCTCATCCGCCAGGGCCTGATCCCAGGACACTTATTCATTTCCCTGGAAGCCCTTTAGCACGGTTGGCAATGCTGGGTAACGCTGCATATAGACCTCAATGCCTCTACGCTAAACGCCAAAGTCCCAGCATTTCTAGATCCGTTCTGTGACCCAATTGTCCTCGGGTCAGATGACATGGTGCTTCCGTGGCATCAGTTTTCACTTCCAATACTTTTTCTCCGCCTCTTCTGCTAATTCCAAGTGTCTTCCAGAAGTTCAAGGCGGAGGGAATCCCACTGTTTTTTTCATCGCACCAGTCCTGAATACGACGAGCGTGGTACGTGGTTCTAGTGCATCTAGACCCCTACCTCTGCGGTTACCAAACCGTCCAGATCTTCTTTTTCCAGAGCGCCAGGACTCGAGAGGGCTGGGCTTAACGACCTGAGCATTGACCGCCACACGTAGCGTTCTCCGTTATCGTCAATGTCCAGAAATTTACTCTCAGGCGTATTTACCATCATATTCGAGAAAACTTTGTTCCCTTGGTGGTTTTAACAACCACGTTTGTTTCCCACTTGTGTTTGCCATCTCGTCCATATTGGAGTCCCTCCAAAAGGTTTCCATTCAAGCCTGGCACTGTTTTTCTCTCAATACTACCACCCTGTTTTCATCTGATCTCAGGTGCTTTACAAGTGGTCTTCTTCAAACTCCTGTAAGATGTATCTATCACTCTTCCTTCTTGGAAAGCTCCTTTCTGGTGGCTGTAACAAACACTTCCAGAACAGCGCCTTTCTCCAAATAGGATTTTCTCTGTTTCCAGAGCGACACAGAAAAGGCCTACCTGCCTTTAAAAAAAAAAGCCTACAGTAGCCAGATGTATCTGCTCTCCAATTTAAGAAGCTTTCCGAGTCTGAGGTCTCCTATCTCTGCAAACCTCAGAGTAAACTCCACTACGTCAGTACAGGCGTCCTGGGTCATTCGGCCCCGGACGTCGATACAGCAAGGTTGCAGTGCTGCACCTTGGTCCAGTCTTCTCATGTTAGTTAACCATTACACTTAAGCCTTTTCAGAGGCTACCCTTGGCAGATAAATTCTGCAATCGACAGCAGCGCATCTGTAGACCAGATTATTCGCTGCGTATATTAAGGTTTCGTCTGTCGTGCTGTTTCCCACCCATGGACTGCTTTAGGACGTCCCATGGTCTGTGTTTCCCAATGAGGCGATGGAGAAACAGGGATTTTTGTGTACTCACCGTAAAATCCTTTTCTCTGAGACGCTCATTGGGAGACACAGCACCCACCCTTTTTAGTCTAACGACTTCTGCTTGTCTCTTTCAGCCGATGTGGTGATAAACTAATATGTGAATGACCGTACCGTGGTATGATGTTAAACTTCTCCTACTGCTTTTGCACCGAACTGGTTCAGGCTAGAGCCAGCAGAGGGTGTATACTGCGGAGGAGGAGCCAACTTTCTTTGTGTATTAGCTTAGTGTCCTCCTAGTGGCAGCAGCATAACACCCATGGTCTGTGTCTCCCAATGAGCGTCTCGGAGAAAAGGATTTTACGGTGAGTACACAAAAATCCCTGTTTTTTATAAAGGAGTACACCGTAAGTGTACAGCAGTGTAAGGGTACCGTCACACTCAGCAACGCAGCAGCGATCCCGACAGCGATACGACCTGGCAGGGATCGTTGCTGCGTCGCTTTATGGTCGCTGGTGAGATGCCAAACAGTCAGATCTTCCCAACGACCGCAGCAACGATAGGCGACCCGTAGCGACCTGTGTAACGATGTGTCTCCTATGTGTCTCAGTGCTGAGTCCGCTAGCGAGATCGTTGGTAAAAGGTGTCAAACACACCGATACATGCTACCCAGCGGGATCTCAACGACCAAAGAAAGGTCCAGGCATTTCTGACCCCGACCAGCGATCTCACAGCGGGGCCTGATCGCTGGTACGTGTCAAACATAGCGAGATCGCTGTTGTGTCACAAAAATCGTTACTCAGCAGTGATCTCGCTAGCGATCTCGCTTAGTGTGACGGGGGCTTTAGAAGAAAATCACCTAAAGTAGATAATTCAGGGTCTCTTGGTGATGGGCTTATAAATAGGATATATTAGGAATATATCAGACTGTGAAATTTCACAGAAAAAAGGAATACGATAAGCCTGAAAGACAAATTCCACCCAGTAATGAGATTGGAGCCTGAATAAAGTAAAAGAGCTGCACTTTGAACTATCTTACATGAAGTAAATAATCATCATAAAATAATGCCACATGGTTAAATATACAGCTATAGTGTGGCAGAAATGTTATATATAGATTAGGTGAGACACCTTAAATAAGACATATAAGTTGTAGCGGCAAGGGAAATAAATAGTAGGACAGTAACACAAAAAAAGTGAAGATAAGGTGGATTAACCTGGTGTTTACCTTAGAATGGCAGAGGAACCCCGACGCGCGTTTAGCTCTCCTAAGAAGCTAACTCGAAATGCGTGTCGGTGTTCCTCTGCCACTCTAAGGTAATACACCAGGTTTTAATGCACCTTATTTTCACTTTTTTTGTGTTACTGTCCTACTATTTGTTTCCCTTGCAACTTGTATGTCTTATAAATTAGGTGAGTCACCTTAAATATACAACATTTCTGCTACACTATAGCTGTATATTTAAATATGTGGCATTAATTTTATGATTATTATTTTCTTCATGTAATATATTTCAAAGTG
>JARQOD010000001.1:812527783-812638984 GCA_033576555.1 Oophaga sylvatica
AAAAATGACTTTCATGTCGGTATGTTTTTGGTGAAAAAGAGGGTGTACTTTAGGGATCCTTTTAACTTAGTCTCTAACTCATTCCTTTACTTGGGTGCTGAGGGTTCATCAGGGTGATGGTGGGAGTGCAGTAAGGTTCATTATCCTATGGCACCAAAATAATGTACCTTGTCCTGGCCCTGGCTGTAAGTGACAGCTCAGTCGCCCTATGGATAGTAGGGGTGTGTCGGGCTGTTAGTTCTGAGTTTCAGATTCCTGCAGGTGTTTTCCATCCTGGATAATTGTCAGGCTATTTAGCTGGCTGACAATCTCAGATCATTGACAACTGTAGCCTCAAGCTCAGTGGTGTGTTGATGCTGTGCTCGGTATTTTGTTATTTTGATCTATCACTGCCGGACCTAGGATTTGCCTTCGACCACTCATTTGTATAATTCCTTTGCCTTGGACGTATTCAGACTTTAGTTACCAGACCCTGGACTTTGCCCCTGACTATCTGTTTGTCTTATCCCTTGGTCTTTGACGTACCTTCCTGGCTTTTGACCTTCGACCTCTTGACCACTCCGCCTCACGGCTAGTCCATGAGTAGTGACTAGCTTCACAGAATGAAAGAGAGTGAAGTGATGACGGGTCCTATCATTATTGGGAATTCTGTTTTCTTGTATAATGTTTACCATCTAGGCCTACAACTTCAATTAATCCTGTGGCCTCTGCAGGTTGCTACAGTGTCCACCAGACACTTGTGTTAAAGGGCATATCAGAAAGGGTAAAATGATCAAAGGCATCACACCCCTAGTTTCAGAGATGACTGGTAGAACTGGAAGCCCTTCATGTCAATTGCTCCTTTCCTGTATTTTTTCTTTGGGGCCTTACACTTGCTTCTAGAAGTGGCCAGTTCATCACAATTGTAGCCCCTCACCTAACTGAGGTCCACCCTTCCATGGAACACCCTTTTTTGCCTGATCTTTCCCATTGTTTGATTATAGGCATTTTAATCACTATTACCTTCTGGAATTTCTTTTCCTCCACCTCTTGAACATTCCTTTGAATTGAACTAGCCAAACTTAGTGCTGGGACTGACTTCTCATGTCAACCAGCAGGAGCAAAAATTAATGAGTCTTCTTATTCAATCCCAAGATGGCAAGCAACATTTTTCCCATTCCATGGTCCTTCAGGCTCCCTACTGTCTCCTCAACTGCCTGCCTAAATCTCTCAAATTAGGGTAATCCTCAACTGTTCACTTAGCTTTTTGATGAATATTTGTCACCCTTACCCAGGACTGTGGAGCAAAAACCTCTCCAATTTTGCTTAGGATATTCCAAAGCTTTTTGATGGGAGTTTTCTTGCTCAGTTGGGTTAGATGGCAGAATGAGTCTTGTGCAGATGGCAGAAGCATCAATCTGTCCAGCTTTTGTTTTAATTTTCTGCAACAAGTCTCTCGGATGGGAAGAGAAAAATTCAGGGACTGCAGCCTTCATTTTTTTTACAATCAGGGCAAAAAAGTGCCCCATTTTATGGACTGTCATGTTTATTTCTGGACTGTTGGCAGCTGATATCGTGGGATGTGGAGGAAGCCAGTTGCCTAGAGATCACATGGGATCTGGTAGAGAAGAACTTGTGTGGAGGCTTGGGCCTAATGGTTAGTTTGCGGCTGTCCTGAAAGCTTATATAAGGGAGATAGGGCTGAATGTGTGTAAATTTCGGTGCCATTTGTTCCATAGGTTCTGGAGACACAGATGATTGTGGTGAGTGCTGCACTCAAACTCTCCACAATCATATTACACAAGGGAAATGTGTTTACTGCAGGCGTGTTAGTGACCCTCTACAGCTGTCAGTAACAGAGGGGGGACCTGTTTTGGATAATAATAACCAACATGATCACAGCTGTTCCAAATTAAAAGAAAATTAGTTTATTACAATAAGGGTTTGTTCACACAACCATATAATATGGCTGACAACTATCCGACGTTTTATCAGATAGCACTAGGCCCAATGTTATACCATGGGGCAGAGCAGATCTGTAATTTTTTTCTCATACTAATTCGGCATGAGAAAAAAAAATCGCAGCAATGCCAACTGGCCACCTCCTGATGGCACCATCAAGAATGTTCGTGAAGTGACCAGATAAAGTCCATTATCATTCTTCACCTGGGTTCAGCTGGACGTGGCTCTTCATTAGCACATGATGTTCACGAAGAAGTCACAAAAGCATTTTTTTACTAAGCAGATATTCTATTTCTTGTTCAAATTGTTTTTATTGGAAATGTCCTAATTATTTTTACAAAATGGAGATAAACAACATGAAGGAAAAGAAAAGGAAAAATATGAGGAAGCAATGGAAAATAAAGGAAAATAGGAGATGGAACTATCGCAAAGCAATAACAGTTATTCTATCTCTGATACATGTAGCAAGAGATATTAAGGTCAAGGGTAAGACAATGGAATTATCATTTCGTTCACAGTATCTCACCATTTTGATAGTTTTATTATCACATATTATGTAAGATAGCTAACTATGTTCCTGATCAGAGCTGCCAAAAGGAATTTCAGGGCCTCATACTGGCAAAATTTTCAGGCTCCCTTGAGACTCCACCCAGGCTCCTCCCAAGTTCTGCGAAAAACTCTTCTGCCCCCACCGTCCTCACCAATCACACAGTAACAGTTCCCATGGAAACATATCACATACATAACCATCAGCTTTTGTTTTGACCAAAAGATTTTTAAAGCCTGCCACCACGACAAGGTAGACTCTGTTGGCAGGGCCCTACTCTACTCTAACGTATTAAACATTTCTTAAAATATCCAATACTTTTTTTAGGTATAATTTTATTTATTTTTCTTTAAGGGAATGTGTCAAATACATTTTTTTAAACTAATTGAAATCAGATTGTGATCATCTTTTTTTATAAACTGTTTTTCTGATTGCAGAGTATTGTAATCTGTTTCCTAAACATTTATGGAAGCTGCTTTCTTGCCTGATTGGAGATAAGGACATTGGACATATGCATGTATATATATAACATAGGACATTATAGGGAACTCTGTTTCCTTGGGAGAGCTTTCTATTCATGTTCTCATGTTTTAGTGACATGCAGATGTCATTGTGTAGGAAGGGGGAAGAGGTGAGCTGTGACACTACATACAGTCATGGCCAAAAGTTTTGAGAATGACACAAATATTAATTTTTACAAAGTCTACTGCTTCACTTTTTCTAATGGCAATTTGCATATACTCCAGAATGTTATAAAGATTGATCAGCTTAACAGCAATTACTTGCAAAGTCAATATTTGGCTAGAAAATGAACTTTATCCCCCAAAACACATTTCAACATCATTGCAGCCCTGCCTTAAAAGGACCAGCTAACCTCTTTTCAGTGATTGCTCCATTAACACAGGTGTGGGTGTTGATGAGGACATGGCTGGAGATCAATTTGTCATGATTAAGTAAGAATGACACCACTGGACACTTTACAAGGAGGCTGGTGCTTGGCATCATTGTTTCTCTTCTGTTAACCATGGTTATCTCTAAAGAAACACGTGCAGTCATCATTGCAATGCACAAAAATGGCCTAACAGGGAAGAGTATCGCAGCTAGAAAGATTGCACCTCAGTCAACAATCTATCGCATCATCAAGAACTTCAAGGAGAGAGGTTCCATTGTTGCCAAAAAGGCTTCGGGGCGCCCAAGAAAGACCAGCAAGTGCCAGGACCGTCTCTTAAAAGTGTTTCAGCTGCGGGATCGGGCTACCAGCAGTGCAGAGCTTGCTCAGGAATGGCAGCAGGCAGGTGTGAGTGCATCTGCACGCACTGTGAGGCGGAGACTCTTGGAGCAAGGCCTGGTCTCAAGGAGGGCAGCAAAGAAGCCACTTCTCTCCAGAAAAAACATCATGGACAGACTGATATTCTGCAAAAGGTACAGGCAGTGGACTGCTGAGGACTGGGGTAAAGTTATTTTCTCTGATGAATCCCCTTTTCGATTGTTTGGGACATCAGGAAAACGCCTCATTCGGAGAAGACAAGGTGAGCGCTACCACCAGTCTTGTCTCATGCCAACTGTTAAGCATCCTGAAACCATTCATGCGTGGGGTTGCTTCTCAGCCAAGGGAATCGGCTCTCTCACAGTCTTGCCTAAAAACACAGCCATGAATAAAGAATGGTACCAGAATGTCCTCCAAGAGCAACTTCTCCCAACCCTCCAAGAGCAGTTTGGCGATCAACAATGCCTTTTCCAGCATGATGGAGCACCTTGCCATAAAGCAAAGGTGATAACTAAATGGCTCAGGGAACAAAACATAGAGATTTTGGGTCCATGGCCTGGAAACTCCCCAGATCTTAATCCCATTGAGAACTTGTGGTCAATCATCAAAAGAAGGGTGGACAAACAAAAACCTAAAAATTCTGACAAAATGAAAGCATTGATTGTGCAAGAATGGACTGCTATCAGTCAGGATTTGGTCCAGAAGTTGATTGAGAGCATGCCAGGGAGAATTGCAGAGGTCCTGAAGAAGGGTCAACACTGCAAATATTGACTTGCTGCATTAACTCATTCTAACTGTCAATATAAGCTTTTGTTACTCATATGTTTGCAATTATTATATTTCTGTATATGATAAAAACATCTGTCAAACACACATAAAAACCAGAGGGCAGCAGATCATGTGAAAATATAATATTTGTGTCATTCTCAAAACTTTTGGCCATGACTGTACTGTGAATGGTGAATTCTGATATCTCTCTCTCAGATTATAAGCTTGAGAGAAGGGCTCTCATTCCTCTTGATATCTGTTGTTTATGTGATTATTGTTATTCTGTAATGTCTTTTATTATCTGCACAAATCCCCTCTAAAATGTAAAGTGTTACGGAATATGTTGGCGCTATAGAAATTAAAATTATTGTATTATTATTTTAATCCTGCCTGCTATGATAATGAGGTGACTGCTATTAAGGGATCTCTTCAGAACATGTCAGTCTATTAGAAAAGACATTTCTTTTTATTTATTATTTTATGATATAAGGGGTGACAAACTTTAAAGTAAATTGCAAAACTTTAAACTGTGATTAAAAGTATTTGTCATTTTCTGGTTATTGTTGACAAATGTGTTTGAGAAGATAGGGCTCTTACTAATTTGGCCTTTCTTGAATTTCAGCACCAAGTATGAAATATGGGAAATAGAAATATAGGCTATCCTGAACTTCTGCACTAAGTGCCTTTTAATCATCTCACAAATACATTGGATAGCAATAATCAGAGAGTGGTCAATGCCCAAAACATAAAAGCTTCATAACACATTACCACTAAATATTTTGCTAACGAAATCTATTTTTGATAAGAGTCATTTAGTTAAATCCTTTGGTCAATTACATAACATGGAAAGTTACAGTGCCAATAACAAAAGAGAAGACAAACCAAAAAAAAGACAACACACATAACCAATCAACTCAATGAAAGTAAGATTATTTTGTGAGAACAGAGAAACATAATATAAAAACAAAAAAGAGTATTGAACACGATCGAAGGATCTGAACCATGTCTGACCCCCCTGTATCCTTCTGCTCACCGGGCCCCGTACACTACTAAGGGCAGGAATGCCCTGATGGCGGCCTTGTTCCTGCCTATCGTGAAATGACATTTGTTGACAACCTATACTACATGAGGTATGTAGCTAGTCTGCATAGATCATGGGATGCCAGACATCCATTATTGGCTACCTATAGTTACCATTTCATTTAAGCATTCACTCAATCATATATGACTTATTAATATGGGCACACAGGTAATAAGTAATAGACCTATGTGTATACCTCATATAAAAGATATTGTTGTGGAGAAATGTTATGTACTGTCTGTATGTTAATGATTTCTTCCAGGCTTCCATAACATTTCTCCACAACAGGACCATTAACATGAGGCATACGGTTAGGACTAGTTTAACATTTAAATTACCTGTATGCCCATATTAACCCCTTCATGACCTGGCCATTTTTTACAATTCTGACCAGTGTCCATTTATGAGGTAATAACTCAGGAACGCTTCAACGGATCTTGTGATTCTGAGAATGTTTTTTTCGTGACTTATTGGGCTTCATGTTAGTGGTAAATTTAGGTCAATAATTTTTGCATTTATTTGCGAAAAAAATGGAAATTTGGTGAAAATTTAGAAAATTTTGCAATTTTCAAATTTTTAATTTTTATTCTGTTAAACCAGAGAGTTATGTGACACAAAATAGTTAATAAATAACATTTCCCACATGTCTACTTTACATCAGCACAATTTTGGAAACATTTTTTTGTTAGGAAGTTATAAGGGTTAAAAGTTGATCAGCGATTTCTCATTTTTACAACAAAATTTACAAAACCATTTTTTTTAGGGACCACCAAACATTTGAAGTCACTTTGAGAGGTCTGAATGGCAGAAAATACCCAAAAGTGACACCATTCTAAAAACTGCACCCCTCAAGCTACTCAAAACTACATTCAAGAAGATTATTAACCCTTCAGTTGCTTCACAGGAACTAAAGCAACGTGGAAGGAAAAAATGGACATTTTAATTTTTCCAACAAAAATTTTCTTTTAGCATCAATTTTTTCATTTCTACATGGGCAAAAGGATATAATGGATCTTAAAATTTGTTGGGCAATGTCTCCTGAGTACACCGATACCTCATATGTGGTCATAAACCACTGTTTGGGCGCACGGCAGGGCTCGGAAGGGAAGGAACGCCATTTGACTTTTTGAATGGAAAATTAGCTCCAATCGTTAGTGGACACCACGGCGCGTTTGGAGAGCCCCTGTGTGCCTAAATAGTGAAAAAAAAAAACACAAGTGACACCATTTTGGAGACTAGACCCCTTAAGGAACTTATCTAGATGTGCTGTGAGCCCTCTGAACCCCCAAGTGCTTCACAGAAGTTTATAACACAGAGCAGTGAAAATAAAAAAAAAAAATTTTTTTTCCTTAAAAATGATTTTTTAGCCTGCTATTTTTTATTTTCACAAGGGTAATAGGAGAAATTGGACCACAAAAGTTGTTGTGAAATTTGTCCTGAGTACACCGACACCCCATATGTGGGGGTAACCACTTTTTTGGCACATGGGAGAGCTCAGAAGGGAAGGAGCGCCATTTTGGAACGCAGACTTGATGGAATGTTCTGCGGGCATCATGTTGCGTTTGCCCCTGATGTGCCTAAACAGTAGAAACCCCCCACAAGTGACCCCATTTTGGAAACTAGACCCCCCAAGGAGCTTATCTTGATGTGTAGTGAGCACTTTGAGCCCCCAAATGCTTCACAGAAGTTTATGAACGCAGAGCAGTGAAAATAAAAAAATCCTTTTTTTTCCTCAAAAATGATTTTTCAGCCTGCTATTTTTTATTTTCCCAAGGGTAACAGGATAAATTGGACTCCAAACGTTGTTGTCCAGTTTGTACTGAGTACGCTGGTACCCCATATGTGGGGGGGAACCACTGTTTGGGCGTACGGCAGGGCTCAGAAGGGAAGGAGCGCCATTTGACTTTTTGAATGGAAAATTAGCTCCAATCGTTAGCGGACACCATGTCATGTTTGGAGAGTCCCTGTGTGCCTAAACTTTGGAGCTCCCCCAAAAATGACCCCAATTTGGAAACTAGACCCTCTAAGGAACTAATATAAATGCATAGTGAGCACTTTGAAGCCCCAGGTGCTTCACAGAAGTTTATAACGCAGAGCCGTGAAAATAAAAATAATTTTTTTCCTCAAAAAATGATTTTTTAGCCCCCTATTTTTTATTTTCACAATGGTTAAAGGAGAAATTGGACCCCAAAAGTTGTTGTCCAGTTTGTCCTGAGTACGCTGGTACCCCATATGTGGGGCGGAACCTCTGTTTGGGCACGCGTCAGGGCTCAGAAGGGATGAAGTGACGTTTTGAAATGCCGACTTGATGGAATGGTCTGCGGGCATCTTGTTACGTATGCAGAGCCCCTGATGTGTCTAAACAGTAGAAACCCCCCACAAATGACCCCATTTTGGAAACTAGACCCCCACCCAAGGAACTTATCTATATGTGTGGTGAGCACCTTGAACCCCCACGTGCTTCACATAAGTTTATAATGCAGAGCCGTGAAAATAAAAAATAATTTTTTTCCTCAAAAAATGAATTTTTAGCCCGCAATCTTTTATTTTCACAAGGGTAACAAGGAGAAATTGGATCCCAAAAGTTTTGTACAGTTTGTCCCGAGTACGCTGGTACCCCATATGTGGGTGGGAACCACTGTTCGGGCACACGTCGGGGCTTGGAAGGGAAGCAGTGACGTTTTGAAATGCCGACTTTGATGGAATGGTCGGCGGGCGTCATGTTACGTTTTCAGAGCCCCTGATGTGCCTAAACAGTAGAAACTCCCCACAAGTGACCCCATTTTCGAAACTAGACCCCCCAAGGAACTTGTCTAGATGTGTGGTGAGCACTTTGAACCCCCAAGGGCTTCACAGAAGTTTATAACACCTGGGCATGAAAATAAAAAAATCATATTTTTTCCACAAACATGATCTTTTAGTCTCCAATTTTTATATTTTCCCAAGTGTAACTGGAGAAATTAGACCCCAAAAGTTGTTATCCATTTTGTCCTGAGTACGCTGGTACCCAATATGTGGGGGGAACCACTGTTTAGGCACACGTCGGGGCTCGGAAGGGAAGTAATGTTTTGAAATGCTGACTTGATGGAATGGTCTGCGGGCGTCATGTTACGTTTGCAGAGCCCATGATGTGCCTAAACAGTAGAAAACCCCACAAATGACCCCATTTTGGAAACTAGATCCCCCAAGGAACTTATCTAGATGTGTGGTGAGTACTTTGAATCTTCAAGTTCTTCACAGAAGTTTATAACGCAGAGCCGTGAAAATAAAAAATCATTTTTTTCCACAAAAATAATTTTATAGTCCCCAATATTTTTTTATTTTCCCAATAGTAACAGGAGAAATTAGACCCCCAAAGTTGTTGTGCAATTTTTCCTGAGTATGCTGATACCCCATATGTGGGGGTAAACCACTGTTTGGGCACATGTCGGGGCTCGGAGTGGAGGGAGCACTGTTTGACTTTTTGAGCGCAAAATTGACTGGAATAAATGGTGGCGCCATGTCGCGTTTGGAGACCCCCTGATGTGCCTAAATAGTGGAAACCCCTCAATTCTAACTCCTACCCTAACCCAACACACCCTAACCACAACCCTAACCCCTACACACCCCCTAACCCTAACTCCCAAACCCATAACCCTAATCCCAACTCTACCCATAACCCTAACCCAAACACACCCTTAACCCTAATCCCAACCCTAACTATAACCCTAATCACAAACCTAACCCTAATCCCAACCCTAACCCCAACACACCCCTAACCCTAATCCCATGTCTAAACCTAACCACAAGCCTAACCCTAATCTCAACCCTAACCCTACTTCCAACCCTAACGCTAATTCTAACCCTAACCCTAATCTTAATTCCAACCCTAACCTTAATCCCAACCCTAACCCAAATCCCAACCATAACCCTAGTCCTAACCCTAATCCTAACCCTAATTCCAACCCTAACCCTAGTTCTTACCCTAACCCTAATGCTAACCCTAATGAAAAAATAAAACATATTTTCTTTGTTTTATTACTTGTCCCTACCTATGGGGGTGATAAAGGGGGGGTTTATTTACTTTTTTTTATTTTGATCACTGTGTGAGTTTAACACAGTGATCAAAATAAATGAACGGAATCTGCCTGCCGGCAGGTGCACTGCGAATGCTCCCGCAATTTTCCAAGATGGGGGCGCCCATGAAGAATCTAGGAGGGACTCCGGGACGGCCACTGAGACATCGCAGGGACCGTGTGTTGTGAACGTGTTGGAGACTACTTTGGAGCTGAGGCTCCCTCTGGTGGTTGCTGAAGGCATTGAACCTATGTTGAACAGCAAGAATCCTACACCTGCAATGGATGAATGGTTTTCAGGGGGGACGGACTGGCCTGATAAAAGTGAGCTGGCCTCCCATGATCCTCGCCGGTGATCAATTGTTACTTCCTGGTCTAGGTTGGAATTCAGCTTGCTTTTCTGCAGTCTCCTGCTATCATTCAGATAAGTTACTTTCTGTTTTTTTTTTCTGTGGTTTTATTTCCCTTGTTTTTTTTGCCTTGCTTTTGAGTTCAGCCGGGTCCCCTTTGGGGGGCTTGTGCTGGTCTCTGTTCTCTTTTTGTATTTGCACTTGTGCTCAGTTCCTGTAATATTTTACTGCAGGGTAGCTGCGTATTCACACCAGAGATCTGATATAGGTGGTCGAGACCGTGTGGTCTCAGCATTTTTGGAATCAGAAGTGTTGGAATTTTTCCTAGGGTTTTGTTGGGTTGCAGACAGTATTCTCTCCTGTACTATCCTATCTAGACAGTTTTGGGTCCCAGCGTTTTCTTATTCTATTTTCTGTCTGTGTTCGTGTTTTCCTCTTGTGTAACCGCCATTATATGCTTGGGGGATTCCTAATACTTTGGGGCTCTACTCCGGGGCAGTTAGCTTTCCTCTTTCCATCTACAGGGGTAGCTAATCTCTCTGGCTGTGACCAGGCGTCTAGGGCACCGTAGGAACGTCCCACGGCTGCTTCTAGTTGTGTGGTTAGTTTAGGGGTCTGCAACCTATTAGATACCAACCTCTCTGGTGTTTGGCTGCCTTTGCATTTTTTTTGCTCCTGCCCTCCTCAGCTACCAAAACATAACAGAATCACCGGCCCTACTGAAAAGCTTATGGTACTCAAGAGAAGGGAAAAATAGTAAAGAAAAAAAAAAAAGTTGTCAGAATTTTTTTTTTCTGTTTGTTACATTTTTTCCCTCTTTTTCTCTGGGGGCTGAGGAGGAATTTTTTTTTCTCCTCAATGGAGATTGTGCAGTTGTCTGGTCGTGTTGAGCGGCTCACCGCTGAAGTTCATAGTATTGCTACGTATCTCGCTAGGTTGCCCATTGTGGATCCTAGGATCCCTATGCAAGATTTATTTTTGGGGATCGGTCTAAATTTTTGAATTTTAAAAATAACTGTAAGTTGTTTTTTGCTTTGAAGCCTAAGTCCTCAAGGAACGCGGCACAGCAGGTTCAAATTGTCATCTCCCTGTTGCGCGGCGACCCTCAGGATTGGGCATTTTCCCTGACACCTGGGGATCCTGTTTTGAATGATGTTGATGTGTTTTTTCAGGCTCTGGGGTTATTGTACGATGAACCTAATGTTACTGATCAAGCTGAAAAAACCTTGTTGGCATGGAATCAGGGTCATGAAGCCGCTGAGCTGTATTGTCAGAAATTCCGAAAGTGGGCAGTCCTTACTAAATGGAATGATGATGCTCTGGCAGCTCTTTTTCGGAAGGGTCTGGCAGAGACTGTAAAAGACGTTATGGTGGGATTTCCTGTTCCCCCTGGTCTCAATGATTCTATGTCATTAGCTATTCAAATTGACAGACGTTTGCGTGAGCGCAGAAATATGCGTGAGATTGTGTTGCCTTGTGAGTCAGCCCCTGAGCCCATGCAGTGTGATGGAGTGACTTCTGGGGCACAGCGTCTGAGTTTCGAAAGCGTAATAGGTTGTGTTTCTACAGTGGTGACGCATCTCATACTATTGCCGTCTGCCCCAGGCGGGGAAGACGTTTTGCGTGCTCAGTTGTTTTGGGTGGTGTTCAGACTAAATTTCTGTTGATTGTTACCTTGATTTGCTCAATGTCCACATTTTCGACTCAGGCTTTTGTTGAGTCAGGAGCAGCTATAAACCTGATGGATTTTGATTTTGCCAAAAGTTGTGGTTTTCCCATGATACCCCTGCGGAAGTCTATTCCTTTGCTGAGCATTGATTCTACCCCTTTGGCGGAGAATAAACCCCAGTTTTTGACCCAGGTGATAATGCAAGTTGACCCGGACCACCAAGAGAATTGCAAATTTTTGGTGTTACATAATTTACATGACATTATTGTACTGGGTTTTCCTTGGTTACAGACTCATAATCCTGTTTTGGATTGGAAATCTGTGTCTGTGACCTGTTGGGGTTGCCAATGTGTTTGTACTGACACTCCTGTTTTTTCTGCCTCTCCCCAGTCTCAAGATGTCCCTGACTATTTGACTGATTTTTCTGATGTGTTTAGTGAGAGTAAGTCTGCATCCTTACCTCCTCACAGGAGTTAAGATTGCGCTATTGAGTTAGTACCTGGTTGTAAATTTCCTAAGGGTCGGCTCTTTAATTTATCTGTACCTGAGCATGATGCTATGCGATCTTATATCAAAGAGTCTTTAGAGAAGGGTCATATCAGACCATCCTCTTCACCCTTGGGCGCCGGCTTTTTCTTTGTGGCCAAAAAGGATGGTTCATTGAGGCTGTGTATTGACTATTGTTTCCTGAATAAGATCACTGTTAAATACCAATATCCGTTACCCTTGATTTCTGACCTATTTTCCAGAGTAAAAAGTGTTAGTTGGTTTACCAAGCTTGACCTCAGGGGGGCGTATAATCTTATTCGCATCAAGCACGGTGATGAATGGAAGATGGCGTTTGATACCCTAGAGGGGCATTTTGAGTACCTAGTGATGCCTTTTGGCCTCACTAATGACCCTTCCATCTTCCAATCCTTTATGGGGCAGCACGGTGGCTCAGTAGATAGCACTACAGCCTTGCAGCGCTGGAGTCCTAGGTTCGAATCCCACCAAGGACAACATCTGCTAGGAGTTTGTATGTTCTCCCCGTGTTTGCGTGGGTTTCCTCCGGGTACTCCGGTTTCCTCCCACATTTCAAAAAACATACAGATAGGGAATCTAGATTGTGAGCCCCATCGGGGACAGCGACGATAATGTGTGCAAAACTGTAAAGCGCTGCGGAATATGTTAGCGCTATATAAAAATAAAGATTATTATTATTTATGAATGATATTTTCAGGGATTTTGTGGATAAATTTCTGCTCGTTTATTTGGACGATATCTTGGTTTTTTCCAATGACTGGGATTCTCATGTGGAACATGTTCGGATGGTGTTCCGGATTTTTAGAGAAAATGCACTGTATGTGAAGGGATCAAAATGTCTTTTTGGTGTACAGAAGGTTTCTTTTCTGGGATTCATTTTGTCTCCGTCTGTTATTGAAATGGACCCGGTCAAAGTTCAGGCCATTTGTGATTGGGTTCAACCCACTACATTGAAGGCTCTTCAGAGATTTTTGGGTTTTGCTAATTTTTATCGTAAATTTATAGGTAATTTCTCTGGTTTTGTGAAACCACTGACTGATTTGACCAAAAAAGGTTCTGATGTGGTCTCCTGGGGCAGTTTCTGCGTTTCAGGAGCTTAAGCGGAGATTCACTTCTGCTCCTGTTCTACGGCAACCTGATGTTTCTCTACCATTTCACGTGGAGGTTGATGCTTCTGAGATTGGTGCAGGTGCTGTTTTGTCCCAAAGGGATCCGGAGACCTCTAAGAGTAGCCTTTGTGCCTTCTTCTCTTGAAAATTTTCCCCAGCTGAACGTAATTATGATGTGGGAAATCGGGAGTTATTGGCTATGAAGTGGGCTTTTGAAGAGTGGAGACATTGGCTGGAAGGAGCCAAACATCAGGTGGTGGTCCTCATGTACCATAAGAACCTGGTTTATCTTGAATCAGCCAAGCGACTTAATCCTAGACAGGCCAGGTGGGCCTTGTTTTTCACACGTTTTAAATTTTTGGTCTCTTTTCTCCCGGGCACTAAGAATGTTAAGGCGGATGCCCTCTCGAGGAGTTTCTTTGCAGATTCTCCTGAGGTAACTGAGCCTGCTATTATTCTGAAGGAGGGTGTGGTTCTTTCCACTATCTCGCCCAATTTGAGACTGGCTCTGGAGGAATTTCTGGAGGATAAACCTGAACGCTGCCCTGTTGGGAAATTGTTTGTCCCAGACCAGTGGAGGAAGAATATGATGTCTGAAGTTCATTGCTTTGTGTTGGCTGGTCATCCCAGTATTTTTCGTACCAGAGATTTGGTGAGTCGGTCCTTTTGGTGGCCTACTTTGTCTCGTGACGTCAGGGACTTTGTGCAGTCCTGTGGGACTTGCTCTCGCTCTAGTGGTTTGGTAATGCCATTGCCTGTGCCCAAGAGGCCATGGACCCATATCTCTATGGATTTTATTTCTGACCTCCCTGTCTCTCAGAGAATGACCGTTATCTGGGTGATCTGTGATAGGTTTTCCAAGATGATCCATCTTGTGCCACTACCTAAGTTGCCATCCTCCTCCGAGTTGGTGCCTTTATTTTTTTCAGCAGGTAGTTCGGTTGCACGGCATTCCAGAGAACATTGTGTCTGACAGAGGATTCCAGTTTGTTTCCAGATTTTGGAGGACATTTTGTTCTAAACTTGGAGTTCAGTTGTCTTTCTCCTCTGCATTTCACCCTTAGACCAATGGGCAAACTGAGAGAATCAACCAGACCTTGGAGACTTATTTGAGATGTTTTGTGTCTGCTGATCAAGATGACTGGGTCTCTTTTTTGCCTTTGGCTGAGTTTGCTCTTAATAATAGAGCTAGCTCTGCCACCTTGATGTCTCCATTTTTCTGCAATTCTGGGTTTCATCCTTGATTTTCTTTGGGGCAGGTGGAGGCTTCTGTCTGTCCGGGTGTTGACTCTATTGTGGAGCGAATGCAGCAGATTTGGGACCAAGTAGTGTATAAGTTGTCTCTCTCTCAGGAGAAGGCCCAGCGGTTTGCCAACCAGCATAGGACTGATGGTCCTCGGTTTAAAGTGGGGGACTTGGTTTGGTTGTCCTCAAAAAATATCCCGATGAAGGTTGCATCTCCAAAATTTAAGCCAAGGTTCATTGGACCTTATAAGATCATGGAAATTCTTAATCCCGTTTCCTTCCGTTTGCTTCTTCCAGGGACATTTAAGATTCACAACGTATTCCACAAATCTTTATTGAAGAGGTTTGTCGAGCCAGTGGTTCCTATGGCTGCGCCTCCTGACCCTGTTTTGGTTGAGGGCAATTTGGAGTATGAGGTTGAGAAGATATTGGATTCTCGTTTTGCTAGGCGGAGACTCCAGTACTTGGTTAAGTGGAGAGGTTATGGTCAGGAGGACAATTCTTGGGTGTTTGCTTCGGACATCCATGCTGGGAGACTGATCCGTGCCTATCACCGAGCTCATCCTGATCGGCTTGGTTGCACAAGTGAGGGTTCGGTGACCCCTCCTCAAGGGGGGGTACTATTATGAATGTGCTAGAGATGGTTTCTGAGCAGAGGCTCCCTCTGGTGGTTACAGACAGTACTGAACCTTTCAGCGAGGAATGGCAATCTGGGTTCACTGACTGGTCTGATATAAGGGAGGTTCCCTCCCATGATGGTTGCCGGTGATCAATTGTTCTTGTCTCAATTGTGGTTCCTGGTTCATTTGGAAGTTTGCTGAGTCTTGCCTGCATCTTCTGCTATCAGATAAGATATTTTCTGCTTTTATTTTTGTGCTTGCTTTTTGCATTGTTCCCTGCACTTCTGTGGAGGTCAGCCAGGTCCCTCTGGGGGGCTTGTGCTCCTCTCAGTTTATCTGAAGTCACTGTTATTTGTTCATTTTCTTTTTCCTGTTTTTTCAGTGGCTGCGGCTTGGTTTTGTTCACACTGAGATCTGATTTAGTGGGTGGCGAGATTGTGTGATCTCAGTATTTTTGTAATCAGAATTGTTGGATTTTTGTAGGGTTTTCTGGGTTGCAGAAAGTAATCTCTCCTGTCCTATCCTATTTAGTCAGCTTGTGGCCCCAGCGTTTGCTCATTCTATTTTCTGTCTGTGTTCGTGCTTTCTTCTTGTCTAACCGCCATTACATGTTTGGGGGCTTCCTATTTTCTTTGGGGATCTGCTCCGGGGCAGATAGCTTTCATCTTTCTGCCTTTAGGTGTAGTTATCTCTCAGGCTGTGACGAGGCGTCTAGGATCAACGTAGGAATGCTCCACGGCTACCTCTAGTTGTGTGGTTAGTTTAGGAATCTGCAACCCATTAGTTACCAACATCTCAGGTGTTCGGCTGCCCGGCTGTTGTTCCTGTCCTCCTCCGCTACCTAACATAACAGTAATCCTACTGGATGGATTAATAGTAGGATCTGGGGAATATTCCCAGTCCTCATCAGAGGAGGTGGTATCCCACACATCCCCATTCCAATGATCCGGATCCCAGGCTACAGAGGCGGATGCAATACTTTTATGCACCTTTTCTTTGTTAACTCTACCTCTGCGTTTTTTATACTTATTTTGAGCTATCTTTACACAGCCCTTTCTGCAATGTTTTGATAATGTTCTAGCTTATCACGGAGCAATCTAGTGCTGCATTCCAGTACCACTTTTTGCCCCCCGATTTCCATCACTTTTTGTTCCATTTCTGACAACTTTTTGAGAGAGAATAAATGGAATACGGTGGCCGGATCAGGCTAAAGACTGATCCAGTGGCCGGATTCTCCCATTGACTTGCATTCTACACAAGAGCCGGTTGCGCCGCATCCGATGCTGTCCGGTTTTTTCGCCGGACACAAAAAACGTTACAACATGCGTCATGTCCGGCCGCCGGAAACTAAATTTTAGACGGATCCGGCAAAAAACGGACAAAACGGATGTGTGAAAGAGGCCTTAGGCACACCGAATACAGTTTTATGGTAAAACAATAATGTAACAATTTATAATAACTCTTACTACACTAACTGATCCTCATAGCTTCCTGACACTATACTGCTGTCGTGAGTAAAGTCTATTAGATGATTGGGCAGTTGGATGCTGTGTGGTAGCTCTCTGACATGGAATTTGTTGTTACAAGGTTGAAACAGAGATGGGCGTCCTTTCTCCAATGCATTTGTCAGCATGCTTGTCACAGAAGATGGGTCGTGCATGCGTCCCAAGCATACGTTCCCTATTATGACCCATCCTAGGTGTAGCACAAGGGTCCCCTCGCAGGGGGAGAGATATCAGACTATTAAAAAAGAAAATCAATTCCCTTGACTTATTGTGTTTAGTCATACAATTCAAATACAGATCAATATATATTCAACTGTGTGGTAATAGGTAAAAGGGGGGAAAGGAATGGAGGAGGGGTGTAGAACCTTAGGTATTAGTAAAGGGAGTTAAGTTGACACAAGCTAAAGCTCGTGTAGATTTAAAGTTGTAGCCATCGATCAATGGTGTCCGTGTTATATGTTACATGGATAGTGACATTATTCTGGAGAAATCGTCTTCAGTCTGAGACTGGATCCATGGATCCCAAACATCTCCAAAGATTTCTAGGGAATTGGATCTGGTTGGTTCAATTTTTTCATATAACATTATTAGATTTATCCGGCTTTTCACCTGTTTTATTGTCCATAAATTTTAAATAGGATTGAGATCAGGGCTTTGTGATGGCCACTCCAAAACATTGACTTTGTTATCCTTAAGCCACTTTGTTACCATTTTGGCAGTATGCTTCGGGTCATTGCCCATTTGCTAGACCTATTTATGGATAGAGCTGTAAGGGGTGCAATAAGGGACAAAAAGAAAGCGTTTAGGGAATTAAAGCAAGTAGGTAGTGATGAGGCATTAAATAAATACAGAAGACTGAACAAATTCTGTAAAAAGCAAATCAAGACAGCAAAGATTGAGGCAGAGAGACTCATTGCCAGAGAAAGTAAAAATAATCCCAAAATATTCTTTAACTACATAAATAGCAAGAAACTAAAAAATGATAGTGTTGGTCCGCTTAAAAATAGTCTGGGTGAAATGGTGGATGAGGATGAGGAAAAAGCCAATATGCTAAATGACTTTTTTCAACTGTATTTACACAAGAAAATACCATGACAGATAACATGATCAGTGATAAAAAATTTCTCCATTAAATGTCACCTGCTTAACCCAGCAGGAAGTACGGCGGCGTCTAAAAATCACTAAAGTTGACAAATCCCCGGGCCCGGATGGGATACACCCCCGAGTACTGCAGGAATTAAGTACAGTCATAGATAGACCATTATTTTTAATCTTTAAAGATTCCATAATAACGGGGTCTGTACCACAGGACTGGCGTATAGCAAATGTGGTGCCAATATTCAAAAAGGGGGCAAAAACTGAACCTGGAAATTATAGGCCAGTGAGCTTAACATCTACTGTGGGTAAAATCCTGGAGGGTTTTTTAAGGGATACTACATTAGAGTATCTGAGGCTGAATAACCTCATGACACAGTATCAGCATGGGTTTACGAGGGACCGTTCTTGTCAGACTAATCTGATAAGCTTTTATGAAGGGGTAAGTTCAGGACTGGACCAAGGGAATGCAGTGAACGTGGTGTTCATGGACTTCTCAAAAGCTTTTGATACAGTGCCACACAAAAGGTTGATACATAAAATGAGAACAATGGGGATAGGGGAAAATATGTGTAAGTGGGTTAAGAACTGGCTCATGGATAGAAAACAAAGGGTGGTTATTAATGGAGCACACTCGGACTGGGTCACGGTTAGCAGTGGGGTACCACAGAGGTCAGTATTGGGGCCGCTTCTCTTTAACATATTTATTAATGACCTTGTAGGGGGCATACAGAGTAATATTTCAATATTTGCAGATGACACTAAGCTCTGCAGGGTAATAAATACAGAGGAGGACAATTTTATATTACAGGAGGATTTATGTAAACTAGAAGCTTGGGCTGATAAATGGCAAATGAGCTTTAATGGGGATAAATGTAAGGTCATGCACTTGGGTAGAACAAACAAGATGTATAATTATGTGCTTAATTGTAAAACACTGGGCAAAACTGTCACTGAAAAAGACCTGGGTGTATGGGTGGACGACAAACTCACATTTAGTGGCCAATGTCAGGCAGCTGCTGCCAAGGCAAATAAAATAATGGGATGCATTAAAAGAGGCATAGATGCTCATGAGGAGAACATAATTTTACCTCTATACAAGTCACTGGTGCGACCACACTTAGAATACTGTGTGCAGTTCTGGTCTCCGGTGTATAAGAAAGACATAGCTGAACTGGAGCGGGTGCAGAGAAGAGCGACCAAGGTTATTAGAGAACTGGGGGGTCTGCAATACCAAGACAGGTTATTACACTTGGGGTTATTTAGTTTGGAAAAACGAAGGCTTAGGGGTGATCTTATTACAATGTATAAATATATGAGGGGACAGTACAAATACCTTTCTAATGATCTTTTTACTCTTAGACCTGTGACGGGGACAAGGGGGCATCCTCTACGTCTGGAGGAAAAAAGGTTTAGCCATAATCACAGACGCAGATTCTTTACTGTAAGAGCAGTGAGACTATGGAACTCTCTGCCGTCTAATGTTGTAATGAGTGATTCCTTGCTAAAATTTAAGAAGGGACTGGATGCCTTTCTTGAAAAGTATAATATTACAGGCTATATTCACTGGGTTTTCCTAGATATTGCGTTGATCTATGGAGCTAGTCTGATTGTCATATGTGGAGTGGTGAAGGAATTTTTTTCCCCAATGTGAACTGTTACTTACTTACTGTTTGCCACTTGGGTTTTTTTTGCCTTCCTCTGGATCAACATGTTAGGGCAGGTTAGGATAGGATATGGGTTGAACTAGATGGACTTAGTCTTCCTTCAACCTTAATAACTATTTTATGGCCAAGCTTTAACTTCCTGGCTGTCTTGAGATGTTGCTTCAGTATTGCTACATATTCTTCTTTTCTCATTATGCCATCTATTTTGTGAAGTGCACCAGTCCATCCTGCAGCAAAACAAATGCACAACATGGTGCTGCCACCCCCGTGTTTCACAATTGAGAGTGTGTTCTCCCTTTTTCCTCCAAACGTAACGATGGTCATTATGCCCAAAAAGTTCAGTTTTCGTTTCATCAGCCCACAGGACATGTCTCCAAAATTAAGGTGTTTGTTCCTGTGTGCATTTGCAAACATTAATCTGTTTTTTTTTTAATGTTTCTTTCGCAGTAATGGCTTCTTCCTGGAAGAGTGGCCTTTCAGTCCATGTTGATACAGTACTCATTTCACTGTGGATCTTGCACAATCTTACCAGCTTCTGCCATCATCTTCACAAGGTCTTTTGCTTTTGTCTTTAGGTTGATATGCACATGTCGGACCAAAGCACGCTCATCTCTGGGACATAGAACCCGTCTCCTTCCTGAGCGGTATGATGGCTGGACATTCCCATTTTGTTTGTACTTGCATATAATTGTTTGCACAGATGAACGAAGCACCTTCAGGTATCTTGCAAATTGTACCCAAGGATGAGCCAGACATGTGTAAGTCCACAATTCTCTTCCTTATATCTTTGCTTCTTTGTGTAGCATCATGGGAAAGTCTCAAGAAATCAGCTGTGTTTTTCAGGTGTGCATTAAAATACATCCACAGGTGTCTCTATCTCCGTTGTTGCCAAAAAAATCTATCAGAAGTTTCTAAACACATGACCTCATCATATGGGCAGTCCAGAATTGTTTAAAGGCATAGTAATCTTAGTGTATATAAACTTTTGAACTTGCAGTAAGTAATGAAAATGCCTTAAAACATTTTCTCTCTTTCACTATTCTGGCATTTGGCAAATAATAATTATGGTAATCTTAATTGACCTAAAACGGGAAGGTTTATTCTGATTTCATGTCAGATATTGAGAAAAACATGCATATGTCTTTTTATATAGTGTATGTAAATTTCTGGTTTCAACTATATGTGGAACATACTCCAGTTTTGACGAATGAGAAAATGTCTCGGACATTTTCATGTGAATGAAACTTCATGTATGTGATCAGAGATGTATCTAATTGAAGAGAAATAACCTTAATCTGGAAAGGACATACGTAATTATCACAGCATTATTTCTTTTTTTTGTAGGATATCTGCTGATCTAGTCTTATTATTGAAAATTAAGTTAAAAAAAAAACCCAAACAAACCCTGAAATTAAAATTCTTAGTTATTGTCTTATCATTGAAGCTGTTAATTAACACTTGTGCATGCCTTTTAATAAACTTTGCAATAAACACTCACACATGCAAGGTGTTAGCATCAGGCATCTTCAGACCTGCCTGTTCCCTCTGCACCCAAAATTAAATTGTGGTGTTAAGACTATGTAGAATATGTACTGAGGCGTAATGACTGTGATTTTTTTTTTCATGTACATAAAAAAAATGGTACTGATGTCATCAATGCTTTGGATCAGTGTGTCATCAGTATTTGGTCTGGGTGTCCGTCTTTTAAATTAGTGTGTCAGTGGTTTTCATGGATGGATGGATAAATAAATTACAAAGCTTCTCTTATGCTTTCCAGTGTTAAATACTGACGGCAGACAGATGACACACTGGGTCTGTGAAAAAAAAGTATAGTACACAGATGCCATCATAGCCTTGTATTGGCCCTTTTCATCCGTGATACTACAAGTACAAGTATGTCTCCATGAGTTTTGCATTGACTCATAGTCCAAGAAAAAACACAAAACACTGACCTGTGCATAGCACTATAGACTATAACTGGTATGTGTTGTATCCATTAAAAGAAAAGACAGAACACGTACGTGCAACACAGACCTCTGAATAAGACCATAGTTCACGTTCCAAGATTTGGTCAGTATTTTTCATCTGTTTGCCAATGAAAACAAGGAGTGTGACTTAAACAATTAGAAAAAAAGTTTCTTCTTTTTAACAACGCACTTCTAATTTTTGCCTAAAAATATACTAATTAATTTTGCACTGCTTGAAAGTGGCGTTAGCTTTAAGGCTACATCCTAAAAATGAGCATTTGATTAGTTTTTTTCATGTTGCAGGTTAGCTGCAGCGTTACTGCATTTATTAGGCAAGTTAGGTTACTATTTTTTTCATTGCGGCTTGGACACCGTAGTTTTGGTCTCTTTTGACAAAAAAAAAACCATTACTGACGCAGTCATGTGCAAATTACATGAAATGTACTAAAAACCAAAAATGCTTTTTTTTTTACCTGTGTTTTTTCTGCATCTAATACAAGTCTATGGGGAAAATCTGAAATTTCTATAAATCCCATCGACTTTGCTGGAAATGTTAGATGCTGCATTTGTTGCAGCGAAAATGCGCAGCGTCAAGATTTCACCAAAAATTCATTGTGGAAACACTGCCTTAGACTGGTGTATAAAACAAAAATGTAACCCTTTGCTTTAAACAAAAGCTTGCTATAGACGGGTGCTCCATATTTATTAAGAGAGACACCGCTTTTACTAAATTTGGCACATTTTTGGGTACTTTGTGCGCCACAAACAGAAATCTAATCGTGCTGAGCTCACCTAAATTTTCACTATAATTTTTCATAATTTCTGTTATTAATTATAGTAAGTATGCCGGGTCCATGATTTACTCCTGCAAAATCCTGTGCACATTTTAGAAAAGTAACCAGACTGTTATGAAAAAAAAAGATATTTATATTTAAACAAAAGCTTGCTATAGACGGGTGCTCCATATTTATTAAGAGAGACACCGCTTTTACTAAATTTGGCACATTTTTGGGTACTTTGTGCGCCACAAACAGAAATCTAATCGTGCTGAGCTCACCTAAATTTTCACTATAATTTTTCATAATTTCTGTTATTAATTATAGTAAGTATGCCGGGTCCATGATTTACTCCTGCAAAATCCTGTGCACATTTTAGAAAAGTAACCAGACTGTTATGAAAAAAAAGATATATATACAGTACAGACAAAAAGTTTGGACACACCTTCTCATTTAAAGATTTTTCTGCATTTTCATGACTATGAAAATTGTACATTCACACTGAAGGCATCAAAACTATGAATTAACACATGTGGAATTATATACTTAACAAAAAAGTGTGAAACAACTGAAAATATGTCTTATATTCTAGGTTCTTCAAAGTAGCCACCTTTTGCTTTGCTGACTACTTTGCACACTCTTGGCATTCTCTTGGTGAGTCACCGGAAATGGTCTTCCAACAATCTTGAAGGAGTTCCAGAGATTCTTAGCACTTGTTGGCCCTTTTGCCTTCACTCTGCGGTCCAGCTCACCCCAAACCATCTCGATTGGGTTCAGGTCTGGTGACTGTGGAGGCCAGGTCATCTGGCATAGCACCCCATCACTCTCCTTCTTGGTCAAATAGCCCTTACACAGCCTGTAGGTGTTTTGGGGTCATTGTCCTGTTGAAAAATAAATGATGTTCCAACTAAACGCAAACCGAATGGAATAGCATGCCGCTGCAAGATGCTGTGGTAGCCATGCTGGTTCAGTACGCCTTCAATTTTGAATAAATCCCCAATAGTGTCACCAGCAAAGCACCCCCACACCATCACACCTCCTCCTCCATGCTTCACGGTGGGAACCAGGCATGTAGAGTCCATCCGTTCACCTTTTCTGTGTCGCACAAAGACAAGGTGGTTGGAACCAAAGATCTCAAATTTGGACTCATCAGACCAAAGCACAGATTTCCACTAGTCTAATGTCCATTACTTGTGTTCTTTAGCCCAAACAAGTCTCTTCTGCTTGTTGCCTGTCGTTAGCAGTGGTTTCCTAGCAGCTATTTTACAATGAAGGCCTGCTGCACAAAGTCTCCTCTTTACAGTTGTTGTAGAGATGTGTCTGCTGCTAGAACTCTATGTGGCATTGACCTGGTCTCTAATCTGAGCTGCTGTAAACCTGCGATTTCTCCATCGTCTCATTGGGAGACACAGACCGTGGGGTGTTATGCTGCTGCCACTAGGAGGACACTAAGTAATATACAAGCAAAAAAAGGTTAACTCCTCCTCTTCCTCCTCCTGCAGTATACACCCTCCGTCGGCTCAGACCTGAACCAGTTCTTACTTAGTGTCTGTAGGAGGCACTAGGGTCTGCTCTCAGACCCCATTTTTTTGTCTTTTATTATTTTTCTTTCTTCCACGCACGGAAGGGCGACGGGTCTTAATGAAAAGTCCCGATCTCCCAAAACCAGCAACAGGCGGAAACGTGAAGTGTCGTCTTCTCGTACCCCTCCTGCTACGCTACCATGGGGCGACAGATCCCTTGAATGGGCCGTCTCCCCATGAGATACCTCGAATACCACTCACCACCTACGAAATCCCTCTCCACCTCCCTATCAAAGGGACGGTCGATTGAGGAGGTACGGTGATTCGAGGAGACATGACTGCATGGGCCGCTGGCCCCGACATCAGTGAATACAGGCTGCAGGCCTCTACTTAAAGCGGCTGGGCCAATGGAGGCAGACATAAATCCCTCTCCACCTCCCTATCAAAGGGACGGTCGATTGAGGAGGTACGGTGGTTCCAGGAGACATGACCGCATGGGCCGCTGGCCCCGACATCAGTGAGTACAGGCTGCAGGCCTTTACTGAAAGCGGCTGGGTCAATGGAGAATCCCTCTCCGCCTCCCTATCAAGGGGACGGTCGATTGAGGAGGTACGGTGGTTTGAGGAGGCAAACTCCCTTCAGCGCGGTCTTCTCTCACTTGTCATGGAGAGTGTGCAGCCGCGCGGTCTAGTTGAAGCCGTTGACGCGGCCTATTTGTGGCGCCGCGGCCTGGTTGTGAACCGCCTCCGGCCTAGCTGTAAAGCTGCCGGAGCCGCCGCAGTCTAAGCGTGGAGCCTCCGCCGCAGTCTAGTGTGGAGCCGCCGCGGCCTAGTGTGGAGCCGCCGTCGCGGTCTAATGAGGAGCCGCCGCTGCGGCCTAGCCTAGTGGTGGAGCCGGCGCCGCAGCCTAGCTGTGAGGCCGCCGCGGCCTAGTGGTGGAGCCGCCGCCGCGGCCTAATTGTGGAGCCGCTGCCGCGGCCTAAATTGTGGCGCCGCCACAGCGGCCTAGTTGTGGAGATGCCGCGGCCTAGCTGTGAAGCCGCCGCCGCGGCCTAGTGGTGGAGCCGTCGCCGCGGCCTAATTGTGGAGCCGCTGCCGCGGCCTAAATTGTGGCGCCGCCACAGCGGCCTAGTGTGGAGCCGGCGCCGCGGCCTAGCTGTGAAGCCGCGGCCTAGTGTGGAGCCGCCGCGGTCTACTGTGGATCCGGCGCCGCGGCCTAATTGTGGAGCCACCACAGCGGCCGCCGCTGCGGTCTAGTGGAGCCGCCGCCGCGGCCTAGTGGTGGAGCCGGCGCCGCGGCCTAGCTGTGAAGCCGCCGCCGCGGCCTAATTATGGAATCGCCGCCGCGGCCTAAATTGAGCCGCCGCGGCCTAGTGTGGAGCCGCCGCCGCTGTCTAGTGTGGAGCTGCGGCCTAGTGGAGCCGCCGCAGCGGCCTAATAGGGGAGCCGGCGCCGCTGTCTATTTGTGGAACCGCCGCCGCGGCCTAAATTGTGGAGCCGCCACAGCGGCTTAGTTGTGGAGCCGCCGCATCGGCCTAGTTGTGGGCCGTGGCCTGGTTATGCCGCGGGCGCTTCTGCGTCGCGCCGCAGGCTCTTCTGCTTCGCGCCGTGGGCTCTTCTGTGTCGCGCCGCGGGCGCTTCTGCGTCGCGCCGCAGGCTCTTCTGCGTCGCGCCGCGGGCTCTTCTGCATCGTGCCGCGGCTGCCTCTATGTAGCGCTTCGGGCGTTTCGGCGTCGCGGGCGCTTCTCGTTGGACCATCCACTAATCCATCCATCTGGATCATCAAAGGCTCAGATGGAGGGTCAGCATCCGCTAGCTCAGTTTCCCGTTATCCCTCTTCAGGGGAATTCAGTGAACATGACTCTGAGTATGAGGCGGATGTAGCGGTTGACCCGGAGTCACCAGAATATCAAGAATCCATAGATTCTCGCATAGAAGCAGTTTATAAAATCCTGAGTGTTGATGTACAACCCGGCTCTAATTCAGATCACGCCTGGTCATTCTAAAGAGTTAAGCGACCTCACATAATCACCAAGAGTTTATTGATATTGTTCAAGAGCAGAGGGGTCGTCCAGACAAACGTTTTTTCAGGTTAGAATTCACTCAAAATTCGATATCCTTTTCCAACTAGGGTATCGAAGGAGTGGACTGTTTCTCCGGTAGCAGATCCACCTGTTTCCCGTTTGGCAGCAAGGGCAAGGATGGCCTGGGCGGAAGATATAATTAAATCTTCTCATGACAACCCTCTTCCCACTGAGGTAATCAATCTTGCTTATCAGCATGCATTCTTAGATGCAGCCGCCTGCTCTGCACTCATGGCGGCTAATGCCATCGCCATTAGAAGAACCTTATGGCTCCGAGAGTGGAGCGCAGACTCTGCTTCAAGGAGGTCCCTGACTTCTCTACCGTGTCAAAGCGGTCGCCTCTTTGGTGAGAGACGAGATCAAATCATATCTGATACTACTGGGAGCAAAAGCAAATTTCTCCCGCAGCGCAAACTCAGCTGATCTTTTTGGCCTCAAAACCAAGTCCGTTTTCGGCCTTTTCGCGGCTCTTCCAACTGGTTTTTCCGCATCTACTTCGTCCCTGCAGCCCCATCCTCCGCATAGGGATAAGGGTCTTCAACCATCATTCAAATCCTCTCAAGCCTGGAGAAACAGATCATCACAGTCGGGACGTAAGGGATCCTCTTCTCGCAAATTCTCTTCGCAATGACTCTTTGCCGGGTCCTGTGGACCCAAACAGGGTAGACAGCCGCCTACTCTTGTTCCACGAGATCTGGTTGTCGGTTGTTCACGACCGGTGGGTCCGAAATCTGAAATAAAGGGCGCCTATCTCCACATTCCAATACCTCTGGGTCATCAAAAAAAATAATAAAAAATTTCTTTGGTTTGAGATCGGAGACGATCGCTTTCAGTTTTCAGCTCTGCCTTTTTGGCCTCGCTACCGCCCCCAGAGTATTCACAAGAGTCATGGCAGCGGTCATGACAGTCTTATACTGTCGGGGCGTGATGGTTCCTTCCTTAGTTAGACGACCCTCTCCTCAAAGGATCGTCTTTTCGGGCCTGTACAGACAACATCGACCTTTGCTGTCGACACCCTCTCACGCCTAGGCTGGCTAGTGAACCTGGATAGGTCCTCTCCCGTTCCTTCTCGGAAAATTCCCTTGTTGGGAATGATTTTGGACACTTTCCAAGGGTTGGTATAGCTCCCTCCAGAGAAGATGTCCTCCTTAAAACGGAGAATACTCCTGTTTGTCTCTGGGACGCTCTCACTCTCTTCGGTTCGCACTGCAGGTCCTAGGGAAAATGGTTGCTTCCATCGAGGCAGTACCATTTGCTCAATTCCGTTTCGCTGTCAACAGGAGTTGATATCAGTATGGGACAGAAATCCAGCATCTGTGGGTCGCTGACTTCGTCTTTCTCCCAGGGTTAAGCGCTCGCTGACGTGGTGGATGAGCGCTTCCTCTTTAAATCAGGGAAAGTCCCTTCTACCGGTACATTGGTCGGTAGTGACCACCGATGCCAGTCTCCTCGGCTAGGGTGCAGTGTTTTCGTCACCACTCCGTTCAAGGTCGTTGGACTCCTCAGAAGACCCGTCTTCCGATCATCATTCTGGAGATCAGAGCTATCAGACTAGCTCTTATTCTCTTTCATCAACTGTTAGCCGGATGTCCCATCCGGATTCAGTCGGACAACGCCACGGCTGTGGCATACATCAACCGTCAGAGTGGCATTCGGAGCAGATCTGCAATGCTCGAGGTATCCCACATCCTGCAATGGGCAGAGTCAAACCACTCTCTCATCTCTGCGGTGCACATTCCGGGAGCGGACAATTGGGCGGCGGATTTTCTCTGACGCCAGTGCTTAGCCTTCGGAGAATGGTCCCTTCACCCGGAAGTATTTTGTCAGATTTGCCAATGCTAGGGCACTCCGGATGTGGATCTCATGGCATCCAGACTAAATGCCAAGACCCAGGCTTTCATAAGCAGGTCTTGCGGTACTCTAGCCATCAGGTCGAACGCGTTAGTCCTCCCTTGGAGTCACTTTAATCTCCCTTACGTTTTCCCAACTCTTCCATTACTTCCCAGGGTCATTCGGAAGATCAAAGCAGAAGGCGTTCCTCTCATTCTTGTCGTTCCAGACTGGCCGCGCCGCCCATGGTATGCGGAACTAATCCAGCAGCTGGCATTCCCTGGAGGTTACTGGATCTTTCGGACCTTCTTTCTCAGGGTCCAATTTACCATCAGAATTCGAAGGTGCTGAATATGACGGTATGGACATTGAATCCTGGTTTTTAGCCCAGGCGTGCTTTTCTCAGAAGGATGTCTCTATCATGATCAATGCCAGGAAACCGGTTTCCATGCGCATTTATCATCATGTTTGGGAAACGTTCTTTTCCTGGTATAAGAATAAGGGTTGCTCCCCTTTTTGGTCTTCTCTATCCCTTCCATCCTAGAGTTTCTTCAAGCAGGATTGGATTCGGGATTGGCTCTTTTCTCCCTGAAGGGGCAGATTTCTGCTCTATCTGTCCTTTTTCAGAAACGGATTGCATCTAAGTCTCAGGTTAAAACTTTTATTCAAGGGGTGTCTCATCTCGTTCCTCCTCACAGAAGGCCCTTGGGATCTTGGGATCTTAATCTGGTCCTCAGTACCTTACAAGAACCACCCTTAAAGCCTTTACCTGAAGTATCCTTGTCTTTTGAAAAGTTGTTTTCCTGGTTGTTATAACCTCCATCAGGCGGGTCTCGGAATTGGCAGCTTTATCTTGTAAACCTCCCTTCCTCATTTTCCACCAGGACAAGGTGGTCCTTAGATCCTCTCCTTCTTTCTTACCTAAAGTCGTGTCGGCTTTTCACATCAACGAGGGGATAGTTCTACCTTCATTATGTCAGGCGCTAGTTCACCGCACTGAGAAACCCCTTCACACTCTGGATTTGGGAGGGCTCTTCGAATGTACATTTCTAGGACTGCATCCTTCCGTAAATCGGACGTCCTTTTCGTGTTTCTGGAGGGAAGCAGACAGAGTTTCCCTGCTTCTGAGGTCACGTTGGCAACATGGATCCGCCTTGCAATCATGTCAAGGGTCAGCCTATCCTGGCTGGAACTAAGGCACACTCCATACGGACTATGGTGGCCTCTTGGGCCATTTGGCACCAAGCTTCGGCACATTAAGTGTGCAAGGCTGTGACTTTGTCCAGTCTGCATATTTTTTTATTAAAGCATTACAAAGTACATGCTCAAGTTTCTTCAGATGCGTTTCTTGGCAGACAGATTCTGCAATCAGTTGTTGCGCATCTGTGAGTTTTTTTCTGCTAAATTATTTAAAGCATTTATGCATTTGGCTTACGAGGCTATATCCATTGTGATGTTTGTTCCCACCCAGGGACTGCTTTAGGACATCCCACGGTCTGTGTCTCCCAATGAGACAATGGAGAAAAGTAGATTTTTGTGAAAATACTCACCGTAAAATCCTTTTCTCCGAGACACTCATTGGGAGACACAGCTCCCACCCTGTCTAGTCTTTAGCCTCGTGCCTTTTTGGTTTTCATCTTATTGCATCTCTGTTATGAGCTCCTACTGCTTTGCACCAAACTGGTTCAGGTCTGAGCCGACGGAGGGTGTATACTGCAGGAGGAGGAAGAGGAGGAGTTAACCTTTTTTTGCTTGTATATTACTTAGTGTCCTCCTAGTGGCAGCAGCATAACACCCCACGGTCTGTGTCTCCCAATGAGTGTCTCGGAGAAAAGGATTTTACAGTGAGTATTTTCACAAAAATCTACTTTTCTGAGGCTGGTGACTCGGATAAACTTATCCTCAGAAGCAGAGGTGCCTTTTGGCCTTCCTTTCCTGGGGCGGTCCTCATGTGAGCCAGTTTCTTTGTAGCGCTTGATGGTTTTTGCAACCGCACTTGGGGACACTTTCAAAGTTTTCCCAATTTTTCAGACTGACTAACCTTCATTTCTTAAAGTAATGATAGTCACTCGTTTTTCTTTACTTAGCTGCTTTTTTCTTGCCATAATACACATTCTAACAGTCTATTCAGTATGACTATCAGCTGTGTTTCCACCAGACTTCTGCACAACACAACTGATGGTTCCAACCCCATTTATAAGGCCAGAAATCCCACTTATTAAACCTGGCAGGGCACACCTGTGAAGTGAAAACCATTCCCGGTGACTACCTCTTGAAGCTCATCAAAGAGAATGCCAAGAGTGTGCAAAGCAGTCATCAAAGCAAAAGCCGTTTTTTTTCATAAATAAACACAAGTCATATTGAAGAAATTTTACCACTATCATGAAGTACAATATGTCACAAAAAAACAATCTCAGAATCAGCAGGATCCGTTAAAGCGTTCCAGAGTTATAACCTCATAAAGAGACAGTGGTCAGAATTGTAAAAATTGGCCCGGTCATTAAGCTGCAAAATGGCTCTGTCACTAAGGGGTTAAAGTAATGATGGCCACTCCTTTTTCTTCACTTAGAATTAATATTATGGCAAGAAAAAAGCAGCTAACAGTCTATTCAGTATGACTATCAGCTGTGTTTCCACCAGACTTCTGCACAACACAACTGATGGTTCCAACCCCATTTATAAGGCCAGAAATCCCACTTATTAAACCTGACAGGGCACACCTGTGAAGTGAAAACCATTCCCGGTGACTACCTCTTGAAGCTCATCAAAGAGAATGCCAAGAGTGTGCAAAGCAGTCATCAAAGCAAAAGGTGGCTACTTTGAAGAACCTAGAATATAAGACATAATTTCAGTTGTTACACACTTTTTTGTTAAGTATATAATTTCACATGTGTTAATTCATAGTTTTGATGCCTTCAGTGTGAATTTACAATTTTCATAGTCATGACAATACAGAAAAATCTTTAAATGAGAAGGTGTGTCCAAACTTTTGGTCTGTACTACATATATGTGTATATATATATGTATATATATTGTAGCCTTCCAGGGGGTTTTAGCTCTAGGATCGCTGTCTGGGTAGACAGAATGGCACGGAAACAGTTCATTCAGACAGCAATTATGGTAAAAACTGGCCGCAACCAGTTTTATTAAAGTCCACAGCACACAGATAAAACAAAGCATAAACAAAAGACCTAGGCTTGTCTAGCCACTAAATTACACTTATGTAATGTCCCTTTCTATCAGGAACCCAGACTCTATCAGTCTGTGCCCAAAACAACACATATGATATATGTTACCAGTATGGAGTTTCCCAGATACTCCTCCTTATGTCTGAAGGTCCACCCGACGTCCAGACTTGAGAGAGATCCACTCCTATTCAGTAGTCATTATCCTGGAGGTTCACAGAGACACTCCCGGGGTACCTCTAACCCAGACTGAGACGGCTCCCCTCCTCTTCAGTAATCATCAGCATGGAGGTTCACAGAGACACTCCTGTGTCCGGGGTACATCTAACCCAGACTGAGACGGCTCTCCTCCTCTTCAGTAGCTTATCCGCATGCATTCTCACAGAGACTGCTTCCTTGTGCCAGGACACCTCTCTGTGTCCAGGCTAAAGACAGCTCTAACACTCTTGGAGACTGTTTCTTGTGCCAGGACACCTCCCTGTGTCCAGGCTAAACTAGCTCTCTGACTGTGTCCGCAGACACCTATTTCTGGCTTCCTAATTAACAGCTGATTGGCTTCAGGTTTAAGCTGCAAGTGTGCAATGAATGCAAGGTGTAGTGACCTCTCTCTACCACCAGGTCTACAAAGCCACATATTTCCCTTATAGTTAGCAAAGAACCTAGGTGAAATGTACACCCCATTCACCACATATCCTCACTGTCTCACAATATATATATATATATATATATATATATATATATATATATACATATATATATCTATACATATATATATATATATTATATTTTATTTTTTTTTAAATTGCAGGGAAATGCTTCCGGGACACAAAGCAATCGCGTATGCCCGCGCATGCGCAATACTGATATACTGATTTTCGGCTTTGCACACAGTCGGGCAAAGCCTACTGTGCATGCGCAAGATGTCTTTCAAATGCGCATGCGCGAAAAATGTATGCCATCGCCGAAATTGACCGCAAGGAATGCGTAGAGCAAGCGAGAAGGGGGTGGAGAGACGGAAACTAATACACGCCCATCGGACCGGAACGAACAATTGATATACAGCGCGGGAGGAATAAAAAAGGTATTTCTGGATGATACATGGGGAGTCAGGGGGTTTCAGGAGTAGCTATGTAAAGCATAGTAGAGACTAAATTAAATGATATTTTGAGCTGGCAGACCAAAAATGTGATGACAGGTTCCCTTTAAGGAGTACAAATAAAGAGCAAACCGTTGTTTTAAATATCTCTCTTGAGATTAAGGCTGGGTGTACATGGTAACTGTGGCCACAGCACCATTTTCGCATTCAAAGATCGCTATGTGTCGCTGTTACATTGCTGCACAATACAAGTGAATGGGTTCACTGCATCCGGGACAAGAAAGCTAGATAAAGTCTAATGCGCTGTCACGGCCAAAGTTGTTGTAGAGGCTTACCCTTATGTGACCACTCATCCCATGAGATATGCAGGAAATTAATTTTAAAAAAAGCTATACGCATTGCTATTGCTACATCTGTAATGACCTGTATAATTAAATGATCACATTAATTATACTACACAGTGAACACATAAAGAAAATGTAAAGCCTAATGCCATTTGCTGTTTGTTTTTGTTCTGCTTAAAAAAATGCATTAAAAAAACCCACAAAACAAACTGTGGAAAAAAAAAATCCTCAAATTATTTTATTCCATGAACAGGAAAATAAAAATGTTATACCGTAAATCTTTAAATGCAGAGACACAAAAAACAAATAATAAAAAAAAGAAAGGCCGATACATCAGTGTTTACTCTACTTAAACCTTACTTCCACCATACATCATATGTATGTGACATTTAAAAATACAACTTGTCCTGCAAAAGATAATGAGGAGAAAAGATGCATAATTATGTACCAAACAGACGCGTTTTTACAAGATTAATTGCATTAAAAACTTATGAAGAATGTCAGCTATAGCTTTCCATATTGTGAGTTGCCCAGTCAAAAATGACATCTTTATGTCTTCCCAGTTCTTCATTTACCGTATATACTCACGTATAAGCCGACCCATGTATAAGCCGACCCCCCTAATTTTGCCACAAAAAACTGGGAAAACTTATTGACTCGCGTATAAGCCTAGGGTGAAAAATGATTATGCCCCCATATGATGCTCCACAGATTATGCCCCCATATGCTGTACAGATTATGCCCAATATGCTCCAGATTATGCCCCATATGTTCCACAGATTATGCCCCCGTATGCTCCAGATTATGCCCCATATGTTCCACAGATTATGCCCCCATATGCTCCAGATTATGCCCCATATGTGCCACAGATTATGCCCCCATATGCTCCATATTATGCCCCCATATGTTCCACAGTTTATGCCCCATATGCTCCAGATTATGCCCCCATATGCTCCAGATTATGCCCCCATATGTTCCACAGATTATGCCCCATATGCTCCAGATTAAGCCCCATATGTTCCAGATTATGCCCCATATGCTCCATATTATGCCCCCATATGTTCCACAGCTTATGCCCCCATATGCTCCAGATTATGCCCCCATATGTTCCACAGTTTATGCCCCCATATGCTCCAGATTATGCCCCATATGCTCCAGATTATGCCCCCATATGTTCCACAGCTTATGCCCCCATATGCTCCAGATTATGCCCCCATATGTTGCACAGCTTATGCCCCCATATGCTCCATATTATGCCCCATATGCTGCACAATTATGCCCCATAGTATAGGCCTCATATGCTGCTGCTGCAAAAAAAAAAAAAATGACATACTCACCTCTCGTTGCTGGGGGCCAGGTGCCGGTATCCTGAGCAGGCGGTGACAGCGGCGTGCTATGGGGGACAGGTGCCGATGTCACCGCTCGCTCAGGACCCCGGCAACTGAGATTGTAATGTATGGTGTACAGTTCATATAGCGTCTTGTGCTTGGGTGCGAGGAAAACACAGACACAGGTTTGATATAGAAGGACTTGTATTACTTCATACAAGTGGCAAAAAGGGTCACACAGTTTGCAGGTACAGAAGCAGGAGACACAGCAGGCCAGAGTAACTTAAGCTCAGCAATAACACTCCACAACAGGTTCAGGATCTCTTCTCTGTTACCGTAATTCCATGCAAATGTGGATTTATCAAATAGCAGGTTTCCAGAGTCCACAAGTGTTCCAAAGTTCCTCAGTAGGAAATAGCTGGAGTACAAAGTCCAAGGTTTTCCAGGAGTCAGGTCACAGGCTCACTGCAGGCTTGATTCTGAAGCACTGATTGCTCAGCTGAGGCTGCTTAAGAAGCAAGAGGGAGAGAATCAGGGCGGGAACATGAAAGCTGGAAACTCCATATTGACTGAGGGCAAGATAGCTGCAGCAAGACAGAAAGCAAAATGGCCGACGGAAAAACTGAGTTTCAAGAAACATGTACAAAGAACCTTACATTACTCCCCCCTTCGGGACAACCTCCGGATGACCTCAGACCAGGCTTGTCTGGGTACCTCTGATGAAACTGGCGGAGCAAGCGAGGAGCATTAACGTTATTGACTGGTTCCCATGAGTTGTCCTCCACTGGGTAGCCCTGCCATTTAATCAAATATTGTAACTGATTTCTGTACAACCTGGAATCTAGAATCCTTTCCACCACAAATTCTTCCTGACCATCGACTAGCACTGGGTCAGGGCAAGGAGAAGAACGTCCAGGAAACGTATTGGGTGTTGCAGCCTTTAGTAGGGATACATGAAAGACAGGGTGGATTCTCATAGTTCTGGGCAGTTGAAGACGACAAGCAACGGCACTTATAATTTTACTGATTTTATAGGGTCCAATGTACTTATGTCCCAACTTAGACGATGGAATCCTTAACTTAAGATTTCTGGTTGACAGCCAGACCAAGTCTCCTACCTTGAAAGCTGGTGCAGGTTTACGAAATTTACCTGCTGCTTTCTTGTACCTTTCCTGAGCCAATTCCAGATTTTCCTTTAGAAGATCCATATTCTTTTGTAAAGACGTGATTCTTTCAGCCACTGCTGGCAAGGGCGTTTCTATGGGAAATCGAGGAAGAATGTTAGGATGATAACCTAAATTGGAGTAAAAAGGAGACTGCTTAGTGGAGGCGCTCTGAGAGTTGTTATAAGAGAACTCAGCCAGTGGAAGTAGATCCACCCAATCATCCTGTAGGTGGCAGATAAAGCAGCGGAGATACTGCTCCAGGGTCTGATTGGTTCGTTCTGTCTGTCCATTAGTCTGGGGATGAAAAGCAGAAGAAAGGTTTACTTTAATGTCCAATGCGGCACAGAAATTTTGCCAAAACCTTGAAGTGAATTGCACCCCTCGATCCGAAATGACCTCATCCGGTACTTCATGTAAGCGAAACACATTCTTAATCATCAAATCTGATGTCTGTTTTGCAGTGGGTAAGCCGACACAAGGGATAAAATGAGCTGCCTTTGTTAAACGATCAACCACCACTAGAATGGTGTTCTTCCCTTGAGAGGTTGGTAACTCCACAATGAAGTCCATAGAAATGGATCCCCACGGGCGGGACGGGGTGGGAAGGGGTTGCAACAGACCAGTTGGTGAGGAGCGAGGTGTCTTGCATCTTGCACAGACTTCACATGAAGTGACATAGTTTAAAACATCTTTCCTGTAAGTGGGCCACCAAAAGAAACGAGAAAGAAATTCCTGTGTCTTTAGAATTCCTCTATGCCCAGCTATCTTGGAATCGTGGATGAGTTGCAATACTCTCAATCTGACTGTTTCAGGTATATACAGACGTTGTCCCTGAATCCACACACCATTCTTAAAGACAAGACTTACGTCCCTTGGGGGTTGTGCCAACAAGGAATCCGCTTGGTATGCTTCCTTGATGTCCTTAAGTAGGTCTTGATTATGAATCACTCCCAGGAATCTAGAGTCAGGAAGAATAGTCTTAGGAGGAGTAAGTGGACGGGTCTCTGCTGAATGAATCCTAGAGAGTGCATCAGCCTTTCCATTGTGCGATCCTGGCCTATAAGAAATTACAAAATTAAATTGGTTTAGGAAAAGATTCCAGCGAGCCTGGCGAGGAGTCAGGCACTTAGCCGACCTGATAAATTCAAGGTTACGATGGTCTGTCAGGACGACTATTTGCTGTGCAGCTCCCTGAAGAAGGTGTCTCCATTCTTTGAAGGCGGCAATAATGGCCAACAACTCTCTATTGCCCACATCGTAGTTCCTCTCAGCCGAAGACAACTGCTGGGAAAAGAAGGCACAGGGATGCAAGACATTCTTCTCACCTGTTCTCTGAGAGAGTATAGCTCCAACGGCACAGTCTGAAGCATCCACCTCTATTATGAAGGCAAGTTCGGGGTTGGGATGTACTAAGATAGGTGCGGTGGTAAATTTATCCTTTAGACGGGAAAATGCTTCCTGGGCTTGGGGGGTCCAGGAGAACCTAGACTCTTTCCGGGTAAGTTGGGTGATAGGTGACACTACCTCAGAGAAATTCCTAATGAAACGTCTATAGAAGTTGGCAAACCCGATGAAGCGCTGCACCTCCTTCACATTTCTAGGAATTGGCCAATCCTTGATGGCTCGGGTCTTGCTTCCATCCATACTAATCCCTTGTGTAGACAGTACATACCCCAGAAATTGAATTTCGGTCCTATGGAATTCACACTTTTCAAGTTTGATGTAAAGATGGTTTTGTCTTAGACGTTCTAAGACCATTCTCACATGTCCATGATGTTCCCCTGTGGAGTTAGAAAAAATTAGAATATCATCCAGATAAATCACCACGAATGTATCTAGGAGATCCCTGAAGATGTCATTCACCAAGTGTTGGAAAGTGGCTGGGGCGGTACTCAGACCAAAAGGCATAACTAGATATTCAAAGTGTCCATAGCGTGACCTGAATGCAGTCTTCCATTCATCCCCAGGTCTAATACGGACCAAGTTATAGGCCCCACGGAGATCCAGTTTAGAGAAAATTTTGGCATGCCGCACTCTCTCCAATAACTCAGGGATTAAAGGCAATGGATAACGGTTTCTAATAGTAACCTTATTGAGTTCCCTATAGTCTACGCAGGGTCTCAGAGATCCATCTTTCTTCTTCACAAAGAAGATGGTGCACCTGCAGGAGATGAAGAGGGGCGTATGAAGCCCTTGGCTAGATTTTCGTCTATGTAATCCTTTAAAGCCTTTAGCTCGGGCCCCGCCAGGGGTAGATCTTACCAAAAGGTATCTCTGCTCCAGGCAATAATTCAATTGGACAATCATATGGACGGTGAGGGGGAAGCTGGTCAGCGTTCTTCTTGTCACATAAATCCACATAGTCCTGGTATACAGCTGGTAGTTCAGGGAGTGACATGGTTCCTTTAGGAACAGAGCAAGCTGAAACTTCTGGACTCATCTGTTTCTCTGGAAAGTGTAATTCCTTGGTCTCCCAGTTAATGGTAGGATTCTGAGCCTGCAGCCATGGTAGCCCTAGAATAATGGGAAAGTGGGGAGAAGAGATAAGCATAAAGGACAGTTTCTCTTGATGATATTTACCCATAAGGACCCTCAAAGGCTCCGTTTCCTGATCCACTGGTCCAGAGGTCAGCAGGGAGCCATCCACAGTCTCCATCTGTACTGGAGTAGCCTTCTTCACTGAACGTATCCCCTGTTTCAGAGCAAAGGAGATATCCATAAAATTTCCACTTGCCCCTGAGTCGATCATAGCAGAGCTAGACACCCAGACTGAGTCAACCCAGAGTTTGATGGAAAGGAAGCAATGAGAATTGTTTTTCTTACAACTCAGCTGGGACACCGCTGAGGAAACTTGAAAAATTGCGGCGTTTACACAGTCATCGTCCTCAGAAGTGACGGAGTTTAAGTCCGAGAAATCAATATCTGTTGCTGCAGATCTCTCTGGAGCCTGAGGCTCGGACCTGACCGATCTCCTCTCGCAACACTCACAGTGAATGACTGCTGCAGTAGTCTTACGAGAACGGCTGGGGCAGTTTATAATGAAGTGCCCTGACTTACCACAGTAGAAACATAGATTTTCCTTTAAACGATGTTCTTTGCGTGCATCACTAACCCGTCTTTGTAAAGAGTCCACCTGCATGGGTTCAGGTTCAGGTTCCCGTGTGATCCTACTCAAAGGTTCCTTAGCTGGGGAGGAAGGTAGGAAAAGGTTAGTGCGATTACTTTCGAACCATCTCTCTTGCCTGCGTTCAGTCAGACGAGCATCAATACGGATGCAGTAGTTAATAAAGTCACCTAACGCAGTGGGAGGGTCGGCACGAGCAAGTTCATCCTTAATCAGTGGAGACAAGCCTTTTCGAAAAATAGATTTTTTGGCGGAACTGTCCCAAGTGGTATTGAGGGCCCATCTCCTGAAATCCAAGGCATATTCGGCTACTGAGCACTTACCTTGGCGCAAAGTTAACATGGCTGCTTCAGCTGTTGCACCTCGATTGGGGTCATCAAACACCTGCCCCATGGCTGAAATGAAAGCATCAAGATGATCCAAACATTCATCCTCAGTCTCAATCAGAGGGTTTGCCCACATCAAAGCCTTGTTGGTAAGCAACATGATTATAGTAAGCACTTTAGATCGTTCAGTGGGAAATTGTGAAGCATGTGCAGAAAAAAAAAGATTGCATTGGTTAATAAATCCCCTGAATTTCTCACGTTCACCGCCAAAATGAAAAGGGGGTAACTTGGGAATCCCAGAACTCGGGGTTATGGCAGGAGCCTGGACTCGTTCCTCTAGAACCTCAATCCTGGCTCGTAAATCCTGGGTAGTTTGTCCAAACACTTGCAAATTGTGATTAGTGAGGTCCTGTAGGTTTGCAAAACGGGTCTTTATAGTCTGTATATCTGCAAGGATTGTATCAGTCACTCCGCAAAGCTCCTTTATGCGAGCCTCCATCTTCCAGATCTTTTAAGACAGGAGTACTGGAAGGAGAAGAGAAAAAAAAATAGTGTTTACCTGTGGTAACACTGCAGAGTAAAATTAAGGGAATGTGCTCACCTGGAATGGTTGTGAGAAGTCACAACCACTGTCATCACAGAAAGTATAACCGGACATCTGATATCCACAGTCACAGCAGACACAGCCTTCCCAGACCCAGCAGACACTAACGTTTGGCTTCAGAATCTTGTAATGTATGGTGTACAGTTCATATAGCGTCTTGTGCTTGGGTGCGAGGAAAACACATGAGACACAGGTTTGATATAGAAGGACTTGTATTACTTCATACAAGTGGCAAAAAGGGTCACACAGTTTGCAGGTACAGAAGCAGGAGACACAGCAGGCCAGAGTAACTTAAGCTCAGCAATAACACTCCACAACAGGTTCAGGATCTCTTCTCTGTTACCGTAATTCCATGCAAACGTGGATTTATCAAATAGCAGGTTTCCAGAGTCCACAAGTGTTCCAAAGTTCCTCAGTAGGAAATAGCTGGAGTACAAAGTCCAAGGTTTTCCAGGAGTCAGGTCACAGGCTCACTGCAGGCTTGATTCTGAAGCACTGATTGCTCAGCTGAGGCTGCTTAAGAAGCAAGAGGGAGAGAATCAGGGCGGGAACATGAAAGCTGGAAACTCCATATTGACTGAGGGCAAGATAGCTGCAGCAAGACAAAGCAAAATGGCCGACGGAAAAACTGAGTTTCAAGAAACATGTACAAAGAACCTTACAGAGATATTTACCTGTCCTCTCTGCACCGCTGCGCTGCATCCTCGGTCTGACTCCTCTGGCTGTGAATGATCTGGCAGAGGGCGGGGTGCTCACTAACGACGTCATCGCGCCCTCTGCCTGAACATTCACAGCCAGGACCGAGGGAGCAGCGCGCAACGGTGGCACGGGGACAGGTAAATATAGCTATACTCACCCCTCCGCTGCGCGTCCCTGCAGCCTCTCCTCTTCTCCCGGCGCTCTCCGCAGCGCTTCAGACCTGCAGCGGTCACGTGCATATTCATGACTTTAATGAGCGGTGCCATGTGACCGCTGTAGGAAAGAGCCGGAGATCGTGGGAGAAGCAGGGGGGCTGCAGAGACTGCGCCGGCGGAGGGGTGAGTATGATCCGACACCCCCGCTCCCCCTCCCCCGCCGACCCCCGTATATGACCCGCGTATAAGCCGAGAGGGGGACTTTCGGCCCTAAAAAATGGGCTGAAAATCTCGGCTTATACATGGGTATATACGGTATTGTCATGTGTGCATTGCCACGAAGATCGTCGCGGTTGCACATTTTGACTTCTCACAGCTGATCTGCTGTTTCTTTGTGTTTGGCAGCTAGGGAGTTAATTCTGTCTGTGCTCGGTGCGGGACTGGGTGCAGTTTCTCCCGGCTGCAATTGATTATTTGTTGATTGGTTTCCTTTAAATTCCTGGTTGTCTGCTTGGGGAGTTGCCAGTGAAACCTTCATGCAGACCACAGATAGGAATGAATCTGTATAGACTTTAGTTGTGAGCTCCTTAGTTGTTCTAAGCTCAACTTGGTTAGAGTTTATTTCCCAGACCATTTATGTTCCTTTGGTGTTTGAGTGTGTATGCAAGAGAGTGCTATCCTGTCTGTCTTATATGTCTAATCTGTGTATTTAGCTGAGATCAGCCCATATCCCTTTGGTGGTAGTCAGGATCCTTCTTAGGACTGATTACAGGGTTCAGGGTCTGATAGGAGACAGGGTTAGGTTGGAGACTTGGACCTCTGAACCATTATCAGTACCTCCAAGGTGAGGGATTAGTTAGGACCCCAGTTTAGGGTCAGGTTAGATCCCGGTCCACCTCTTTCCTGTTTCAGCTCATCAAGTCCTCAAGATTAACCCTGAGTTCAGCAGATATCGTGTCAGGTAAATCTATTCTATACTTACATGCTGATGTTGCTATACATTTGTAGTTTGTTGTATTAATAGTGTTACTACATTGTATTAATATTTATTGACATTTTATAACATATCATTAGAATAGCGTGACATTTTCACTGGCCATAAAAATTATCTCCAGTTACCATGGATCCAGTAGCCCAGCTGGCTCTGCAGTTGCAGGGATTATCCATGGAGCTGACGGACATTAAGTCCAAAGTTTTGTCTCCCCTGGAGCAAACCAGAGTTGAACCTAAAGTAGCTCTCCCGGACAGGTTCACTGGTGGGCGAGACAAATTTTTCACCTTCCGGGAGGCATGTAAATTGTATTTTCGGCTTCGGCCTCGATCATCAGGGAGTGATGAGCAGAGAGTGGGAATTGTTATCTCACTTCTGCAAGGGGACCCTCAATCCTGGGCATTTTCCCTTCCTCCGGGATCCCCGGCTCTACTGTCTGTAGATCAATTTTTTACTGCCCTGGGATTGGTATATGATGACCCAGATCGGGTCTCTCTTGCTGAGACAAAATTACGTAAGATACAGCAGGGAGATCGTCCTGCAGAGGAATTTGCTTCTGAGTTTCGTAGATGGGCCACGGATACTCAGTGGAATGACCCAGCTCTTAGGAGCCAGTTTTGTCATGGGCTTTCTGATAAATTAAAAGACGTTTTGGCTCAGTATGAGTCTCCTCATTCACTGGAGGCTGCTATGGCCTTAGCTATCCGTACTGATAGACGGCTTCGGGAGAGGGGTGAGGTAACCCCACTCCCTGTTGTTTCTCCACCTACCACTAAAGTCCCTTATGTTGAGGTTCCCCTTGTCTGTTCGGATGAGCCTATGCAGTTGGGAGGGACATCATTTCGTAGGAGGGGATTGGCGGTACGCCGCAGGACTAGAAGATGTTTTTTTCTGCGGGAAAGAGGGACATTTTGTTGGAGAATGTCCATCCCGTGCCTTGTTGAGACAAAAGTCGCCGGAAAACTGTTAATCCCAGGTTGTGTGGTGGACGACAACCTGGGAGTATGTATTTCATCCGCCAGTTCTTCTCAGTTCCTTGTACCAGTGGAGGTGGTGGTTGGTACGAGAGTGGAGAGATTGTCTGTTCTTCTTGATAGTGGTTCCGGGGCTAATCTGGTTGACGCTCAGTTTGCTCAGGCTCAAGGTATGCATCTGAGTGTATTGGTCAAACCGATCCCTATATTCTCCATTGACGCCAGGCCTCTCGGCCAAGGTAGCTTTGTTCATGAGGTTCATAACATTGACCTTCGGGTAGGGGCAATACATAGGGAACAATTATCTTGTTATGTGTTGGAGGTCTACCTACTCCCATTGTGTTGGGACTTCCTTGGTTGGTTAAACATAACCCTGTGATTAATTGGCAGTCCAGAGAATAAGCCAATGGGTGAGTTTTGCAAAAGCAACTGCATGAACACAGTCATCAGTGCGGTCGTACCTAGTACATTGCCTCCTTTTTTGGAGGATTTTGGGGATGTTTTCTCTGAGGAGGGGTGTCAGGAGTTACCTCCTCATCGCGTGTATGACTGCTCTATTAATCTCCTTCCTGATGCTAAGTTGCCTAAAGCTAGGTTGTATAATCTTTCTGGTCCTGAGAGGCAGGCTATGAAAGATTATATTTCTGAAAGTCTGGCCAAAGGGCATATTAGACCTTCATCTTCCCAGTAGCCGCGGGGTTCTTCTTTGTGAAGAAGAAAGATGGAGGCCTACGCCCTTGCTTGGATTTCCGCGAACTTAATCGGATTACTGTTCGAGATCCGTATCCACTCCCTCTTATTCCTGATCTCTTCAATCAAATTGTTGGCGCCAAATGGTTCTCTAAATTGGATCTCAGGGGGGCGTATAATCTGATTAGGATAAAAGAGGGGGATGAGTGGAAAACGGCGTTTAACACGCCGGAGGGACATTATGAGAACCTTGTCATGCCTTTTGGTCTGACTACTGCACCAGCAGTATTCCAACATTTTGTTAATGACATTTTTCGTCACCTTGTGGGGCTGTTTGTGGTTGTATATTTGGACGACATTTTAATTTACTCGCCAGATCTTGTGTCTCATCAGGAGCATGTGAGACAGGTGTTGCAGATCTTGCGAGACAATAAACTATACGCCAAACTGGAGAAGTGTGTATTTGCCGTACAGGAACTTCAGTTTTTGGGTTTTTTGGTGTCAGCCTCCGGTTTCCGTATGGACCCTGAAAAGGTGAGAGCAGTGCTTGAATGGGATCAGCCAGGGGATCTTAAGGCTCTGCAGCGTTTTTTGGGGTTTGCTAACTACTACCGGAAATTTATTTGTAATTTCTCATCTGTCGTCAAACCTCTCACTGACATGACAAGAAAAGGGACGGATTTTTCTAAATGGTCGGACAAAGCTTGCCAAGCCTTTTCCTCTTTGAAGAAATGTTTTGCTTCGGCACCCGTTCTCATCCAACCAGATGCATCTCAGCCGTTCATTGTGGAGGTGGATGCGTCTGACGTAGGGGTGGGTGCTATATTGTCCCAGGGTCCGTCCCCTGGTAAATGGCATCCGTGCGCTTTCTTTTCTAAGAAATTGTCGTCCGCCGAAAGGAATTATGATATCGGCAATAGGGAACTTTTGGCCATTAAATTGGCTTTTGAAGAATGGCGTCACTTTTTGGAGGGGGCAGTCCACCCGGTTACCGTTATTACTGATCACAAGAACCTGTTGTATTTGGAATCTGCTAAGCGTCTGAATTCCAGACAAGCTCGATGGTCGTTGTTTTTTACCAGGTTTAATTTTGTCGTCACTTATCGCCCGGGGTCTAAGAATGTAAAGGCTGATGCCTTGTCTCGCAGTTTCCCAGGGGCCGGGAAAACGGATGACCCGAGTCCTATCCTTCAGGAGGGGGTGGTAGTGTCGGCTGTATTTTCTGAGCTTGAGGAGGAGGTGTTAGAGGCTCAGGGGGACGCCCCTGCAGGACCTCTAGGGAGACTGTTTGTCCCAAATCTGTTGAGACAAAAGGTTATTGAGGCACATCATAATTCTGCTCTAGCAGGACATCCAGGGAGTAAGGCTACTTTAGATCTCCTTTCTCGCCGGTTTTGGTGGCCTAATGCTAATAAAGATGTTATAACTTTTGTCGCGTCATGTGGGGTGTGTGCTCGCTCTAAAACCCTCATACCCGTCCGTCTGGGACCCTTTTACCCTTGAAACTTCCGGAGCGTCCATGGACTCATTTATCTATGGACTTCATTACGGACCTTCCTCCGTCGTCAGGGAATACTGTCATACTGGTGGTTGTTGACAGGTTCAGTAAGATGGCACATTTCGTTGCTCTTCCTGCACTCCCTAATGCTAAAACTCTGGCGCAGGTGTTCATTAGGGAGATCGTTAGACTTCATGGGTTGCCTTCTGATGTGGTGTCAGATAGGGGGTCTCAGTTTGTGTCCAAATTCTGGAGGGCATTTTGTTTACGTCGGGGGATGCAATTGTCATTTTCCTCGGCTTTTCATCCGCAGACCAATGGTCAGACAGAGCGTCTGAATCAGAGCTTAGAGACATATCTCCGGTGTTTTGTATCGGAGAACCAGGAGGACTGGTCATCTTTCTTGCCTCTGGCAGAGTTCGCTCTTAACAACAGGCGGAGCGAGTCCACTGGTAAGTCCCCGTTTTTTGGGGCATATGGTTTTCATCCCCAGTTTTGTACTTTCAATGGGGGGGGCCCTTCTGGGGTTCCTGAGGAGGAGCGTTTCTCGTCGTCACTTGCTTCTGTGTGGAGAGGTGTATTGAATAATCTGAGTGCGATGGGGAACCGTTACAAACGTATGGCTGATAGGAGGAGAGTTTCTGGTCCAGATCTGAATGTGAACGATCTGGTATGGTTGTCTACCAGGAATATAAAACTTAAGGTGCCCTCCTGGAAACTGGGTCCCAGATTCATCGGGCCGTACAGGATCAGTTCCATAATTAATCCTGTGGCATTTCGTCTGGACCTCCCTCCTACGTTTAAAATTCATAATGTGTTCCACAAGTCATTACTTAAAAGGTATGTGGCACCAGTCATACCGTCACCTCTACCTCCTCCTCCTGTGTTGGTCAATGGTAACTTGGAATTTCAAGTATCAAAGATCATTGACTCACGTCTGAATCGCCGGTCGCTTCAGTACTTGGTGCATTGGAAGGGGTATGGTCCAGAGGAGAGGACGTGGGTCCCTGCGTCTGATGTTAACGCAGATCGTTTGGTTCGGACCTTCCACAGAACTCACCCGGGCAGGCCTGGCCCTGAGGGTCCGGAGGCCCCTCGTAGAAGGGGGGGTACTGTCATGTGTGCATTGCCACGAAGATCGTCGCGGTTGCACATTTTGACTTCTCACAGCTGATCTGCTGTTTCTTTGTGTTTGGCAGCTAGGGAGTTAATTCTGTCTGTGCTCGGTGCTGGGACTGGGTGCAGTTTCTCCCGGCTGCAATTGATTATTTGTTGATTGGTTTCCTTTAAATTCCTGGTTGTCTGCTTGGGGAGTTGCCAGTGAAACCTTCATGCAGACCACAGATAGGAATGAATCTGTATAGACTTTAGTTGTGAGCTCCTTAGTTGTTCTAAGCTCAACTTGGTTAGAGTTTATTTCCCAGACCATTTATGTTCCTTTGGTGTTTGAGTGTGTATTCAAGCGAGTGTTATCCTGTCTGTCTTATATGTCTAATCTGTGTATTTAGCTGAGATCAGCCCATATCCCTTTGGTGGTAGTCAGGATCCTTCTTAGGACTGATTACAGGGTTCAGGGTCTGATAGGAGACAGGGTTAGGTTGGAGACTTGGACCTCTGAACCATTATCAGTACCTCCAAGGTGAGGGATTAGTTAGGACCCCAGTTTAGGGTCAGGTTAGATCCCGGTCCACCTCTTTCCTGTTTCAGCTCATCAAGTCCTCAAGATTAACCCTGAGTTCAGCAGATATTGTGTCAGGTAAATCTATTCTATACTTACATGCTGATGTTGCTATACTAGTTGTTGTATAGAGTGTTGTTCCTGTATTAATAGTTTACTGACATTGTATACATATCATTAGACAGCGTGACAGGTATATCTAGTTCTTCTGCTTTCATTTTTTTTATTCTAGTTTTATTAATTCATGCATGGCACAGGGATGTACATGATGACTCTATGTATGGCACTGCTTGCTCTGCTGCAGAATACGAGTCTGGACACTGAAACAATAAGCCGCTCTCTGGAGGAGAAATTATCACTAACAAGCTCCCTGAGAAGCCTGATGATGCTCTTCTCTGTGACGCCTGACTGCCAGAGAGCCTGTAATGTAATAATCAGAGCTGCTGATTGTATTAAGATGCTATTTGCTTCTAGTTGGTACTATGTAATATTTTTTTTCTTAACACAGAGATTTGATTTGGGTACCAGGCATGGGTTCTACCTGTAGCAAAGATTATTGGTAGCAGAGTGTACATACCCATAATAAACACTACTACTGGTATATCTACATCCACTGACATGGAGGACATTACTAGTTTTCATACATAACACTCATATATGGTTTTCTTAACCCTTTGTGAGAGCATGATTTATATTTATCTATCCTGACTCCATCTTGACTTCTACATGCATTGCTTTCCTTGCAAGACTAGTTTATGAACAGATAAGGGGGTCTCAGGAATGTCTGTCTTAAAACATAGCGATGACAGAAAAACTAAACTAAGGGGAGGGAGGTTAAGTACGACACCTAGACCCAAAAGCTGAGTGTCAATAATGTTAACTTAGCCAATTAGATGTATGCTAATGCCAGCATAGACTGACCGAATGAGGCAATATAAAGAGATCTGCTTTGATGCTCAATGTATCAGCGTAGGTCTTCCGTGCACGTATTTGAATTTTAATTTGGAACAGGAACAACGTCTCAGAACGTCCCACATTGTGGCGACGACCTCTTCATGTGATACACAACATACCGTAATGTCGGTTTCACACCTCTGACTTTATTATCTGAGTACAGAACATGATGTCTGCACCAACCACGAGTCTCCAGATCCATACTCAACAACACTATAAGAATATCTGAAGTTGTTAAGTTTGGGTGAGAAACCCGTGGCTGGTCTGGATTTTGTGGTCTGTATATGGACCATGAAAGCTGGGTATATGAATCTTACATAAGAAGCCTGGAATATTGAAAAGGTTTCCTATTCTCAAAGTGTACAGTATTGTATGCAAGTGGTATACAATTTACCATGCATAGAATTTCCTTATAATTTTTCAGAGTCTCTGCATAAAATCTTGAGTGGAGAATTTTAATCCCTTCATTAACCAGCAATTTTCTGTTTTTGTTTTCCATACCCTTTTTCCAAGAGCAATAACTTTATTTTTCTGGCTATATAGTCATTTGAGGGCTTTTTTTTTGTGAGACAAGTTCTACTTTTGAATGACACCATTCATTTTACCACATAGTGTACTGGAAAAAGAAAAAAAAATTCCAAGTGCATTGAAATTGCCAAAAAAGTGCAATTCTACAACCAAAAATGTTAATTTTTTTTTGGGGGGGAGGAGGAGGGGGGTTATTTACAATGTTCACTATATGGTAAAACTGACCTGGCCTTATGATTCTCCAGGTCAGTACAAGTTCACAGATACCAAACATGTATAGTGGATTGTTTTTTTTTACTTAGATGGTGAAACAAAAAAAAAATGTTTTTGTTCCCATTTTCTGAAACCCGTAACGTTTTTTCATTTTTCAGAATCTGGGGCTTTGTGAGAGCCTATTTTTTGCATCCTGAGATGACATTTTTATTGATAGCATTTAGGGGTAGATATGATGATTTGATCGCCTCTTATTGCATTTTATTGCAATGTTGCAAAGGCCAAAAAAATGTAATTCGGGAGTTTCAATATTTGTTCTCTTTATGTTGTTTATCAAAATATAAAATAATTAAATACAATAGGTAGATTGGACATTTCTGAACTCGGCAATGCCAATATTTTTTTTATTGCTTTATTTTTAAAGAGGAAAAGGGGGTAATTTGAATTTTTGTTTTTTTTTTTCAAACTTTTTTTTCTTTACTTCATTTAACCCCTTAGTGACAGAGCCAATTTGTTACTTAATGACCAAGCCAATTTTTAGGGTATCTGCATACGTCGCGGATTGGGCTGTGTAATTTCCTGAGCAGATTCTGCCTCTCTTGGCAGAAAACGCATGTCAAAATCCACGCATTTTTTTGCGTATTTTTTGCAGATTGGCATGCGTTTTTTGCCCTGCGGATTTCATTAATTCAATGGGTGTAGGAACGCAGCAGATCCGCAAATAGAATTGACATGTTGTGGAAAATAAACTGCTGCGGAATCAGTGCGGAATTTTCCGCAGCATTTGCACAGCAATTTTTTTTCCCATTTATTAACCTTGTTTGGTCAAACACTTGCGGATCTGCTGCAATTCCGCGCAGAAAATCCGCTGCGGATCCGCAACAAATCCGCAATATGTGTATTTACCCTTACAATTTTGACCACTGTCTCTTTACGAGGTTATAGCTCTGGAACGCTTCAACGGATCCCACGGATTCTGAAATTGTTTTTCCGTGACATATTGCACTTCATGTTAGTGGTAAAGTTTATTTGATATGACCTGTGTTTATTTATGAAAAAAGGGAAATTTGAAAAAAAAATTTGAAAATTTTGCAATTTTCAAACTTTAATTTTTGTGCTCCTAAATCAGAGGGTCATATTCACAAAATAGTTAAAAAATAACATTTCCCACATGTGTACTTTACATCAGCACAACTATGGAAACATAATTTTTATGATAGGACGTTATAAAGGTTAAAAGTTGACCAGTGATTTCTCATTTTTCCAACAAAATTTACAAAACCATTTTTTTAGGGACCACCTCACATTTGAAGTGAGTTTGGGTGGGTCAATATAACATAAAATACTCAAAAGTGACACCATTCTAAAAACTGCACCCCTCAAGGTGCGCAAAACCACATTCAAGAAGTTTATTAACCCTTCAGGTGATTCATGAGAACTAAAGCCAAGTGGAAGGAAAAAAATGAACATTTTACTTTTTTCACAAAACATTTACTTTGGAACCAAACTTTTTTTTACTTTCACAAGGGTATCAGGAGAAAATGGACCACAAAATTTGTTTGCAATTTCTCCTGAGTACGCCAATACCCCATATGTGGGGGAAAACCACATTTTGGGTGCATGGTAGGGCTCAGAAGGGAGGGAGCACCGTTTGACTTTTTGAACACAAAATTGGCTGGAATCAACGGTTGCGCCATGCCGCTGTTATGCCCACAGGGCGTGCTGATGTAAAGTGGACTCACTAGACCACTGATGGTGCAGTAGCAGCTGTATACCCAATACTCAAGATACAGGAGAATGAGCTTCATAAACCAAGGATATTTATTAAAGAAGGTTAAACAAAGGGAAAAAGGTGCTCGAGAGGATGACCCTCTGGATCACGACACTGTACCGCGTAGTGGAGCACTGGGCAAGATATACCCCTACAAAGGGATTCCCCCGTCACAGCACCAGGAGGCCTAAATGCCGTGAACCCTGAACCAGAGGGACGACCCGTACAGACCGGATGGAAAAGATTATGTAATGCTGGCTCTGTCGGTGGAGAGAATCCCGGAAGCTCTGTATATTCCCGGAAAGGCTGATCCAGCCAGTAGTGGTATACAGATGGTCCCGTGAGGAAAGGTTTGGTCAGCCTGAAGTGGAATCCAGAGTGTCACGAGGGATCCAGGATAGGGAACTGCCAGCAGAGGCTTCTATAGAGACAGAGGAATTAGTATAATGCAAAGCAACAGTATTCAGATTGCAGAGAACAGCAGAGTGCGGCCTGAGAATGGGGCCAACGATCCTAAGGAATTAACACATTGCCCAGGTACCTCCCTTAAGGGGAGGATGCCTTTTATGCACAGAGTATCACAGCACAGACAGCCCTAATAGAGAACAGGTGCCCTGCTGCTTTAAGTATGTGCAGGAAGTGGGGCGCACTTCCTAAGAGCATTTCCAGGAGACCTGCCAAGGGATGCAGGTTCCTAGCAGAGAAAGCCGCCAATCATCTCGAGCCATGGACAGGGTGAGCAGTACCATTGAAGCTGCGTGATAGGCGCCGGTCTCCCTGCACAGCGGAGACTAGACCCGCAGCAGGGACAGAGCGGGTGAGGTGCATAGCACTGTGTGATGAGCGCCACTGGTCTCTCTGTCCATGAGAGACTGGACACGTGGCTGAGGGCATGACAGTTGCGTTTGGAGACCCCCTAATGTATCTAAACCCCCAATTCAAACTCCAACCCTAACCCCAACACATCCCTGTGAAGAAACCAAATTGTATCTTAATTTCCCAGACAACCAAGTTTTTGTAAACCCACAAGAATTGACTTTTTATCTGTATATTGGCTTGTGGATTTAAGTGTTTGGTGGGTCAAGAAGACAGACTTGCATTCCATTTAACACACTGTGTAAGTCTGTAATAGTGACTTGTACATAGTGTGTGTTTATCTGTGTTTATTGTGTGCTGATATGCTAATTGTGTATTGTATTCTATAACCAGTTTGTTGACTTTGAAGGTAGATAGGGAAAGGCTGTGAGGATGAACTGAAGGACACTGGGTAAATCTAAAAATAGATCACCTGCCTCGGGTATAAAAGAGACTTCTTTTCTTCTGGTTGGTGTCATTCTCCAGGATCTCAGCTGAGGGTACATCGGACCCGGCTGAAAGAACACAGGACTGCTCTCGGTTAACTCCCTACACTTGTCGTGACCTCTCTGTGTGCGTACCACAGGTGGGGTAGCGACTCTGGGAGCTCTGACATATCATCTACCATGATCCCGGTGAGTCAGCGGAAGGGTGAGACCTTGTAATGTGCACCATCTTGGGGCTAATTGCTGGGAATGTTCCGTTTGCTATAGGGTGTTGTGGTTCAATAAAGCATTGCCACACTTTTACCCTAACCCTGCATTGTCTGTGTAGTATGTTACCCACGGGGAGATAGAGCGGGCGTTCAGTGGTATGAGCCCTGGTACATGCAGTCTTTCTAAAGGCAGCCAGGCCAGCGGACGAAAGCACCCACTGACCCCATTTCTCCACAACCCCTAACTCTAATCCCAACCATAACCCTAGCCCAACCATAATCCTAGCACCAACCCTAACTTTAGCCCAACTTTAACCCTAATGGAAATAAATACATTTTTTTTATTTCATTTTTACCTAAGGGGGTGATAAAGGGGGGTTTGATGTACTATTCTTTTATTTTAATCACTGTGATAGACCCTATCACAGTGATCAAAATGAACCAATAGGAAAAATTTCCTATTGTTGCCGGGTGCCGGTCGGCAGATCTCGGCGGGCGCACTGCGCATGCGCCCGCCAGCTCCTCCCAGAAGAAGACGCCAGCAGCCCGGGGGACCCCATTTCTCTCTCCTCTGATGTGCAATCACATCCGAGGAGAGTGAAATTAAATGGGAAATCAGACTTTTTTTTGTGGTCGCTGTTATTCCATTAATAACGGCGATCGCAACCCTGGGGTTGGTAAAAACCAACCCGAATCATGTTCTCTGGGGTTCGGTTACCCCAGTAGCCGAGACCCCAGAGAAATTATGACTCTGGGGGGGCACTAGACACTTGTGCCACTGCGCGCTTTTTAACGGCGCTGAGAAATAAGTACCCTTAACTACCGCCGTAAAAAGGCGTATCGGCGGTCATTAAGGGGTTAATAGTCCCCTTAGGAGACTTGAAGCCGCGATCGTCCAATCGCCGGTGCTATACATAGTGCTTCGGCACTGCTATACATAGCGGAAATGACGATCTTCTATGAGCTCCAGCCACCAGTTGGTGTTCACAGGAGATTCACAATGGCAGGCAGAGGGGTCTTCTGCAGAACCTCGGCTGTCATGACAATCCATCGGCGCCCTGCAATCACATGAAGGGCGCAGATGTGTGGGATATGTGATGTGTTTTTGGCCTTTGTGTGTTAAATGCCGCTGTCAGTGATTGCTCCACTCGTGGTTGTAAACTAGTGCAGGGACACTACATACATGTACATTGTGATAGAAAAAATTAAAGTTCCCTAAGATCCATAACACAGCTCCAGGGACGGGGCATTCACCCCCTCCTCTCGCACAAAATTACAAGGAGATAAAGCTTACAATCTAAGAGCCTCCTTGAAGTGGAATTACATAGTTGACATATGGGGTAAAAGGAAATTGGTAGTATCTATGTAGGGACAAAACTAATTAAAACTCCTTTTGAAGCCCAGACTCCCTGGTGTGGACAGGTGATTAAAGGGTATGCCACACTGAACAATATCGCTAACGGGATCGCTAAAAAACGTCACTGTTTAGCGATCCCGTTAGTGATGTTGTTCAGTGCGGCATCTGCCAGCGACGAGCTTCCTGCTGTGATCTCGCTCGTCGCTGGAATCGTTCCGGACCCTATTTTCTCGTCGGCGCTCCCGCTGGGTAAGTATATATCGCTAGTGTGGCACCTTTTCTTAGCGATTTAGCGGTACTTTTGTACCGCTAAAGTCGTTAAGAAGATCGCTAACGGCGATAGCGTCGTTAACTATATCGCTAAATGTGGCCGCACTTAGCGATATAGAAACAATCCCGCTAGCGATCGCATTAGTATGCGTCGTTATCGTGATCGCTAGTGGGATTGTTTAGTGTGGCAGTACCTTAAGACTGGTATATTTGCTGGGAATGGACATGAAGTCTGAGGTTTGTTTGATTAAGGGAGGAGCAGTAGGCTCTTCTTCAGGATGAGCTGCTAGGATGAAAACTTTCCCCAGACTTTGTGTCTCCAATGTGCAGTTATGAATATTTGGGTTTGTATAGATCCAATATTGATGGGACATACATCTTCAACTTCAGGACTAATGGGGGAAGAATATGGATATTTTTTCATAGCTGTGACACCTGCCTAAAAGCAGAAATCCATAGTGACCAGATCACTGACAACACCCATACCATGCTTTCTATCTATGAATGGCAAAATCCTTACAAAAAATATGACAGCGATATCGAATGCCTGTGATCATCAGGAGCGAAGATATTGTGAATGTTGAGAATATCATAATTTTCTGAAACTGAAGCCATATCCCATGATTAGCCCTGTTATGAGTCATTAAGGGGAGGTGTGTGTTAGGTATAACTTAGATGCTGATAAAAGGAGAATGTGAATTATGAACTGGGATCCATGCAAAGAGATACATATCAGTGTATGCATGATCCACGTTCACTAGACATTTCCAACCAAGTGCTCTCATTTGCTAATCTCTGAGCAAATTCTGACCAGCGTTTAGTAAGTTCCTTTTATTAATCCTGCTCATTTTATGAAGTTGAATGTGCTGCATTGTTTTGTACCCCTTGTCAAATCTTTTGTATATATTTTTTTTAAAGCTGCCTATTGTTCTGGATTAAATATAAAATGTAATATTTCTGTTCCTTTTGTTCTGTAAACCACACTTCTGAAAGCCATACGCTACTAGAACCCAGGCGTCCAATTGGCCTGTACGAACGATTGGTGGTGGCAGTGAGTAGTTCTCAGGGTTATTGTGGATTTGGCAGTGACCGCAATGGAGTATACATATAGTCCATGTGTAGGAATCGGAGATGTATATACCATAATCTCACTGTTAGATCTCCAATAACTAGACTATTAGTGGTAACAGCCGGAGCCTCATCTGTTAATCGTCGGTCAATTGTGTAATTGTCCTGATGATAGGGGGCAGCTGAGAGCTATTTGTGCCAAAAAGATAACAGCGTGGTGGTTTTAGTGCGACCCCCCTTCCCCCATCAATCTCTGACAGCGGAATTTAACTTTCTCTTACTGGAACCGTGTCACTGGCTCCGCCCATCGGTGACCCCGTCACATGATCGCGGGTCACCGAAGGGTAGGCATAACAACAAGAGGTCTGCAGCAGACCTCTGTGGTTGTCATTGCCAGATTGCTATCAGCGCCGCCCCGTGGTCGTTGCTCATAGCAGGTGAGCATTTCTGCTACACACAGGCGATCTGATCATCACCTGTGTGTAGCAGGGGCTATTGAAGTATGCAAAAAGTAAAAACAAAAAAACAGTTTTTAAAAAAAATATAAAAGTTCAAATCATCCCTCTTTCGCCCCATTCAAAATAAAACAATAAAAAAAAAACAAATACACACGTATTTAGTATCTCTGGGTTCAGAATTGTCCAATCTATCAATATAAAAAAAATAACCCAATCGCTAAACGGCGTAATGAGAAAAAAATTAACGTCAGAATTACGTTTATTGGTCACCGCTACATTGCAATAAAATGCAATAATGGGGATCAAAATATTGTATCTACAGCAAAATTGTATCATTAAAAATGTCAGCTCAGCGTGCAAAAAATAAACCCTCACCCAGCCCCAAATCACGAAAAATGGCGCCATTTTCTTTTAACAAATTTGTTTTCACCACTTAAATAAAAAAGAACCTAGACATGTTTAGTGTCTGTGAACTCGTAGTGACCTGGAGAATCATAATGGCAGGTCAGTTGTAGCATTTAGTGAACATGGTAAAAATTCAAAACAACTGTGGAATTGCACTTTTTTTTGCAATTTCACAGCACTTGGAATTTTTTCCCCATTTTCAGTACACTATATGGTAAAACCAATGGTGTTGTTCAAAAGTACAACTCGTCCCTCAAAAAACAAGCCCTCACATGGCCATATTGACGGAAAAATAAAAAAGTTATGGCTCTGGGAAGAAGGGGAGCGAAAAACAAAAATGTAAAATGGCCCTGGAGTTAAGGGGGTAATGGCTTTATTTCTGGTGACAGGTTCCCTTTAATAAAAGTTAAAATGACGATTACTCCTTAAGAAAAACTGTACTTTACTCACCTTCCCAGAGTCTTTGCTGCTGTTCCCAATGTCTGTTATTGTCTGCAGCGCTGACGTAACGTTGACATCACTGCAGCCGATTAGTAAGCTCAGTGGTTCATGTTGTCAACTTGAGCAGAGCCGCTGAGCTAACTGATTGGCTGTAGTAGCGCTGTCAATGTGGGATTAGTACTGTTGACAATAACAGAAACTGGCAGCGGAGGAGACCATGCTGACATGGGGAAGCCCAATTTAAAAATACTGATGTCATAAAAAAATTTCTCACAGTTAAATAATAATAATATTACTTATTCTAGATTAGAGGTGTCAAACTCAAGGCCCACCATGTGTTCTCTGTGGCCCATGAGGTCAGGACAGAGAAGAATCGGCTCTCCACTTCCCCAAAATGCAATGTTGAAGTCTGCACCGTTTATCAAAATTTAAGATGGCACCTGTCCCTTGTGCCTGATCCGCCCCTCTACTAAGTACTGGCTGCCTTCTGTGTTTACACAGCCAGTGTTTTGCAGAAGGGGCACAGGGAGCTGATGTGATCTTGCAATCTGATGTGATGCAGCGATCGGAAAAAGAGGGGGTGGCACCAGGAGTGGGTGCTATCTTTGTGAGTGAATAATGCGTGCAGTGATTGCAGTCAGCAAGCACAATTGGTGAACGCAGTGAACTCAGTCAGCCAGAATGTTTGTGTGGTTGCATCATTGAATAAGAACAGACAATGTCAGTACTTCGTGTAGGCTGCAGTCCATCTTGGACTCTGAGGTCTGGCACAGCTCTCTTAGCCTAGTATCCAGAAACAGTGCTCTTAGCCCCATTACCTAGGAGCAGCGCTCTTATAGCCCCACTACCCAGGAGCAGCGCTGGTATAGCCCCACTACCCAGGAGCAGCGCTCTTAGCCCCATTACCTAGGAGCAGCGCTCTTATAGCCCCACTACCCAGGAGCAGCGCTGGTATAGCCCTACTACCCAGGAGCGGCGCTGTTATAGCCCTACTACCCAGGAGCAGCGCTCTTAGCCCCACTACCCAGGAGCAGCGCTGTGACAGCCCTACTAACCAGGGACAGCTCTCTTAGTCCTCCTTCACACATCCGTTTTTTATGTCCGTATGTGCACACTCATTGTATTCAATGGTTCGTGTGAACAATCGCAGACATGTCTGTTTTTTTGCGCATCATGGACAAAATGTGTTAGCCCTACTACCAAGGGACATCTCTCTTAGCTCTACTATGCAGGTACAAGCATCTCTGTTATAGGCCTACTACCAGACTCAGCTCTCTTATAGCCCATGGCCAGTCCATGCATTGCAGTCCATGCTCGTACCATGTTGAATGGATGTCTGCATTAGCCCTTACAATTACAAGTGGCCAGGGGATCAACGACCATGGTCGCAGCTGCAACTGAGCCCCGCAGGTCAGGGGACTTGGGCTATGTGCACACTATGTGTTTTTGATGCGTTTGTTCTGCGCGGAAATGGTCCAAAAACAAAATGGAATCCTTAGGCAATGTAATTCAATGGCAATCCTGAACTGTTGTGCACATGATCAGTAAATTTCCGTGCGTATTTGTCAATTCTTTTTGCGTTTCTGCAGCGTTTCGGCCACGTTCACGCGTTCAGTATTTAGTCAGTATTTGTAAGCCAAAACCAGGAATGGAACAATCAGAGGAAAAGTAAAAGGCTGGAGTAACACTCAACGTAAAAAAAAAAGAAATTGTCTGATTTTGACGGACGAGAATCGCACAAATGTTCCCCAAACAGTGATCCGTGTGTAATCCGTTTGCAATGCGAGGATGCGATTTCCTCGCATCTAAGTATCCGTGTGACATCCGTATGGCTTTTCATTTCTTACAGCTTTTCCCCTTTGTAATGAGGAAAATGTGTGTGTATTTCTCGCAAGTCACACTGATGGTCCGTGTGGTGTCCGTTTTTTTCTCGCACCCATAGACTTGCATTGGCGAGACTCGGCCAACATACGGTGCAAATCACAGCATGCTACGGATGATGGGAGCTGCCCCAAAGATTAACATTGGTCTGAGTGCTATGCGATTTTTATTCTAGCATAGCACTTGTCAGTATTCCTCTCTAGTGTGACTCCGGCATAATAGAAACACTTCTGTATTTATCACTCACTCCTGGTTTTGGCTTACAAATACTGATGGAAAATACTGACCAAATACTGAACCTATGAACGTGGCCTCCGCAACCATTGACTTCAATTGAGTCAGTCAAGTCCGCAGCAAAACCGCAGGTATAGAAATGTTTGCGGATTTGCTGAGTTTTTGTTTGCGTTTTATCGGCTTCCTATGGAGTTTCCCACGCTGTCATCTGTGTGACAGCGTGGGAAACACCGGCACGGTAGTTCTTATCGGCAGTAATGTTACCACCAGTAAGAGCGCTGCGGGATCATGCTGGCAGATGTCAGCATGACCCCACAGCTGTGACTGTGACCTGTGTTAACGCTACCGCAGACCGTCGGTCAGAGCGCTGCGGGATCATGCTGTCAGATGTCAGCTTGACCCCGCAGCTGTGACTAAGACCTACATCCGTGGGCCGATGAGACTACTGCTCCCATCGGACTACATCTGCTGTCACTGATAACAGTGACAACAGGTGCCGCTGATGGGAGACGTATCAGCTGGCGCCTGTGCTCACAATTAAAAAAAAAAAGTTAAATTACATATATATTCAAGTAAAAAAAAAAAAACATGATACTTACCTAACACCTAATCCCCGATTCCCTCTTCTCCTAGAAATAATGTAAAATAATAAACCACCATATACTCACCTGTCTGCTGTAGTCAACGTAATCCTGAGTGTCCCACGGCGATCTCACATGTAGAACAGTCAAAACTGGGAGATGTGATCTCCCTACGCGGCCACTGGCGATACATTGACAAGAGGTAATCACTCCCGTAGTGTATCATTGAGCTGCCGTGAGTGTTCACAGGAGTTCATCAGCTCCGTTGCTCTCACTTACAGCACCGCTGCGAATGGGCGTACCCACCGTGGGGCGGGGGGGCAGGTGTCCCCCCCCTAGAAGCAGGGGCACACAATGAAAGAGCGGAGAGAGCAGCACGATGCCGGCTCCCTCTGCCACAGATTGCAGTGCCTGTCTGTGTGCGCAGTGCACAGAGCTGCTGACTCACCAGAGGAGCTCCTTCCTTCCTGGCCAGCAGCAGCTGTAGTTTCACTTTCTGCCCTGCAGGCTCTGGTTGTCTCAGCCACTCTGGGTCCTAGTGCCCTCTGTGTGCAGACACTGGACACTTCCTGCTCCTGCCTCAGCCACTGCCTGCAAGCGTCATGGTAAGAGGGGATGGAATTTATTAAATTCATTCTGCTCAGGCATGTCATGGTCACTATGGGGGTACTGTGGGGGAGGGGTACAGGGCACTGGGGTGAATGTAAGAGGATGGGGGTATTGTGGGGGCTAGGCCACTAGGGGGGTTAATGTGAGAGGATGGGGGTATTGTGGGGGGAGGGGTACAGGGCACTGGGGTGAATGTAAGAGGATGGAGGTATTGTGGGGACTAGGGCACTGTCATGTATAGTGTACAGTTCCTATAGCGTCTTGTGCTTGGGTGCGAGGAAAACACAGGAGACATAGGTTGAAATGAAATGACTTGTATTACTTCATACAAGCATGCTGAAAAGTTCACACAGTTTGCAGGAACAGCGACAGGAGACACAGCAGGCCAGAGTAACTTCAAGCACTACAATAACTCTCCAAAGCAGGTTCAGGATCTCTTCTCTGTACCGTAATTCCTCTGCAAACATGGATTCAGCAAACAGCAGGTTTCCAGAGTCCAAAAGTGTTCCAAGGTTCCTCAGTAGGGAATAGCTGGAGTACAAGTCCAAGGCTTCCAGGAGTCAGGTCACAGACTGACTGAGGCTTGATTCAGGAGCACTGATTGTTCAGCTGAGGCTGCTTAAGAAGCAAGAGGGAAGAATCAGGGCGGGAACATGAAAACTGGAAACTCCATATTAACTGAGGGCAAGAGCTGCAGAAAGACAGAAAGCAAAATGGCCGACGGAAAACTGAGTTTCAAGGAACATGTCAACAGAGACAAAGAACCTTACATTACTCCCCCCTTAGGGACAACCTCCAGATGACCTCAGACCAGGCTTGTCAGGGTACCTCTGATGAAACTGGCGGAGCAGGCGAGGAGCATTTACATTATTGACTGGTTCCCATGAGTTGTCCTCCGCTGGGTAGCCCTGCCATTTAATCAAATATTGCAACTGATTTCTGTACAACCTGGAATCTAGAATCCTTTCCACCATAAATTCTTCCTGACCATCGACCAGCACTGGGTCAGGGCAAGGAGAAGAACGTCCAGGAAACGTATTGGGTGTTGCAGCCTTTAGTAGGGATACATGAAAGACAGGGTGGATTCTCATAGTTCTGGGCAGTTGAAGACGACAAGCAACAGCACTTATAATCTTATTGATCTTATAAGGTCCAATGTACTTATGTCCCAATTTAGACGATGGAATCTTTAATTTAAGATTTCTGGTTGACAGCCAGACCAAATCTCCTACCTTGAAAGCTGGTGCAGGTTTACGAAATTTATCTGCTGCTTTCTTGTACCTTTCCTGAGCCAATTCTAGATTTTCCTTTAGAAGATCCATATTCTTTTGTAAAGAAGTGATTCTTTCAGCCACTGCCGGCAAGGGCGTATCTATGGGAAATCGAGGAAGAATGTTAGGATGATAACCTAGATTGGAGTAAAAAGGAGACTGCTTAGTGGAGGCACTCTGAGAGTTGTTATAAGAGAACTCAGCCAGTGGAAGTAGATCCACCCAATCATCCTGTAGGTGGCAGATAAAACAGCGGAGATACTGCTCCAGGGTCTGATTGGTTCGTTCTGTCTGTCCATTAGTCTGGGGATGAAAAGCAGAAGAAAGGTTTACTTTAATGTCCAATGCTGCACAGAAATTTTGCCAAAACCTTGAAGTGAATTGCACCCCTCGATCCGAAATGACCTCATCCGGTACTCCATGTAAGCGAAACACATTCTTAATCATCAAGTCTGATGTTTGTTTTGCAGTGGGTAAGCCGACACAAGGGATAAAATGAGCTGCCTTTGTTAGACGATCAACCACCACTAGAATGGTGTTCTTCCCTTGAGAGGTTGGTAACTCCACAATGAAGTCCATAGAAATGGATCCCCACGGGCGGGACGGGGTGGGAAGAGGTTGCAACAGACCAGTTGGTGAGGAGCGAGGTGTTTTGCATCTTGCACAGACTTCACATGAAGTGACATAGTTTAAGACATCTTTCCTGTAAGTGGGCCACCAAAAGAAACGAGAAAGAAATTCTTGTGTCTTTAGAATTCCCCTATGCCCGGCTATCTTGGAATCGTGGATGAGTTGCAATACTCTCAATCTGACTGTTTCAGGTATATACAGACGTTGTCCCTGAATCCACACACCATTCTTAAAGACAAGACTTACGTCCCTTGGGGGTTGAGCCAACAAAGAATCCGCATGGTATGCTTCCTTGATGTCCTTAAGTAGGTCTTGATTATGAATCACTCCCAGGAATCTAGAGTCAGGAAGAATAGTCTTAGGAGGAGTAAGTGGACGTGTCTCTGCTGAATGAATCCTAGAGAGTGCATCAGCCTTTCCATTGCGCGATCCTGGTCTATAAGAAATGACAAAATTAAATTGGTTTAGGAAAAGATTCCAGCGAGCCTGGCGAGGAGTCAGGCACTTAGCCGACCTGATAAATTCAAGGTTACGATGGTCTGTCAGGACGACTATTTGCTGTGCAGCTCCCTGAAGAAGGTGTCTCCATTCCTTGAAGGCGGCAATAATGGCCAACAATTCTCTATTGCCCACATCGTAGTTCCTCTCAGCCGAAGACAACTGCTGGGAAAAGAAGGCACAGGGATGCAAGACATTCTTCTCACCTGTTCTCTGAGAGAGTATAGCTCCAACGGCACAGTCTGAAGCATCCACCTCTATTATGAAGGCAAGCTCGGGGTTGGGATGTACTAAGATAGGTGCGGTGGTAAATTTATCCTTTAAACAGGAAAATGCTTCCTGAGCTTGCGGGGTCCAGGAGAACCTAGACTGTTTCCGGGTAAGTTGGGTGATAGGTGACACTACCTCAGAAAAATTCTTAATGAAACGTCTATAGAAGTTGGCAAACCCGATGAAACGCTGCACCTCCTTCACATTTCTAGGAATTGGCCAATCCTTGATGGCTTGGGTCTTGCTTCCATCCATACTAATCCCTTGCGTAGATAGTACATACCCCAGAAATTGAATTTCGGTCCTATGGAATTCACATTTTTCAAGTTTGATGTAGAGATGGTTTTGTCTTAGGCGTTCTAAGACCATTCTCACATGTCCATGATGTTCCTCTGTGGAGTTAGAAAAAATTAGAATATCATCCAGATAAATCACCACAAATGTATCTAGGAGATCCCTGAAGATATCATTCACGAAGTGTTGGAAAGTGGCTGGGGCGGTACTCAGACCAAAAGGCATAACTAGATATTCAAAGTGTCCATACCGTGACCTGAAAGCAGTCTTCCATTCATCCCCAGGTCTAATACGGACCAAGTTATAGGCCCCACGGAGATCCAGTTTAGAGAAAATTTTGGCATGCCGCACTCTCTCCAACAACTCAGGGATTAAAGGCAATGGATAACGGTTTCTAATAGTAACCTTATTGAGTTCCCTATAGTCTATGCAGGGTCTCAGAGATCCATCTTTCTTCTTCACAAAGAAGATGGGTGCACCTGCGGGAGATGAAGAGGGGCGTATGAAGCCCTTGGCTAAATTTTCGTCTATATAATCCTTCAAAGCTTTTAGCTCGGGTCCCGCTAGGGGTAGATCTTACCAAAAGGTATCTCGGCTCCGGGCAATAATTCAATTGGACAATCATATGGACGGTGAGGAGGAAGCTGATCAGCGTTCTTCTTGTCACATAAATCCACATAGTCCTGGTATACAGCTGGTAGTTCAGGGACTGACATGGTTCCTTTAGGAACAGAGCAAGCTGAAACTCCTTGACTCATCTGTTTCTCCGGAAAGTGTAATTCCTTGGTCTCCCAGTTAATCGTAGGATTCTGCGCCTGCAGCCATGGTAGCCCTAGAATGATGGGAAAATGGGGAGAAGAGATAAGCAAAAAAGACATTTTCTCCTGATGATCTTTACCCATAAGGACCCTCAAAGTCTCTGTTTCTTGATCCACTGGTCCAGAAGTCAGTAGAGAGCCATCCAAAGTCTCCATCTGTACTGGAGTAGCCTTCTTCACTGAACGTATCCCCTGTTTCAGAGCAAAGGAGATATCCATAAAATTTCCACTTGCTCCTGAGTCGATCATAGCAGAGCTAGACACCCAGACTGAGTCAACCCAGAGTTTGATGGAAAGGAAGCAATGAGAATTGTTTCTTTTACAACTCAGCTGGGACACCGCTGAGGAAACTTGAAAAATTGCAGCGTTTATACCGTCATCGTCCCCAGAACTAACAGAGTTTAAGTCCGAGAAATCAAGATCTCTTGCAGCAGATCTCTCTGGAGCCTGAGGCTCGGACATGACAGAGCTCCTCTCGCAACACTCACAGTGAATGACTGCTGCAGTAGTCTTACGAGAACGGCTGGGGCAGTTTATAATGAAGTGCCCTGACTTACCACAGTAGAAACATAGATTTTCCTTTATACGATGTTCTTTGCGTGCATCACTAACCCGTCTTTGTAAAGAGTCCACCTGCATGGGTTCAGGTTCTGGTTCCCTTGTGATCCTACTCAAAGGTTCCTTAGCTGAGGAGGGAGGTAGTAAAAGGTTAGTGCGATTATTTTCGAACCATCTCTCTTGTCTGCGTTCAGTCAGACGAGCATCAATACGGATACAATAGTTAATAAAGTCACCTAACGCAGTGGAGGGTCGGCACGAGCAAGTTCATCCTTAATCAGTGGAGACAACCCTTTCCGAAAAATAGATTTTTTTAGCGGAAGTGTCCCAAGTGGTATCAAGAGCCCATCTCCTGAAATCCAGGGCATATTTGGCTACTGAACGCTTACCTTGGCGCAAAGTTAACATGGCTGCTTCAGCTGTTGCACCTCGATTGGGGTCATCAAACACCTGCCCCATGGCTGAAATAAAAGCATCAAGGTGATTCAAACAATCATCCTCAGTCTCAATCAGAGGGTTTGCCCACATCAAAGCCTTATTGGTAAGCAACATGATTATAGTAAGCACTTTGGATCGTTCAGTGGGAAATTGTGAAGCATGTGCAGAGAAAAATAAATTGCATTGATTAATAAATCCCCTGAATTTCTCACGTTCACCGCCAAAACGAAAAGGAGGTAATTTGGGGATCCCAGAACTTGGGGTTATGGCAGGAGCCTGGGCTCGTTCCTCTAGAGCCTCAATCCTGGCTCGCAATTCCTGGGTAGTCTGTCCAAACACTTGCAAATTATGATTAGTGAGGTCCTGTAGGCTTGCAAAACGGGTTTTTAAAGTCTGTACATCTGAAAGGATTGTATCAGTCACTCCGCAAAGTTCCTTTATGCGGGCCTCCATCTTCCAGATCTTTTAAGGCAGAGGTGCTGAAAGGAGAAGAGGAAAGGAAAAAAAAAAAAAAAACAATAGTGTTTACCTGTGGTAACACTCCAGAGTAAAATTTTAAGGGAATGCGCTCACCTGGAATGGTTGTGAGAAGTCACAACCACTGTCATCACATAAGGTATTAAACGGACATCTGATATCCACAGTCACAGCAGACACGGCTTTCCCAGACCCAGCAGACACTAAACATTGGCTCCTGAATCTTGTCATGTATAGTGTACAGTTCCTACAGCGTCTTGTGCTTGGGTGCGAGGAAAACACAGGAGACATAGGTTGAAATGAAATGACTTGTATTACTTCATACAAGCATGCTGAAAAGTTCACACAGTTTGCAGGAACAGCGACAGGAGACACAGCAGGCCAGAGTAACTTCAAGCACTACAATAACTCTCCAAAGCAGGTTCAGGATCTCTTCTCTGTACCGTAATTCCTCTGCAAACATGGATTCACTAAACAGCAGGTTTCCTGAGTCCAAAAGTGTTCCAAGGTTCCTCAGTAGGGAATAGCTGGAGTACAAGTCCAAGGCTTCCAGGAGTCAGGTCACAGACTGACTGAGGCTTGATTCAGGAGCACTGATTGTTCAGCTGAGGCTGCTTAAGAAGCAAGAGGGAAGAATCAGGGCGGGAACATGAAAACTGGAAACTCCATATTAACTGAGGGCAAGAGCTGCAGAAAGACAGAAAGCAAAATGGCCGACGGAAAACTGAGTTTCAAGGAACATGTCAACAGAGACAAAGAACCTTACAGGCACTGGGGGGTTAATGTGAGAGGATGGGGTATTGTGGGGGCTAGGGCACTGTGGGGGGTTAATGTGAGAGGATGGGGGTATTGTGGGGGCTGAAGTGGGGGAGGGGCACCAGGGCACAGAGAGTGAATGTGAGAGGATGGGGTATTGTAGGGGAGGGGATACAGGGCACTAGTTGGTGAATGTGAGAGGATAGGGATATTGTGGGGGCTGGTGCACAGGGTTGATGTGAGAGGATGGGATATTGTGAGGGAGGGTGGACAGGTCACTGGGTTGAATGTAAGAGGATGGGGGTATTGTGGGGCTAGGGCACTGGGGGTTTACTGTGAGAGGATGGGGGTATTGTGGGGACTGGATTGGGGAGGGGCAACAGAGCACTGAGGGGTGCATGTGAGAGGATGGGGGTATTGTGGGGTCAGTGGGACAGAACACTAAGAGGTGCATGTGAGACGATGGGCTGTTGGGGTGTGGGTGGGGGACAGGGGAGGTAGGGGGCTTTTTTTACTTGTGAGCTCCTTAATACTTTAATAATAGATTAATATTTCAGTATTATTATAACAAGGGCATAGACAGACGGCCGTATAACTCATGCGAGGATCGCACTGCAATCCTCGGACTTGCTGGTACCGCTCCTGACATGAGCGCGACTGCCATGTATAATATATGGTATATACAGCGTAGTGTCGCATACACTGCTGTATTATACAATATACAACAGTTCTAATGCTCCATACCTAATATGCAGGATAATGTACAGTGTTATGATTTGGTAGCTGAGGAGAGCAGGCAAAAAAGGAAATACACCAGAGAGGTTGGAATCTATGGGATTGCAGTACCCTGACTAACCACCACAACTAAAGGCAGCCGTGGAGCGTACCTACGTTGGTCCTAGACGCCTCGTCACAGCCTGAGAAGCTAACTACACCTAAAGATAGAAAGAGGAAAGCTATCTGCCCCGGAGCAGATCCCCAAAGAACATAGAAAGCCCCCAAACATTTAATGGCGGTTAGACAAGAGGAAATACTGACACAGACAGAAAATAGTGTGAGCAAACGTTGGGGCCCAAACTTCCTAAATAGAAAAGGATAGGAAGGACACTTACTGCAATCCCAAAAAACCCTGAAAAGTACCAACTCTACTAATTACAAAAACACCTGAGATCACACGACCTCTACCACCTAAATTAGTTCTCTGGTGTAACAAAAACTAAACAGCAGCCACTGACAAAACTGGAAAAGGCAAATGAACAAACAACAGTGGCTGAACTAAACTGAGAGGAGCACAAGCCCCCGAAGGGGACCCGGCAGACCCCCACAGAAGTGCAGGACAAAATGCAAAAAGCAAGCACAAAAAACTAAAAGAAGAAAATGTCTTATCTGTTAGCAGAAGATGCAGGCACGAAACAGCAAGCTCCAAAGTGAACAGGAATCAAAGATGAGACCAGAACAATTGATCACCGGCAACCCTGATGGGAGGGAACCTCCCTTATATAAGACCAGTCAGTAACACCTGATCGCCAATCTTCACTGGATAGTTCAGCACTGTTTGTAACCACCAGAGGGAGCTTCTGCTCAGAATTCATTTCTAGCACATTCACAACAGTACCCCCCCCTTAAGGAGGGGTCACCGAACCCTCATTTGAGCAACCAGGTCGGTCAGGATGAGCTCTGTGATACGCACGGATGAGTCTCCTAGCATGGATGTCCAAGCAAACACCCAAGAATTGTCCTCCTGACCATAACCTCTCCACTTAACCAAATACTGGAGTTTCCGTCTAGAAAAACGAGAATTCAATATTTTCTCAACCACATACTCCAGATTGCCCTCAACCAAAACAGGGTCAGGAGGCACAGCCATAGGAACCACTGGCTCGAAAAACCTCTTCAATAAGGACTTGTGGAACACGTTATGGATCTTAAATGTCCCTGGAAGAAGTAAACGAAAGGAAACAGGATTAAGAATCTCCATGATCTTATAAGGTCCAATGAACCTAGGCTTAAACTTAGGAGATGCAACTCTCATAGGGATATTTCTTGAGGACAACCAGACCAAGTCCCCCACTTTAAACCGAGGACCATCAGTCCTATGCCGGTTGGCAAACCGCTGGGCCCTCTCCTGAGAGAGGGACAACCTCTCCACTACCTGGTCCCAAATCTGCTGCATACGCTCCACAACAGAGTCAACACCTGTACAGACAGAAGCCTCCGTCTGTCCTGAAGAAAATCGAGGGTGAAACCCAAAATTGCAGAAAAATGGAGACATCAAAGTGGCAGAGCTAGCCCTATTATTAAGAGCAAACTCAGCCAAAGGCAAAAAAGAGACCCAGTCATCCTGATCAGCAGACACAAAGCATCTTAGATAAGTCTCCAATGTCTGGTTTGTTCTCTCAGTTTGTCCATTGGTCTGAGGATGAAAAGCCGAGGAGAAAGACAATTGAACACCAAGTTTAGAACAAAAAGTCCTCCAAAATCTGGAAACAAACTGGACTCCTCTGTCAGACACAATGTTCTCAGAAATGCCGTGTAACCGAACCACGTGCTGAAGGAACAAAGGCACCAATTCAGAGGAGGAAGGCAACTTAGGTAATGGCACAAGATGTATCATTTTGGAAAACCTATCACAAATCACCCAGATAACGGTCATTCTCTGAGAAACAGGGAGGTCGGAAATGAAATCTATAGAGATATGGGTCCATGGTCTCTTGGGCACAGGCAATGGCATCAACAAACCACTAGAGCGAGAGCAAGGCTTGGAGCGAGAGCAAGTCCCGCAGGACTGCACAAATTCCCTGACATCACGAGACAAGGTAGGCCACCAAAAGGACCAACTAACCAAGTCTCTGGTACCAAAAATTCCGGGATGACCAGCCAACGCAGAACAATGAATCTCAGACATCACTGTTGTGAATGGGTTTGAGATGAGTTCTGAGCAGAGGCTCCCTCTGGTGGTTACAAGCGGTGCTAGTCTGTCCAGTGAAGATTGTGAGGACTGGGAATCAGGTGTTACTGACTGGTCTTATATAAGGGAGTCACCTTCCCATCAGGGTTGCCGGTGATCAATTGTTCTGGTCTGAATCCTTTATTCCAGTTTCCCTTGTAGCCTGCTGTGTCGTGTCTGCATCTCCTGCTAACAGATAAGACATTTTCTTCTTTTGTGTTTGTGCTATATTTTTGCATTTTGTCCTGCACTTCTGTGGGGGCCTTCAGGGTCCCCTCCGGGGGCTTCTGCCCTCTCAGTTTTGTTCAGCCACTGATGTTTGTACTTTTGCTTTTTCCAGTTTTTTCAGTGGCTGCTGTTTTGATTTTGTTACACCAGAGAACTAATTTAGGTGGAAGAGGTCGTGTGATCTCAGGTGTTTTTGAAATTAGTAGAGTTGGTGCTTTTCAGGGTTTTCTGGGATTGCAGTAAGTACCCTTCTTATCCTTTTCTATTTAGTTAGTTTGGGCCCCAGCGTTTGCTCATACTATTTTCTTTCTGTGTCAGTATTTCATCTTGTCTAACCGCCAATTACATGTTTGGGGGCTTTCTATTATCTTTGGGGTTCTGCTCCGGGGCAGATAGCTTTCCTATATCTATCTTTAGGTGTAGTTAGTTTCTCAGACTGTGACAAGGCGTCTAGGACCAACGTAGGAACGCTCCACGGCTGCCTCTAGTTGTGGTTAGTCAGGGTACTGCAATCTCATAGATTCCAACTGCTCTGGTGTATTTCCTTTTTTACCTGCACTCCTCAGCTACCGAAACATAACAGTATCACCGGCCTAAAAATTGAAAATTGTATGGTACTCACAGAAGGGAAAAAATATTGTCAGAGTTGTCAGAGATATTTTTCTGTTTGTTGCATTTTTTTTTTTTTCTCCCTCTGTATCTCTGGGTGCTGGGGAGGATCTTTTCTCTCAATGGAGTTTGCACAGTTGTCTGGCCGTGTGGATCAGCTTGCCACTGAGGTTCGGAGTATTGCTATCTATCTTGCTGGTTGCCTGTTGTGGAACCTAGGATTCCCATGCCAGATTTGTTTTTAGGGGATCGAGCTAAGTTTCAGAATTTCAAAAATAATTGTAAATTGTTTTTTGCCTTAAAATCGAAGTCCTCAGGGAACGCAGCGCAGCAGGTTCAAATTATCATCTCTCTCCTGCGCGGCGATCCTCAGGATTGGGCTTTTTCCCTGATACCTGGGGATCCTGTTTTGAGTGATGTTGATGCATTTTTTCAGGCCTTGGGGTTATTGTACGATGAGCCTAATGTCACTGATCAAGCTGAGAAAGCCTTGTTGGCATTAAATCAGGGGCTTGATGACGCTGAGTTATACTGTCAGAGATTCCGTAGGTGGGCAGTCCTGACCAAATGGAATGACGACGCTTTGGCAGCCCTTTTCCGGAAGGGTCTGTCAGATAATGTAAAAGATGTTATGGTGGGATTCCCTGTCCCCTCTTTTCTCAATGATTCTATGTCATTAGCGATTCAAATTGACAGACGTTTGCGTGAGCGGAGAAGTATGCGTGGAATGGTGTTGCCTTGTGAACCAGCTTCTGAACCCATGCAGTGTGATAGAGTGGTGTCTGGGGCACAGCGTCATGAGTTTCGAAAGCGCAATGGGTTATGTTTCTACTGTGGTGATGCCTCTCATGCTATTTCAGTCTGCCCTAAGCGGGGAAGACGTTTTGCACGCTCAGTTGTCTTGGGTAGTGTTCAGACTAAGTTTTTATTAAATGTCACTCTGATATGCTCTCTGTCCTCATTTTCTGCTCAGGCTTTCGTTGATTCTGGAGCAGCTATTAACCTGATGGATTATGATTTTGCTAAACGTTGTGGATTTCCCTTGATACCCCTATAGAAGTCTATTCCCCTACTGGGGATCGATTCTACCCCTTTGGCTGAGAATAAACCCCAGTTTTCTACTCAGGTGATAATGAGGGTTGAACCTGATCACCAGAAGTGCTGCAAATTTTTGGTTCTGTATAATCTGCATGACATTATCGTGCTGGGTTTTCCTTGGTTACAGTCTCATAATCCTGTTTTGGATTGGAAATCTGTGTCTGTAACCAGTTGGGGCTGCCAATGTGTTAATACCAACACTCCTGTTTTTTCTGCCTCCCCCCAGGCTCAGGATGTTCCTGACTTTTTGATTGATTTTTCTGATGTGTTTAGCGAAAGTAAATCTGCATCCTTACCTCCCCATAGGAGCTATGACTGCGCTATTGAATTAGTGCCGGGTAGTAAATTCCCTAAAGGTCGCCTTTTTAACTTGTCTGTACCTGAACATGACGCTATGCGGTCTTATATCAAGGAGTCATTGGAGAAGGGTCATATCAGACCATCCTCTTCACCCTTAGGTGCCGGTTTTTTCTTTGTGGCCAAAAAGGATGGTTCATTAAGGCCGTGTATTGATTATCGTCTCTTGAACAATATTACTGTGAAATATCAATACCCGTTACCCTTCATTTCTGACCTGTTTTCCAGGGTGAAAAACGCTACTTGGTTTACCAAGCTTGACCTCAGGGGGGCGTATAACCTTATTCGCATTAAGCACGGGGATGAATGGAAGACGGCATTCAATACCCCTGAAGGGCATTTTGAGTACCTGGTGATGCCCTTTGTGCTCACTAATGCTCCTTCCGTCTTCCAGTCCTTCATGAATGACATTTTCAGGGATTTTGTGGACAAATTTCTGATTGTTTATTTGGATGATATCTTGATTTTTTCTAATGACTGGGACTCTCATGTGAAACATGTTCGAACTGTATTCCAGATTTTGAGAGAGAATGCTCTGTATGTGAAGGGATCAAAGTGTCTTTTTGGCGTACAGAGGATCTCATTTCTGGGATTCATTTTGTCCCCATCTGTTATTGAAATGGACCCGGTCAAGGTTCAGGCCATCTGTGATTGGGTCCAACCTACTTCATTAAAGGCTCTTCAGAGATTTTTGGGTTTTGCCAATTTTTATCGTAAATTTATTGGTAATTTCTCTGTTATTGTTAAACCATTAACTGATTTGACCAGAAAGGGTTCTCATGTGGTGAATTGGCCTCCTGAGGCAGTCTCTGCATTTCAGGAACTTAAGCAGAGATTCACTTCTGCTCCTGTTCTACGGCAGCCTGATGTTTCTCTGCCATTTCAGGTGGAGGTTGATGCCTCTGAAATTGGGCAGGTGCCGTTTTGTCCCAAAAAGATCCAGAGACCTCTAAAAGTAACCCTTGTGCCTTTTTCTCTCGAAAATTTTCTCCTACTGAACGTAATTATGACGTGGGTAATCGGGAGTTATTGGCCATGAAGTGGGCTTTTGAAGAGTGGAGACATTGGCTGGAGGGAGCCAAACATCAGGTGGTGGTCCTTACGGACCATAAGAATCTGGTCTATCTGGAATCTGCCAAGCGACTCAATCCTAGACAGGCCAGGTGGGCCTTGTTTTTCACACGTTTTAATTTTGTGGTTTCCTTTCTTCCTGGCACTAAGAATGTTAAGGCGGATGCCCTCTCGAGGAGTTTCCTTGCGGACTCTCCTGAGTTATCTGATCCTTCTGTTATTTTGAAAGAGGGTGTAGTTCTTTCCGCCATCTCGCCCAATTTGAGACTTGCTCTGGAGGGGTGTCAGGAGGATAGGCCCGAGTGCTGCCCTGTTGGAAAATTGTTTGTCCCGGACCAGTGGAAAAAGAGTGTGATGTCTGAGATTCATTGTTCCGCGTTGGCTGGGCATCCCGAATTTTTGGTACCAGAGACTTGGTTAGTCGGTCCTTTTGGTGGCCTACCTTGTCTCGTGATGTCAGGGAATTTGTGCAGTCCTGCGGGACTTGCTCTCGCTCCAAGCCTTGCTCTCGCTCTAGTGGTTTGTTGATGCCATTGCCTGTGCCCAAGAGACCATGGACCCATATCTCTATGGATTTCATTTCCGACCTTCCTGTTTCTCAGAGAATGACCACCATCTGGGTAATTTGTGATAGGTTTTCCAAGATGATACATCTTGTGCCATTACCTAAGTTGCCTTCCTCCTCTGAATTGGTGCCGTTGTTCCTTCAGCACGTGGTTCGTTTACACGGCATTCCTGAGAACATTGTGTCTGACAGAGGAGTCCAGTTTGTTTCTAGATTTTGGAGGACTTTTTGTTCTAAACTGGGTGTTCAATTGTCTTTCTCCTCGGCATTTCATCCTCAGACCAATGGTCAAACTAAGAGAACAAACCAGACATTGGAGACTTATCTAAGATGCTTTCTGTCTGCTGATCAGGATGACTGGGTCTCTTTTTTGCCTTTGGCTGAGTTTGCTCTTAATAATAGGGCTAGCTCTGCTACTTTGATGTCTCCGTTTTTCTGTAATTCTGGGTTTCACCCTCGATTTTCTTCAGGACAGAAGGAGGCTTCTGTCTGTCCAGGTGTTGACTCTGTTGTGGAGCGTATGCAACTGATTTGGGACCAGGTAGTGGAGAGGTTGACCCTCTCTCAGGAGAGGGCCCAGCGGTTTGCTAACCGGCATAGGACTGATGGTCCTCGGTTTAAAGTGGGGGACTTGGTCTGGTTGTCCTCAAAGAATATTCCTATGAGAGTAGCATCTCCTAAATTTAAGCCTAGGTTCATTGGACCTTATAAGATCATGGAGATTATTAATCCTGTTTCTTTTCGTTTGCTTCTTCCAGGGACATTTAAGATCCATAACGTGTTCCACAAGTCCTTGTTGAAGAGGTTTGTTGAACCAGTGGTTCCTGCTGCTGTGCCTCCTGACCCTGTTTTGGTTGAGGGCAATCTGGAGTATGTGGTTGAGAAAATATTAGATTCTCGTTTTTCTAGACGGAAACTCCAGTATTTGGTTAAATGGAGAGGTTATGGTCAGGAAGACAATTCTTGGGTGTTTGCTTCGGACATCCATGCTAGGAGACTTATCCGTGCGTATCATAGAACTCATCCTGACCGACCTGGTTGCTCAAATGAGGGTTCGGTGACCCCTCCTCAAGGGGGGGGTACTGTTGTGAATGGGTTTGAGATGAGTTCTGAGCAGAGGCTCCCTCTGGTGGTTACAAGCGGTGCTAGTCTGTCCAGTGAAGATTGTGAGGACTGGGAATCAGGTGTTACTGACTGGTCTTATATAAGGGAGTCACCTTCCCATCAGGGTTGCCGGTGATCAATTGTTCTGGTCTGAATCCTTTATTCCAGTTTCCCTTGTAGCCTGCTGTGTCGTGTCTGCATCTCCTGCTAACAGATAAGACATTTTCTTCTTTTGTGTTTGTGCTATATTTTTGCATTTTGTCCTGCACTTCTGTGGGGGCCTTCAGGGTCCCCTCCGGGGGCTTCTGCCCTCTCAGTTTTGTTCAGCCACTGATGTTTGTACTTTTGCTTTTTCCAGTTTTTTCAGTGGCTGCTGTTTTGATTTTGTTACACCAGAGAACTAATTTAGGTGGAAGAGGTCGTGTGATCTCAGGTGTTTTTGAAATTAGTAGAGTTGGTGCTTTTCAGGGTTTTCTGGGATTGCAGTAAGTACCCTTCCTATCCTTTTCTATTTAGTTAGTTTGGGCCCCAGCGTTTGCTCATACTATTTTCTTTCTGTGTCAGTATTTCATCTTGTCTAACCGCCATTACATGTTTGGGGGCTTTCTATTATCTTTGGGGTTCTGCTCCTGGGCAGATAGCTTTCCTATATCTATCTTTAGGTGTAGTTAGTTTCTCAGGCTGTGACGAGGCGTCTAGGACCAACGTAGGAACGCTCCACGGCTGCCTCTAGTTGTGGTGGTTAGTCAGGGTACTGCAATCCCATAGATTCCAACTGCTCTGGTGTATTTCCTTTTTTACCTGCACTCCTCAGCTACCGAAACATAACACATCACACTCTTTTTCCACCTGTCTGGGACAAACAATTTCCCAATAGGGCAGTGCTCGGGTTTATCCTCCTGACACCCTTCCAGAGCGAGTCTCAAATTGGGCGAGATGGCGGAAAGAACTACACCCTCTTTCAAAATAACAGCAGGATCAGATAACTCAGGAGAGTCCGCAAGGAAACTCCTCGAGAGGGCATCCGCCTTAACATTCTTAGTTCCAGGAAGAAAGGAAACCACAAAATTAAAACGTGTGAAAAACAAGGCCCACCTGGCCTGTCTAGGATTAAGTCGCTTGGCTGATTCCAGATAAACCAGATTCTTATGGTCCGTGAGGACCACCACCTGATGTTTGGCTCCCTCCAGCCAATGTCTCCACTCTTCAAAAGCTCACTTCATGGCCAATAACTCCCGATTACCCACGTCATAATTACGTTCAGTTGGAGAAAATTTTCGAGAGAAAAATGCACAAGGGTTACTTTTAGAGGTCTCTGGATCTCTTTGGGACAAAACGGCACCTGCCCCAATTTCAGAGGCATCAACCTCCACCTGAAATGGCAGAGAAACATCAGGCTGCCGTAGAACAGGAGCAGAAGTGAATCTCTGCTTAAGTTCCTGAAACGCAGAGACTGCCTCAGGAGGCCAATTCACCACATCAGAACCCTTTTTGGTCAAATCAGTCAATGGTTTAACAATACTGGAGAAATTACCAATAAATTTACGATAAAAATTGGCAAAACCCAAGAATCTTTGAAGAGCCTTTAATGAAGTAGGTTGGACCCAATCACAGATGGCCTGAACCTTGACCGGGTCCATTTCAATAACAGATGGGGACAAAATGAATCCCAGAAATGAGATCCTCTGTATGCCAAAAAGACACTTTGATCCCTTCACATACAGAGCATTCTCTCTCAAAATCTGGAACACAGTCCGAACATGTTTCACATGAGAGTCCCAGTCATTGGAAAAAATCAAGATATCATCCAAATAAACAATCAGAAATTTATCCACAAAATCCCTGAAAATGTCATTCATGAAGGACTGGAAGACAGAAGGAGCATTAGTGAGCCCAAAGGGCATCACTAGGTACTCAAAATGCCCCTCTGGGGTATTAAATGCCATCTTCCATTCATCCCCGTGCTTAATGCGAATAAGGTTATATGCCCCCCTGAGGTCAAGCTTGGTAAACCAAGTAGCACTTTTCACCCTGGAAAACAGGTCAGAAATCAAGGGTAACGGATATTGATATTTCACAGTGATATTGTTCAAGAGACGATAATCAATACACGGCCTTAATGAACCATCCTTTTTGGCCACAAAATAAAAACCGGCTCCCAAGGGTGAAGAGGATGGTCTGATATGACCCTTCTCCAATGACTCCTTGATATAAGACCGCATAGCGTCATGTTCAGGTACAGACAAGTTAAAAAGGCGACCTTTAGGGAATTTACTACCAGGCACTAATTCAATAGCGCAGTCATAGCTCCTATGGGGGGGCAAGGATGCAGATTTACTTTCGCTAAACACATCAGAAAAATCAGTCAAAAAGTCAGGAACATCCTGAGCCTGGGGGAGGCAGAAAAAACAGGAGTGTTGGTATTAACACATTGGCAGCCCCAACTGGTTACAGACACAGATTTCCAATCCAAAACAGGATTATGAGACTGTAACCAAGGGAAACATAGTACAATAATGTCATGCAGATTATACAGCACCAAAAATTTGCAACTCTCCTGATGATCAGGTTCAACCCTCATTATCACCTGAGTAGAAAACTGGGGTTTATTCTCCGCCAAAGGGGTAGAATCAATGCCCAGTAGGGGAATAGACTTCCGCAGGGCTATCAAGGGAAACCCACAACGTTTAGCAAAATCAAAATCCATCAGGTTAATAGCTGCTCCCGAATCAACGAAAGCCTGAGCAGAAAATGTGGACAGGGAGCAAATCAGGGTAACAGTCAACAAAAATTTAGTCTGAACACTACCCAAGACAACTGAGTGTGCAAAACGTCTTCCCTGCTTAGGGCAGACTGAAATAGCATGAGAGGCATCACCACAGTAGAAACATAACCCATTGCGTTTTCGAAACTCATGACGCTGTGCCCCAGAAGCCATCTATCACACTGCATGGGTTCAGAAGCTGGTTCACAAGGCAACACTATTCCACGCATACCTCTACGCTCACGCAAACGTCTGTCAATTTGAATCACTAATGACATAGAATCATTGAGACCAGAGGGAGCAGGGAATCCCACCATAACATCCTTTACATTCTCTGACAGACCCTTCCGAAAAAGGGCTGCCAAAGCATCGTCATTCCATTTGGTCAGGACTGCCCACCTTCGGAATCTCTGACAGTATAACTCAGCGTCCTCAAGTCCCTGATTTAATGCCAACAAGGCTTTTTCAGCTTGATCAGTGACATTAGGCTCATTGTACAATAACCCCAGAGCCTGAAAAAATGCATCAACACTACTCAAAACAGGATCCCCAGGTGTCAGGGAAAAAGCCCAATCCTGAGGATCGCCACGCAGGAGAGAGATGACAACTTGAACCTGCTGTGCTGCGTTCCCTGAGGACTTAGATTTCAAGGTAAAAAAACAACTTACAGTTATTTTTGAAATTCAGAAATTTAGCTCGATCCCCTAAAAACAAATCTGACATGGGAATCCTAGGTTCCACAACCGGCAACCCTGCAAGATACAGTAGGTAGTAATACTCCGAACTTCAGTGGCAAGCTGATCCACACGGCCAGACAACTGTGCAAACTCCATTGAGAGAAAAAAAAAAAAAAATCCTCCTCAGCACCCAGAGATACAGAGGGAAAAAAAAAAATGCAACAAACAGAAAAAAAAAATCTCTGACAACTCTGACAACTTTTTTTCTTTCCACAATATTTTTCCCTTCTGTGAGTACCATATAATTTTCAGTTTGGGCCGGTGATACTGTTATGATTTGGTAGCTGAGGAGAGCAGGCAAAAAAGGAAATACACCAGAGAGGTTGGAATCTATGGGATTGTAGTACCCTGACTAACCACCACAACTAAAGGCAGCCGTAGAGCGTACCTACGTTGGTCCTAGACGCCTCGTCACAGCCTGAGAAGCTAACTACACCTAAAGATAGAAAGAGGAAAGCTATCTGCCCCGGAGCAGATCCCCAAAGAACATAGAAAGCCCCCAAACATGTAATGGCGGTTAGACAAGAGGTAATACTGACACAGACAGAAAATAGTATGAGCAAACGTTGGGGCCCAAACTTCCTAAATAGAAAAGGATGGGAAGGACACTTGCTGCAATCCCAAAAAACCCTGAAAAGTACCAACTCTACTAATTACAAAAACACCTGAGATCACACGACCTCTACCACCTAAATTAGTTCTCTGGTGTAACAAAAACTAAACAGCAGCCACTGACAAAACTGGAAAAGGCAAATGAACAAACAGTGGCTGAACTAAACTGAGAGGAGCACAAGCCCCCGAAGGGGACCCGGCAGACCCCCACAGAAGTACAGGACAAAATGCAAAAAGCAAGCACAAAAAACTAAAAGAAGAAAATGTCTTATCTGTTAGCAGAAGATGCAGGCACGAAACAGCAAGCTCCAAAGTGAACAGGAATCAAAGATGAGACCAGAACAATTGATCACCGGCAACCCTGATGGGAGGGAACCTCCCAAATATAAGACCAGTCAGTAACACCTGATTGCCAATCTTCACAATCTTCACTGGATAGTTCAGCACTGTTTGTAACCACCAGAGGGAGCTTCTGCTCAGAATTAATTTCTAGCACATTCAGAACAGTACAGTGTATATGATGTAACCTGTATAAGATGCGACATTGGCTTGCCCCCCCCCTAGTTTTGATCCTGGGTACGCCCATGCCGCTGCGTGAGAACTTTTCCATGCAGCAGTGGTGCCGTAAGTGAGAGCATCGGAGCTGATCAGCTGATGAACTCTGGTGAACTCTCATGGCAGCTCAGTGATACACTGCGGGAGCGTTTAGATAGGACGCATGAAGGACACATGCAGACGTAGGCAGAGCTGAACGGAAGAGGTGCGGCAGTGGGTGGGGCTTAACGGAGGAAGTATGCAGCCCTGCCGAACGCTAGTGTGAAACTAGCCTTAGGGTCCCGTCACACTCTTCAATGTCCCAGCGATCCCACTAACGATCCGGCGTGGATGGGATCGCTGGGACAACGTTAGCTGATCGCTAGTGAGCTGTCACATGGCAGACTCACCAGCGATCAGGACCAGCGAGCACGCTGGTATCCAGTGTACACATCAGGTAACTAAGCGCTGCGTGGCGCCTAGTTACCCGATATGTACCCTAGATACCAGCTTCCAGCTTCTGCTGTACGCGCTGGGAGCTCGCTGATCGATGGTCTCCCGCTGTCACACGCAGCGATGCGCTCTGGCCAGCGGGGACCAACGATGAAAAAATGGTCCAGGCCATTCGACGACGATCAGCAATACCCAGCAGGGGGGCTGATCGTCGCTGTGTGTCACACTAAGCGAGTTGCGTCACAAAATTGGTGACGCTTCAGCGATCTCGCTTAGTGTGACTGGGGCTTTAGTGTGCTGGTGCTGGATGATTTGTTTATATTACTAAATCTAACAACCTCAGTGCTACATATCTTCCCTCTAGTACTTTGCAATGGACTTTGCCACAATAGATATCATTTAATCAGGACGGGGGCCAGTCCAAATCTTGCACCGTTGCCCATCAGACTCTAGTTTCGGCACTGCAAGTAGCCCTTTTGAAGGTAACCATAATGTACTGTAGATGTGGCCCTCGGTGAAAATGAGTTTGACACCGCTGTCTAGAACATGGATGTGTATGCACTTCAGCAACTGCAGATCATCTATTTTAAAGAAGGTCAGGCTTTATATCACGTTTTTTTTTTTTCACAAAGCAATTCTGCAGTGGGGGTGTATATTATACAATATATTTCTCCAGTAGCTGCTGATCTTCATATTGCACATTCCAGTTTCTAAAAAACCTCACTAAAAGATAATGTTGGGGCCCAATATTTTGTAATTAGAAAATGATATGAAACTGTTGCTTTCTGCGGCAAGCACTCATGCATTGTAAGATCTAATACCACTGAATGCATTTCTTAAATCTGCAGCATGTCAATTCTTTCAGTGTTTTTACAGCTTTTTTTCCCCCATAGAATACAATGTGAAAATGGAAAAAGGCTGCAAAAAATCTAAGGGCATTTTTCACAGCATTTTTTTCCACCATTTTGATGAATAAAATTAACTTTGTCTACAGTGCATGTTTAATAAAGGGCACATGTAATCTGCACCCAAAAAAACTATGAAAAACATGCATTTTGAAAGCAGCATTTTTACAGAGAGTCAGGTTTGGCTGCAGAAAAACAAAATACTACAAAAATGCTGTGTGTAGACATAGACTAATATTCTTACAATATTTCATAGTTATTAATAATATATAAATATAAAATAAAATATTATATATATATATATATATATATATATATATATATATATATATATATATATATATATAACCCCAGCTTTGTAAAAGGAATAATTATTCGGTCAGCATGCAGAATGAAGAGTAAATCGCTAGGTAAAATGTCCAGAAGGCATCCATCAGATCCATCAGTGGCTGAAGTGGATATTAATGCAAGGGATTAAAGTATAAAACTATGTTTTCCTCAGTTGCAGTTTATAGCATTATATTTGTATCCCATAAATATATTATATACTTTCAAGTATAACTCCACCGAGGGGTATAAATAGATTTGGCTTTCAAAAGAGCTTCTAGATCAAACCGCCTATGTCATCTGTAGTAATTGGTCTCTGACCACACCTAGTCCATTAACTGTACAGACAGAATACAAGATCATTATTGTGGGATTAGTGAGGAGGAAGAGGATCAGACTGCATTACCCCTGCCAGTATAGGACACAAAAACAACAGGAGGGACAAGCGAGAGGAGGCATCTACTGAGAAGCCTGTAGTCATCACCGCCCTGTAAGGTAAGAGTCATTGCTTAGTAAATGCTATATTACTTCTGGAACAAAAGTTCTCTTGCATCTGACGCATTTAGAACTTTTTTCACTTTTTGGTAGTCTAAAGTGAACCTGTAGTATAAACATAAAGTTGACTATTTTTTTGCTTGTTAACATACATAATAAAATAGGAAATCCTGCTGCATTTACTTTTATTTTACATGCAAGTTTTGAATAGTAACACTTGTGTGCATATACAGTATTATATCTTGCAAAGTATATACAGATATATTTACATTAGCGCCGTAGAGATAGAATGAGGGTAAAGAAGAGCTGCAGACACATACACAGACCTGTATAATATATATATTAATATAATCATATATTATATCTAGTTTATCAATCAACTATGTATCCATCTATATAATTCAGTTTTCCCTACGAGAACTTCCTGCAGCATTTATGCCTTTATCCTGGCCGGAAAAGCGCATTAGTAGCAATTATAGCATTAAAAATTAATACACGTGTCCTTACTTTCGGTTTTTATTGCTTTCTCATGTCAATAAACCTTCAACACAACAAAGAACATTGCCAGCAATCCGGTCATGGAAATTGCTATCAGCACAAGAACCATACACCAGCCCCTCATTTCCTACCCCTTCCTTGAACTTGATGGACATGTGTCTTTTTTCAACCGTATTAATTATGTAATTATATATCTTTTAAGAATATCAATTGCATATATATATACCTAAACTATAAGTCTATGACATATATGAGGAGACTAGATATAGCAGGAGGGTGCATCGTCCAATGTCTGCTGACTTCGGCACAATAAATTGGTGATCTGGGGTTTGTGATGTGGATTTTTCTGACTGTTCCTTTTGTTCAGGGTCTTGCTCTGCTGTCCTCATGGCTCCCAGGGATTCATTCGCTGTCCACTATCTGCGGGTGCTGAAAGAGATGCTGGCGTTCGTGCTATTCAGTTACACGGTGCTGATCGGGGCTCTGCTTGTGGCCGGATGGACAACGTATCTTCTAGTCCTTAAATAAATTCCTGCTGGAATGTAACATAATGCGACAATTTATCCACTTGTATTTATCTCCTGCCCAGAAAAATCCTAATGTCATCATTAACCGAATGGGTAAAATGTATTTTACCTGCTTTATGTTTGCACTGTTCTATCTAAAGTCACGATTGACATTGTACTGTTAATATGAATGGTAAAATGCAAGCCGAGATCATCATTTGTATGAGATTGTTACTCGCGTAAACCTGCACTGCTTTCATATATGTTAAAGTATCTCAGGACAGAGCTGGATTTCATGTCCAATAATAATAACAACAATAATAATCTGAATCCACCTTAATATGCGTCAGTAAATATTTTGTTGTAACATGTCGCTTAAAAACTCTACCTTTTGTTTTTGGAATATTATATAAAAAAAAGAAATAAAATACGATAGTTATCTATGCAGATATGAATTATAATGCTGTTTACTATTACATATATTTGATTGTATAAATGCGGTCATAGAAGAACTATATAGAAATGGCTGAAACAAATCAACAAATTTGGTTGCATTTTTACACAGGTCATACTATTATATTATATTTATATTGATATTATATTATAGAATTATTATACTCTTTTTTTTTTACGACTTATAGATATTGCACTGTTCTGATGTTAATACGTTGAAGAATATACTATTGTACGGACCACAGTGAAGCCTTTATCCAATGTCAGATACTCAGAGAACAGCAAAGAATAGGAGACTTGGATGTTTTGAAAACATAGTGATATCATATTAGTATTTGCTATTATAGCAACTCCTTAAAAAAAAGGCTTTAATTCTGTACATTAAAATGCCATCTTCTTCTGAGATCATACAGCTGTACAGTAATATTCTAGCTGCCTGTAAGCACGTGAAGACTTGTTGAAACCTTTGTATAGCAAACATTGAACTCAATAATCTGTATTGAGTAAACTGCTAATTTCACCCAGTGCTATATCTATCAAATAATTAATGATTTAGAATAAAAAAAAATTATAATTAAAATATTTTGCTGAAATCAAACTTTTTACATCTCTATATAAAATAAGCATTGTGTGTCTGAAGATTGGTTGTCCAATATCTCCCGTTGGAATGGAGCAGCCTGGAGCATGTGCTCTGCTGTTTTCACTATTCTTATAGACTTTGTATGGAGCTTTGTTCTTTTCATAACCAAGATTCCTACTCAGTAGGCTCAAATAAGCGGAACCCCCAGCGATCAGACACTTATCACCTATGCACAGGATTTTGAGTAAACCCCTTTAATGTAATGCTACAATCAATTCTGTATTGAAGTCGTTAAAAAATCCATACTTGTATCTTAAAATTAATTTTAGAGAGCTGAATTGCTGCAATAATAGTTAAAAAAAACAAGATGGCCGTAACCAAATAGTTTGAGTTTTCTGTCAATCTAAAAAAGGATAGTGATTTTAAAAATCATACACGGTAATGGGAGACATTTATCAAAACTGTGACAAATGAAAAGGGGGCCATCCATTCATTGCAAACAATTGGTGGATATGGGGAACTGTTTCATATTTTGTTCATTGTTCCACCAATGTATTATTTTTCATTACATTCATTGGCTTTACAACGGTAAACATTATGGCTTTTAGGAGAAAAAAAATACTGTACCAAAGAAAGTGAAGAAATAATATTATTGCCATCAATCAGTCATCAATGAAACAAATGCTGGCCCAGTTCTGCTGATACTTTCTGCATTGTAACTTGATGTTTATATCTACATTGTAAATTACCTTGCTGAAAATATTAGGCAGATATGAGTAATCCTACATTATTTACACCTTTTTAACCAATGCAAACTGTAGATGCAAAAAAATAATTATTTTTGTTTACTAAACAAAGTGTAATCCAAATGCAAAATGATGCGCAAATCGCTAATGGATGATGGACATTTGGGGTCTGCCTAGCTTGAAGGTACCAGGTATTGTGGTTTACACTTGAATGCAGGTTTATCCTAAATTTTGCACCTACAGCCTGTACATTTACTAACAAAACAGCCCTTTATCCATCTGACGTCCTTGTTAAGCAGCACTCTGCATAGGAGACCATTAGACAAAGCTGTTAGGAAAGTACAAAAAATCCCCTAGGAGAATAATAATTACATACAAATGTTGGTGCTAAAAAAAAACCCAAGTCCTAAAGCTGAGCAGTGGGGAAAATGAATTGTAAATATGAAGCAATTCTGTTTCTTCCTTGGGCAAGGTAAGATGAGCTGCACATGGGAGTCAAATTGTTTGTGTAATTTTAAGGAACCCATAATATTTCCATAGAGATACATATCCCCAATATAGACACTGATAGTCCATGTTGTGTGATCTCGCAATAGTTCAGCGATATCCAAATTTATTTATTTATACCAGGGGCTGGGCAGCGTACTCAGGACAAATTGCACAACAACTTTTGCGGTCCAATTTCTCCTGTTACCCTTGGTAAAATAAAAAAATTGGATCTAAAGTAAATATTTTGCGAAGAAAAGTTAAATGTTCATTTTTTTTTAAAACATTCCAAAAATTCCTGTGACGCACCTGAAGGGTTAATAATCTTCTTGAATGTGGTTTTGAGCACCTTGAGGGGTGCAATTTTTAGGATGGTGTCACTTTTGGGTATTTTCTATCATATAGACCCCTCAAAGTGACTTCAAATGTGAGGTGGTCCGTAAAAAAAATGGCTTTGTAAATTTTGTTGTAAAAATGAGAAATCGCTGGTCAACTTTTAACCCTTATAACTTCCTAACAAAAAAAAATTTGTTTCCAAAATTGTGCTGATGTAAAGTAGACATGTGGGAAATGTTATTTAGTAACTATTTTGTGTGACATATCTCTCTGTTTTAAGGGCACGAAAACACCAGGATCCATGGAAGCGTTCCAGAGTTACTACCTCATAAAGGGACAGTGGTCAGAATTGTAAAAATTGGCCCGGTCATTAACGTGCAAACCACCTTTGGGGTTAAGGGGTTAACCCCTTTACACCCAAGGGTGTTTTTGCACGTTAATGACCGGGCCAATTTTTACAATTCTGACCACTGTCCCTTTATGAGGTAGTAACTCTGGAACGCTTCCATAGATCCTGGTGATTCTGACATTGTTTTCTCGTGACATATTATATTTCATGTTAGTGGTAAAATTTATTTGATATAACTTGCGTTAATTTGCAAAAAAATGAAAATTTGGCGAAAATCTTGAAAATTTCGCAATTTTTCAACTTTGAATTTTCGTGCCCTTAAATCACAGAGATATGGCACACAAAATACTTAATAAATAACATTTCCCACATGTCTTCTGTACATCAGCACAATTTTGGAATTTTTTTTTTTTACGAAGTTATAAGGGTTAAAAGTTAACCAGCGATTTCTCATTTTTACAACACCATTTTTTTGGGGGGGACCACATCACATTTGAAGTCACTTTGAGGGGTCTATATGATGGAAATACCCAAAAGTGATACCATTCTAAAAACTGCCCCCTCAAGGTGCTCAAAACCACATTCAAGAAGTTTATTAACCCTTCAGGTGCTTCACATGAATTTTTTGAATGTTTAAAAAAATGTACATATAACTTTTTTTCACAAAAAAAGTGATTTCAGGTCCAATTTTTTTATTTTTCCAAGGGTAACAGGAGAAATTGGACCCCAAAAGTTATTGAGCAATTTGTCCTGAGTACGCTGATACCCCATATGTGGGGGGAACCACTGTTTCAGCGCACAGCAGAGAACTGAAGGGAAGGAGTGCCGTTTGACTTTTTCAAAGCAAAATTGGCTGGAATTGAGATAGGACGCTATGTCGTGTTTGGAGAGCCCCTGATGTGCCTAAACAGTGGAAACCCCCGAATTCTAACTCCAACCCTAACCCCAACATACCCCTAACCCTAATCCCAACCCTAACCCTAGCCCTAATGTCAACGCTAACCCTAGCCCTAACGCTAACACTAACCCTAATGGGAAAATGGAAATAAATACTTTTTTATTTTATTTTTCCCTAACTAAGGAGGTGATAAAGGGGGGTTTGAGTTACTATTTATAGTGGGGTTTTATAGCGGGTTTTTAAGATTGGCAGCTGTCACACGCTAAAAGACGCTTTTTATTGCAAAAAAATAGTTTTTGCATCACCACATTTTGAGAGCTATAATTTTTCCATATTTTGGCCACAGAGTCATGTGAGGTCTTATTTTTTGCGGGACGAGCTGACGTTTTTATTTGTACAATTTTCAGGCACATGACATTGTTTGATCGCTTTTTATTACGATTTTTGGGAGGCAAAATGAACAAAAACCAGCAATTCATGAATTTCTTTTGGGGTGGCCTTTATACCGTTCCGCGTGTGGTAAAATTGATAAAGCGATTTTATTCTTCGGGTTAGTACGATGTTTTGGCGCTTTTATACAATAAAAATTTTATATAAAAAAAATAATTATTTTTACATCGCTTTATTCTGCGAGCTATAACTTTTTTAATTTTTCGCTGATGATGCTGTATGGCGGCTCGTTTTTATTTTTTTACTTTATTACTTTGTCCCAGGGTGGGACATCACTGTACAGTGTCAGATCGCAGGACCCGGAAAGACCCCGCAGCCATCTTGGATCCGGGGTCCTGCAGGGAGGAGGCCCTTGGAACAGTGCGATCACATCGCGCTGCTCTGAGGGTCTCAGGGAAGCACGAAGGGAGCCCCCTCCCTGCGCGATGCTTCCCTATACAGCCGAAACACGGCGATCATCTTTGATCGCAGTGTGCCGGGGGTTAATGTGCCGGGAGCGGTCCGTGACCGCTCCTGGCACATAATGTCGGGTGTCAGCTGTGATAATCAGCTGACACCCGGCTGCGGTCAGCTGCGCTCCCCCTGTGAGGGCGGCTGATCGCATATGACGTACTATCCCATCCACAGTCAAACGGGTCCGGGTCACCTGGACGGGATAGAACGTCTGATGTCAGAAAGGGGTTAAGCAAAAATCAAGGTTCTCAGGTGAGTGATCTGGAAGGCAGACTCTAACTGTATAGTGGTCAATGTTGCTGTCTATCACTTAGGCCTGTTTCACACTTCAGTCGTGCAACATCAGTCGAAATCCGTCAAAATGTGAAAAAAACGGATCCACCATTTTTTTTGGCGGATCCGTTTTTTCCCATTGACTTGCATTAGTGACGGATTTTGACGGATGGTCGTCCATTAGGTCCGTTTTTTGACGGATCCGCCAAAAAATTGGCGTCCGTTGTTTCAGAAAAACGTCCAATGCAACGTTTTTTTGGTCCGCCAAAATGGCGGACTATTGCTGATCCGCCGAATCCGCCATTTTGTATAATGGCCGCCTATGGGCGGCAGAACCGCTGGCATCCGTCTTGGACGGAATCCGCCCGCGGATCTGTTGCTTCCATAGAAAAACCATTGAAAATGCTGACAACACTGTCCGGGGTCTCTCTCTCTCTCTCTCTCTCCTCGGTCCGGACATGCGTACCTGCATTTTCCGGGTACAAAATTTATTTTTCCGGGTTGAAAAGTTCATGACGGATCTGTCAGAAAAGTGATCAGCTTGCATCCGATTTTGCACTTTTCTGGCGGATCCGCCATTCTCACTCTTTGGCGGACATCACACGACTGAAGTGTGAAAGAGGCCTTACAGATGTGTGTGCATCAGTAGATAGATAGGTAGATAGATAAATAGAGAGAATGCTCAGCATAAATAAGTACACCCCCTTTGAAAAGTAAGATTTTAATCAGCATCTCACTGAACACATGAACAATTTCCAAATTTTTAACAAAATTAGTTTCAGAAAACATTTTTTTTTAACCTATAACATTTATCTTGGTCTACTGGGACTTTATACTCTGTAGTAATGAGCACATGATGAAAATTTTTGGAACTGATGTCTTCAAAACTGTATGGCGTCACAAAGGTGATAAGTACAAAGAAAAGTACATGGTGCCTAGAGTGAAACATGGTGATGGCAGTGTTGGGCTGCAAGAGTGCTGCTGGCATCGGGATTGTATCATGGATTTACAGATGTACTGCTCTATATTGCAAAAGAAGATACTACCATCAGTCCGTGCAATTGATAGACATGCACTTTTCCAACATGACAACAATGCAAAACACACATCTAAGGCCACTACACTTCTGAAGAAGAAGAACCAGGCGAAAGGGATTCAGTAGCCAAGTGTCTCCTTACACAAACCCAATTGAATAACCATAGGGAAACTGAAGAGACAAGATGAGCATCACCCTATATACAGCATCAAGGCTGTTACGCATCTTTCCCCGATCCATGCTTTGCTTCCCTCACCCTAGTCTGCTAAACTCTTTGGTGCTCCACATCGGGCTTTGCAGATCCCATGTGAACATCAGTTTGGGCATTTATGAGGCTCAATGAGACACACCCTTGTGTCTTGGCATTGCACGAAGACTTCTATGGTGCTAGACCTTGGTTTGCTACACACTTTTCCTGTGGCTTCCTGCCATTCTCCACCTGTCTGCTGTTTCCTGCACTCCATCTTCCTGCCTGTGGTTTCCTGACATTCCCCACCTGTCTGCGGTTTCCTGCACTCCGCCTGCCTGCTGTTTCCTGATGTCCTCTGTCTGCCTGCCTGCATTCTCCTGTCCTCCGACTACTAGCCTGCAGCTTCCTGTCCCTTGGTTGTCCGTATCCTGCGTGCCCCACCTAGCTGCTGCACCGATGCTCATGGCCTGTGTGCTCACCAGGCCATTAGGCTTGGAGGATCCATCTCACCCCGTGAGCATAACAAAAGCTCTAAAAGAGGTTGTTGTTGAAAAATGGAATAAGATAGATATTGCAATATGACACCAACTTGTTCATTCCATCTCTTGAAAACTTGGTGCTGTCCTTAAAAATCATGAAGGTCATACAAAATACTAGATGTAGTAGCTTTTGATGTGGGGTGTATTCATTTTTGTATCAAGTAAAATTGAAGATTTTCTAATGAAACTTATATTATTAACCTTTCATGTTATAGGTTAAATGTTCTATATGTGTGTGATTCACCATAATGATTAAACTGGGGCCAAAAAATTACTACCATATGTTGGAGATAACAGTGGGAAATGACCAATTCTGGTTATAGACTGGTTTTCATATAGAATACATTAATGATATCCACAGGATATGCAATGAATGTCTTATAGCTGGTGGTCTGACACTCTCACCACATTTAGAAGAAAATTAAATGGAGAGATTGACCATGAATGGGACTTATTCCATTCAAGTTTATGACAGCAGAATAAACAAAAGTTATACATATGTCTCAATCCTTAAAGCTCAAGCTCAAGTCTTGAAGGGGTAATTCTACTTAAAATATGTCCCCTATCAATCTGACCTAGAGGAAATGGTTCATAGGGAAAAATGGTAAAATCCATAAAGATATCTCCAGAGAGGGGACATATGACCCTCACATTGAATATATGGGATTAATAACTAGGGAAATGAGAACGAACTGACACTTCAACCTTCATTGATGCAAGACCTCCTGCTGTGATCAGGTAATTACAACAAGGGATCTCTGAGAACCAGCCAAGTCTGGGATTCGTATACTCAGAGGCAGAGTAGAACAATCCTGAGGCAAGAGCTTTCTCTGTTCAAAGGAATTATCTCAGACTTTCTGGAGCCACTGGTCAATGATAAATATTGGGGTTTCCATCAATCTGATAATTATGGGAGATATACAGTACAGACCAAAAGTTTGGACACATCTTCTCATTTAAAGATTTTTCTGTATTTTCATGACTATGAAAATTGTACATTCACACTGAAGGCATCAAAACTATGAATTAACACATGTGGAATTATATACTTAACAAAAAGTGTGAAACAACTCAAAATATGTCTTATATTCTAGGTTCTTTAAAGTATCCACCTTTTGCTTTGATTACTGCTTTGCACACTCTTGGCATTCTCTTGATGAGCTTCAAGAGGTAGTCACCCGAAATGGTCTACCAACAATCTTGAAGGAGTTCACTAAGATGCTTAGCACTTGTTGGCCCTTTTTACTTCACTCTGCGGTCCAACTCACCCCAAACCATCTCGATTGGGTTCAGGTCTGGTGACTGTGGAGGCCAGGTCATCTGGAGTAGCACCCCATCACTCTCCTTCTTGGTCAAATAGCCCTTACACAGCTTGGAGGTGTGTTTGGGGTCATTGTCCTGTTGAAAAATAAATGATGGTCCAACTAAATGCAAACCGGTGATTAGTTTTCTCTTCCTGGTCTAGTTTGGAAGTCAGCTGGGTTTCTGCTGTCTCCTGCGAAAATTCAGATGTTATTTTCTGCCTTTCTTCTGTGGTTTTGCTTTTTCTTGTTTTTGCTGCCCTTTTGAGTGAGGTGTCACGCTGTCTAATGATATGACTACAATGTCAGTAAACTATTAATACAGGAACAACACTCTATACAACAACTAGTATAGCAACATCAGCATGTAAGTATAGAATAGATTTACCTGACACGATATCTGCTGAACTCAGGGTTAATCTTGAGGACTTGATGAGCTGAAACAGGAAAGAGGTGGACCGGGATCTAACCTGACCCTAAACTGGGGTCCTAACTAATCCCTCACCTTGGAGGTACTGATAATGGTTCAGAGGTCCAAGTCTCCAACCTAACCCTGTCTCCTATCAGACCCTGAACCCTGTAATCAGTCCTAAGAAGGATCCTGACTACCACCAAAGGGATATGGGCTGATCTCAGCTAAATACACAGATTAGACATATAAGACAGACAGGATAACACTCGCTTGCATACACACTCAAACACCAAAGGAACATAAATGGTCTGGGAAATAAACTCTAACCAAGTTGAGCTTAGAACAACTAAGGAGCTCACAACTAAAGTCTATACAGATTCATTCCTATCTGTGGTCTGCATGAAGGTTTCACTGGCAACTCCCCAAGCAGACAACCAGGAATTTAAAGGAAACCAATCAACAAATAATCAATTGCAGCCGGGAGAAACTGCACCCAGTCCCAGCACCGAGCACAGACAGAATTAACTCCCTAGCTGCCAAACACAAAGAAACAGCAGCTCAGCTGTGAGAAGTCAAAATGTGCAACCGCGACGATCTTCGTGGCAATGCACACATGACAGTACCCCTCCTTCTACGAGGGGCCTCCGGACCCTCAGGGCCAGGCCTGCCCGGGTGAGTTCTGTGGAAGGTCCGAACCAAACGATCTGCGTTAACATCAGACGCAGGGACCCACGTCCTCTCCTCTGGACCATACCCCTTCCAATGCACCAAGTACTGAAGGGACCGGCGATTCAGACGTGAGTCAATGATCTTTGATACTTGAAATTCCAAGTTACCATTGACCAACACAGGAGGAGGAGGTAGAGGTGACGGTATGACTGGTGCCACATACCTTTTAAGTAATGACTTGTGGAACACATTATGAATTTTAAACGTAGGAGGGAGGTCCAGACGAAATGCCACAGGATTAATTATGGAACTGATCCTGTACGGCCCGATGAATCTGGGACCCAGTTTCCAGGAGGGCACTTTAAGTTTTATATTCCTGGTAGACAACCATACCAGATCGTTCACATTCAGATCTGGACCAGAAACTCTCCTCCTATCAGCCATACGTTTGTAACGGTTCCCCATCGCACTCAGATTATTCAATACACCTCTCCACACAGAAGCAAGTGACGACGAGAAACGCTCCTCCTCAGGAACCCCAGAAGGGCCCCCCCATTGAAAGTACAAAACTGGGGATGGAAACCATATGCCCCAAAAAACGGGGACTTACCAGTGGACTCGCTCCGCCTGTTGTTAAGAGCGAACTCTGCCAGAGGCAAGAAAGAAGACCAGTCCTCTTGGTTCTCTGAGACAAAACACCGGAGATATGTCTCTAAGCTCTGATTCAGACGCTCTGTCTGACCATTGGTCTGCGGATGAAAAGCCGAGGAAAATGACAATTGCATCCCCCGACGTAAACAAAATGCCCTCCAAAATTTGGACACAAACTGAGACCCCCTATCTGACACCACATCAGAAGGCAACCCATGAAGTCTAACGATCTCCCTAATGAACACCTGCGCCAGAGTTTTAGCATTAGGGAGTGCAGGAAGAGCAACGAAATGTGCCATCTTACTGAACCTGTCAACAACCACCAGTATGACAGTATTCCCTGACGACGGAGGAAGGTCCGTAATGAAGTCCATAGATAAATGAGTCCATGGACGCTCCGGAAGTTTCAAGGGTAAAAGGGTCCCAGATGGACGGGTATGAGGGGTTTTAGAGCGAGCACACACCCCACATGACGCGACAAAAGTTATAACATCTTTATTAGCATTAGGCCACCAAAACCGGCGAGAAAGGAGATCTAAAGTAGCCTTACTCCCTGGATGTCCTGCTAGAGCAGAATTATGATGTGCCTCAATAACCTTTTGTCTCAACAGATTTGGGACAAACAGTCTCCCTGGAGGTCCTGCAGGGGAGTCCCCCTGAGCCTCTAACACCTCCTCCTCAAGCTCAGAAAATACAGCCGACACTACCACCCCCTCCTGAAGGATAGGACTCGGGTCATCCGTTTTCCCGGCCCCTGGGAAACTGCGAGACAAGGCATCAGCCTTTACATTCTTAGACCCCGGGCGATAAGTGACGACAAAATTAAACCTGGTAAAAAACAACGACCATCGAGCTTGTCTGGAATTCAGACGCTTAGCGGATTCCAAATACAACAGGTTCTTGTGATCAGTAATAACGGTAACCAGGTGGACTGCCCCCTCCAAAAAGTGACGCCATTCTTCAAAAGCTAACTTAATGGCCAAAAGTTCCCTATTGCCGATATCATAATTCCTTTCGGCGGACGACAATTTCTTAGAAAAGAAAGCGCACGGATGCCATTTACCAGGGGACGGACCCTGGGACAATATAGCACCCACCCCTACGTCAGACGCATCCACCTCCACAATGAACGGCTGAGATGCATCTGGTTGGATGAGAACGGGTGCCGAAGCAAAACATTTCTTCAAAGAGGAAAAGGCTTGGCAAGCTTTGTCCGACCATTTAGAAAAATCCGTCCCTTTTCTTGTCATGTCAGTGAGAGGTTTGACGACAGATGAGAAATTACAAATAAATTTCTGGTAGTAGTTAGCAAACCCCAAAAAACGCTGCAGAGCCTTAAGATCCCCTGGCTGATCCCATTCAAGCACTGCTCTCACCTTTTCAGGGTCCATACGGAAACCGGAGGCTGACACCAAAAAACCCAAAAACTGAAGTTCCTGTACGGCAAATACACACTTCTCCAGTTTGGCGTATAGTTTATTGTCTCGCAAGATCTGCAACACCTGTCTCACATGCTCCTGATGAGACACAAGATCTGGCGAGTAAATTAAAATGTCGTCCAAATATACAACCACAAACAGCCCCACAAGGTGACGAAAAATGTCATTAACAAAATGTTGGAATACTGCTGGTGCAGTAGTCAGACCAAAAGGCATGACTAGGTTCTCATAATGTCCCGGAGGACAAACGCCGTTTTCCACTCATCCCCCTCTTTTATCCTAATCAGATTATACGCCCCCCTGAGATCCAATTTAGAAAACCATTTGGCGCCAACAATTTGATTGAAGAGATCAGGAATAAGAGGGAGTGGATACGGATCTCGAACAGTAATCCGATTAAGTTCGCGGAAATCCAAGCAAGGGCGTAGGCCTCCATCTTTCTTCTTCACAAAGAAGAACCCCGCGGCTACTGGGGAAGATGAAGGTCTAATATGCCCTTTGGCCAGACTTTCAGAAATATAATCTTTCATAGCCTGCCTCTCAGGACCAGAAAGATTATACAACCTAGCTTTAGGCAACTTAGCATCAGGAAGGAGATTAATAGAGCAGTCATACACGCGATGAGGAGGCAACTCCTGACACCCCTCCTCAGAGAAAACATCCCCAAAATCCTCCAAAAAAGGAGGCAATGTACTAGGTACGACCGCACTGATGACTGTGTTCATGCAGTTGCTTTTGCAAAACTCACCCCATTGGCTTATCTCTCTGGACTGCCAATTAATCACAGGGTTATGTTTAACCAACCAAGGAAGTCCCAACACAATGGAGTAGGTAGACCCTCCAACACATAACAAGATAATTGTTCCCTATGTATTGCCCCTACCCGAAGGTCAATGTTATGAACCTCATGAACAAAGCTACCTTGGCCGAGAGGCCTGGCGTCAATGGAGAATATAGGGATCGGTTTGACCAATACACTCAGATGCATACCTTGAGCCTGAGCAAACTGAGCGTCAACCAGATTAGCCCCGGAACCACTATCAAGAAGAACAGACAATCTCTCCACTCTCGTACCAACTACCACCTCCACTGGTACAAGGAACTGAGAAGAACTGGCGGATGAAATACATACTCCCAGGTTGTCGTCCACCACACAACCTGGGATTAACAGTTTTCCGGCGACTTTTGGCTCAACCAGGCACGGGATGGACATTCTCCAACAAAATGTCCCTCTTTCCCGCAGAAAAAACATCTTCTAGTCCTGCGGCGTACCGCCAATCCCCTCCTACGAAACGATGTCCCTCCCAACTGCATAGGCTCATCCGAACAGACAAGGGGAACCTCAACATAAGGGACTTTAGTGGTAGGTGGAGAAACAACAGGGAGTGGGGTTACCTCACCCCTCTCCCGAAGCCGTCTATCAGTACGGATAGCTAAGGCCATAGCAGCCTCCAGAGAAGGAGGAGACTCATACTGAGCCAAAACGTCTTTTAATTTATCAGAAAGCCCATGACAAAACTGGCTCCTAAGAGCTGGGTCATTCCACTGAGTATCTGTGGCCCATCTACGAAACTCAGAAGCAAATTCCTCTGCCGGACGATCTCCCTGCTGTATCTTACGTAATTTTGTCTCAGCAAGAGAGACCCGATCTGGGTCATCATATACCAATCCCAGGGCAGTAAAAAATTGATCTACAGACAGTAGAGCCGGGGATCCCGGAGGAAGGGAAAATGCCCAGGATTGAGGGTCCCCTTGCAGAAGTGAGATAACAATTCCCACTCTCTGCTCCTCCACTCCCTGATGATCGAAGCCGAAAATACAATTTACATGCCTCCCGGAAGGTGAAAAATTTGTCTCGCCCACCAGTGAACCTGTCCGGGAGAGCTACTTTAGGTTCAACTCTGGTTTGCTCCAGGGGAGACAAAACTTTGGACTTAATGTCCGTCAGCTCCATGGATAATCCCTGCAACTGCAGAGCCAGCTGGGCTACTGGATCCATGGTAACTGGAGATAATTTTTAAGGCCAGTGAAAATGTCACGCTGTCTAATGATATGACTACAATGTCAGTAAACTATTAATACAGGAACAACACTCTATACAACAACTAGTATAGCAACATCAGCATGTAAGTATAGAATAGATTTACCTGACACAATATCTGCTGAACTCAGGGTTAATCTTGAGGACTTGATGAGCTGAAACAGGAAAGAGGTGGACCGGGATCTAACCTGACCCTAAACTGGGGTCCTAACTAATCCCTCACCTTGGAGGTACTGATAATGGTTCAGAGGTCCAAGTCTCCAACCTAACCGTCTCCTATCAGACCCTGAACCCTGTAATCAGTCCTAAGAAGGATCCTGACTACCACCAAAGGGATATGGGCTGATCTCAGCTAAATACACAGATTAGACATATAAGACAGACAGGATAACACTCGCTTGCATACACACTCAAACACCAAAGGAACATAAATGGTCTGGGAAATAAACTCTAACCAAGTTGAGCTTAGAACAACTAAGGAGCTCACAACTAAAGTCTATACAGATTCATTCCTATCTGTGGTCTGCATGAAGGTTTCACTGGCAACTCCCCAAGCAGACAACCAGGAATTTAAAGGAAACCAATCAACAAATAATCAATTGCAGCCGGGAGAAACTGCACCCAGTCCCAGCACCGAGCACAGACAGAATTAACTCCCTAGCTGCCAAACACAAAGAAACAGCAGCTCAGCTGTGAGAAGTCAAAATGTGCAACCGCGACGATCTTCGTGGCAATGCACACATGACATGAGGTCAGCCGGGTCCCCGCTGTGGCCTGCGCTGGTCTCTGTTTCTCATTTGTTTCTGTTCATTTGCTCTGTCCCTGTTATTTCAGTGGCTGCTGGGTAGCTGCGTGTTCTCACCAGAGTTCTGATTAAGCCGGGGCGAGATTGTGTGGTCTCAGCATTTTTGGAATCAGAAGTGTTGGAATTTTTCCTAGGGTTTTGCTGGGTTGCAGACAGTATTCTTTCCTGTCCTGTCCTATCTAGATAGTTTTGGGCCCCCGGCGTTTGCTTACTCTATTTTCTACCTGCGTTTGTATTTCATCTTGTCTAACCGCCATTATATGTGTGGGGGCTCCTATTCCTTTGGGGCACTACTCCGGGGCAGTTAGCTTTCCCCTTTCTGTCTTTAGGCGTAGCTAACTCTCCGGCTGTGTCGAGGCGTCTAGGTCACCGTAGGTACGTCCCACGGCTGCTTCTAGTTGTGCGGTTAGTTTAGGGGTCTGCAATCCATTAGTTCCCAACCTCTCTGGGTGTTCGGCTTCCTTGGTTGTTTTTGCTCCTGTCCTCCTCGGCTACCAAATCATAACAGGGAGCCAAAAAACTGCAAACAAATAGAGTCTATGAAAATGTAAATTTCTCTATATTCTTACTAGTAAATTACAGCAAATATTAACAAATAGATAATAATCAGAGATTATAAATTAGATGTCGGAGACAGAACAAATGTAATATCAGTAAGATGAATGATGCCATCCATGCTATGTTTCATCTCTGTAGAAAGATACAATGGCGACAGTAAACATGACAACAATTTCTCCCACCTGGGACCTCCAGAAGCAAAGATCCTGAAAGTTGCATCTCTTAAACTTCTAAAAAACCTAGCACATCCCACGACCAGTCCCCCATATGAGCTCACCAAGGGGAGGTATGTGGGTGTAACCATGATCTAGTAAAAATCAGATTTTGTGCATCTGTTATTTGTCAGTTCTGGAAGACATAGTACTCTTTGGTTGTCTGTTGCTCTAAGCAGTAGTACGAAATGCTTCTCTCAACTAAGCTCTGGGCCATTTCCGTGACACAGGTTTAGTACTTGTGCTGTTCCATTTGTCTGGTTTATGTATTGTATTATTTCCATGCTGTGTATAATCTATACTTGCATGCTCTCTGCTGTCACCTGGTGGCCCTTTCTGTGTGGCAGCCTGTAACTAATTAATTCTGGTACATGCCTTTCACTTCCTGTGCTGAGATCACTGCTTCTTCTTCCTGTTAGCAGCCATTTGCTTTGTTAGTTCTTTATGGGAGAGACATGCTTTGCACCGAGCTGTGAAAGGCATCAGTTTTCTACCACCACCTACACTCTCTTGCTGCTCACACTTGCAGCCATACTTGGTGCTACATCTTCCTGCACCTCGTTTTCACCTGCATTTCTGGAGAAGTTACTATATACCAATCATAAGCTGTATGTCCAGATTTCCAAACAAACAAGTCTGGACTTCACAATCCCTGGTGTGCATCATCTCTCCGGACGCTGAACAGCACTGGTCCTGTCTGCTCTGCATGAGGAAGCGGAAGGTAGGAAAATTCTCCCAGCCCCATTCAACTTCACCTCCATTCGCCTCATGTGGGAACAGAACAGTCGAAAACTGCCTTGAAGCCCGGCCAGAATTACCCTTATATCCCTTTCCTCGTGCCTGCACCCTGCCTGCTCACATACTGCAGCCCTGCTCTGCTAAGAAACTATCTGCAGTGTCACCCCAGACCGCATTGTGCATAGAGACTCTGTTAGAACTCTCCTGTTTTTTCTATCTTGCTGGTCACATGACCTTTTTTGCCTATTTAATCCTGCTCCACCCTTCTGGCTTTGCTGGACTTCATTGTAATTTCTACTCTTAAGCTAGCCAGGTGCTTTGTTACCTTACTCAGTCAGTTTTTGCTTGGTCTTCGGACCTCTATTTTCTATGTTGTTTTTTTTGTCTTTTACTGCTACAACTTCTGTTAGGAGGGGTCCATCTTTCTCCCAGTCCCTAGTTCTTGTAGGGATCCCTTCCTCGCATCTATAGGTCTTCGTACAGACTAGCTGAGGACTTTAGCGGGTCTGATCGCAGGATCAGGTTCCCCGTTACATCGCAGGGATCTAACTTAGTTCTATCGTAGGGACAGATCTCCCTTCTTTCCTTAGTGCTTGTAGCAGAACATAACAGTAAGTCCAGCCCAAAAATATCTCTAAGGAAAGATTTCCAGTTTCCATCATGGTGTCGGTTCAGGACTTGGCTCAATGCCTGCAGGAACTCTCTCTGGAGGTGGCCGAGCTCCAGCAACAAGTGAGTAGCTGTTCTGGAGCACATTTCGTGGAGCCAAAGGTACGTTTGCCTGATTTATTTTTTGGTGAACAACAAGATTTTTTTTCTTTTAAAAATGCTTGCTTGTTGTATTTTTGTTTGAGACCCAGATCCTCTGGTGATGAATCACAGCGCATAGGGTTCATAATGTCACTTTTGCGCAAAGAACCTCAGGAGTGAGCCTTTTCTCTACAACCTAGTGATCCATGCTTTAGATCAGTGGATAGTTTTTTTTCTGCTTTGGGGTTAATGTATGATGATCCTGATCGTGTCTCATCAGCTGACACAGAATTGAGACGTTTGAGGCAGGGATCAGGTAATGTGGAAAAATATTGTACTCACTTCCGTCGGTGGTCTACTCAGGTGGGGTGGAACGATTCAGCTTTGAAAAGTTTGTTTCTTGCAGGGCTAGGTGAAAGGGTTAAAGATTTGCTGATTGCTTATCCCACACCTGGTAACTTGCAGGAGGCTATGCAATTAGCTATACGGGTGGATAGGAGACTGCGTGCAAGGGTTAATGAGAGTAAATCCTCTGTCATGTCAGCTCCAAGTCTTGAGAGGGTCTGTACTGACATTGGAGAGCCGATGGAGATTGGAGCGATGGCACCTCGCTCTCAGGAAAAGACCGCAGGTTTTCTGAAGGTTTGTGCTTTTATTGCGGCAAATCTGACCATTTCATTAAGAACTGTGTGCTTTGTATGAACAAAGAAAAAAAAAAGTCAGTTCCGCCCGTATAGCCTGTTTAAACACTAAGGGCGTCTTTCTTTCTGCCACTACTGCTGCTCAGGAAGAATTAATGGAATTTCGGGTATTTGTCGATTGTGGTTCTACTCTGAATGTGATTGATGGGGGATTCTTGGAAAAACTTAAATTAAAACCCAAACTTTTGTCATCCCCTATTGCCGTGGTTTCTGTTGATGGCTCTCCCTTGAAGAATGTTACTCACAAGGTCTGTGAATTTCCCCTCACTATTAATGGTGTTCACCAAGAGAATTTGGATTTGGTAGTATTGAATAATTTGCTTTCTCCGGTGGTTTTGGGGCTACCCTGGTTAAAATTGCACAATCCTGTACTGGATTGGTCTACCAATGAAATTAATGAAAAGAGAACTCGGCACTCAACTTAGCGAAAAGGGTAAATATTTATTGTAGTCCACGGTAGTGAAACGTTTCGGTCCTAAATTTCGGACCTTCAACAGCCACATTAAGTACCGGGAGGGGGTAGAAATACCCAATTCAGAGGTAAGCAGTAGATACTGTTGGATTCAGGTAGATCTCCAAAGTAAGGGTTAAAGGTGAGTATCTGGGTGAGAGTTTTAAGTCAGGTCTCCGCTGCATGCCGTGGGAGGGACGCGGTATCCGCCACTGGTCCTTGTGCAGTCACTTCTGCACTTCTGGCTTTGCTGGACTTCATTGTAATTTCTACTCTTAGGCTAAGTGCACACGTTCAGGATTATTTGCGTTTTTTTCGCGGGAAAAAACGCGTCAAAAACGCATGTATTAAGCATCTTATCATTTAGAATGAATTCCGCAATTTTTGTGCACATGGTGCGTTTTTTTCCGCGAAAAAAACGCATCGCGGAAAATCTAGCAACATGTCCATTAATTTTGCGGATTTCTAGCGTTTTTGCCGCTATATTATTGACCTAGAAAGCTCAGGAAAAAAATTGCGGTAAAAACGTATCAAATCCGTGCAAAAAAACGCACCAAAAACACGCAAAAACCGCGCAAAATCCACGCAAAAAAGTGCGTTTTTGCCGCGAAAAAAGCCCGGTTTTGCTCAGGAATATTCTGCAAACATTCCTGAAATTGTGCACTTAGCCTTAAGCTAGCCAGGTGCTTTGTTACCTTACTCAGTCAGTTTTTGCTTGGTCTTCGGACCTCTATGTTCTATGTTGTTTTTTTTGTCTTTTACTGCTACAACTTCTGTTAGGAGGTGTCCATCTTTCTCCCAGTCCCTAGTTCTTGTAGGGATCCCTTCCTCGCATCTATAGGTCTTCGTACAGACTAGCTGAGGACTTTAGCGGGTCTGATCGCAGGATCAGGTTCCCCGTTACATCGTAGGGATCTAGCTTAGTTCTATCGTAGGGACAGATCTCCCTTCTTTCCTTAGTGCTTGTAGCAGAACATAACAGACTCTCTGTATGTTATACTACATCGATGCAGATTGTCGGACTGTAAAACCCCACAATTCTCTAAAAACACCTTGGGAATCTTACCAGGACGTCTTAACTAAGCTGCACTGCGATTTCCGGCCCCCAATTCAAAAGTTCAGTTTCTTAAAGAGACAGCGCACCTTAAATCAAAATGGCCGAAAAAGACCCTGCACAGTCTCCCACTGCTGAAACAGAGCAAATACAACCTGACACTGCCCATCATGAAGACCAGGAAGCAGAACCCACGCTTCTAGGAGACCAAGTCGTTCGAGAAAAACGCTCTGTCAAACCAACCATAAAAGCTGTCGAAAATTAACACAATACAAAGGATGAGTACAATGACAACCTGGACGACCTATGGGAGCGAGTTACCTCCCTCATGTCTAGTGTCCAACGCCAGAAAGATGATGCAATGAGTTTACAGGATACTATAAGACGGCTAGAAACGGCCCATGGTAGATACAAGAGACTGTCCGCAAGGTATGCCGCCTTCCTAAAAGACTCTAATATTGACAAAGCCTCATCAGAGTTATGCAAGGTAGATTCCACAGACAGAGAAAGGAACGCCGCCGTGCAAGACGCCAAGGATAAAGCGGAGCTCCGTATTGCTCATCTGCAAGAATCAAGATACCACAGGTCAGGCTCATCCAGACGCTCTTATCAGTCGTACAAATCATCCTGCTCAAGAACTTCAGCCCTCAGCGACAGAATTCTAGAGGCCCGTTTAAATGCAGAGAGATCCAAACTAAGACGTTCCTTTACAGAAAAGAAAGCAGAAGCAGAGGCAGTAGCCAAGAAAGCTGAAGCAGAGGCAGAAGCAAAGAAAGCAGAGGCAGTAGCCAAGAAAGCTGAAGCAGAGGCAGAAGCCAAGAAAGCAGAAGCAGAGGCAGTAGCCAAGAAATCTGAAGCAGAGGCAGAAGCCAAGAAAGCTGAAGCAGAGGCAGAAGCCAAGAAAGCAGAGGCAGAAGCAGAGGCTCAAGCAAAGATTCTTCAAACACAAATGGAGGAAGAAATCGCGCTAGCCGAAGTAAAAATGCTTGAGCAAGCATTGAAGCAAAACCTCGAACCGATTTGCATACCACCACAGGAAGAAGACGACCCAGCTATTCATACCAGCGACTATGTGCAGAAACAGATATCTGCAGCGCACACCTTCTCCAGCGACGTTCAACCCAACATTGTGGAAACGTCCAAGTCGGCCCAACTTACGGTGCCAGTGGCACCAACAACCTCCGCAGAAACCCAAGACCAACGCCATGATGCGTCCCCTCAGGAGCAGTCATCACCGCAAGACGACCACAAGGCGCACTCCAGCCCGCCTCCACAGTTCAAGCAGCAGTCATCAGAATATCCAGAGATTAAGCCACCACAGCTCAACCCTGCAGCAACATCAGTCTACCCGAGAACAATTCACCCTTCCACGCCTCACAGCTTATACGCCCGAGGGGCACCACAAGCTAACACGGTAACAAGGAGTGAAGGATCAGACATGTCCGAGTTTGCCAGGTTCATGGTGAGCAGAGAGCTAATTAACACCAGTGTCTCAAAATTCGACAACCGTGCAGAGAACTACAGAGCCTGGAAAGCAACCTTCAAGGCCGCCATTGCTGACCTCAACCTATCCGCGGAGCAGGAGCTCGACCTCATGGTCAAATGGTTGGGTCCAGAATCCACAAACCGTATCAAGAGTCTTAGGACCGTCTATGTGGGACAAGCTGAAGCAGGTCTGGCTGCTGCCTGGCAGAGACTCGAAAGAACCTACGGCAGCGCTGAAGCCATAGAAAAGTCCCTATTTAAGAGACTGCAGAATGTTCCAATGATCAATCTTAAGGAAGCCAACAAACTTCTAGACTTTAGTGATCTGCTTATGGAGCTGGAACTTGCGAAAAGAGACCCCCGTCTGTCTGAACTGTGCTACCTGGACACCGCCCATGGGGTGAACCCAATCGTCTCAGAGTTGCCACATAGTCTGCAAGAGAAGTGGGCAGTGTGCGTCTCCAGGTACAAAAGGTCACATGACGTCACCTTTCCTCCGTTCATTCAGTTCTGCAAGTTTGTTGATGAACAGGCCCAAATGAGGAATGACCCTAGTCTAGACTTCCTGGAGTCCAACACCGCAGCTCCAGCAACATCCTCATCAAGATATGAAAGCATCACACACAGACGCAAGGACTTGAGGAACAGTGTAAGTGTCAGGAAGACTAACCTGCCACCACCTGCAGTACCCGCTGATAAGCAGTACACTATTCAGTCGAGGGATAAATCTTTCAATCGTGAGTGTCCCATTCACAAAAAAACCACACTCATTGAACAAATGTAGAGGCTTCAGGTCCAAAATCATGCAGGAGCGCAAGAAAATCCTCAGCGAACTTGGGGTATGTTTCAAGTGCTGCGCCTCATTAGAACACATGGCCAAGGACTGTAAATCTTCCATTAAGTGTTAAGAGTGTCATAGCGACAAACACCCATCAGCCTTACATCCAACCTCAGCCACCAGCAATCCAGCAGTCGCAGTGACCCTAGTCCAGCAGCAAGCCGTGGCGGGGAGCCACAGAACCACGACAAGTCTACCACGGCCGTCTCCTGATCATTCTCAGAGGTATGTGAGGAGAACCAAAGTGCTAAATGCTGTGCCAGGATATGCCTAATCAAAGTTTATCCAGAAGGGTATCCAGAGAAGGCAGTAAAAATGTATGCCATCATTGACGACCAGAGCAATCGATCTCTAGCTGGACCTAAGTTCTTTGAAGCCTTTGGTATCAGGGGACCAGCAATGCCCAACACTCTAAATACCTGCTCGGGTCGCATAGAGACTAGTGGTAGAAGGGCACAAGGTTTTATTGCTTCCCCTATCAACGGAGGCATAGAAATACCCCTACCTACGTTAATCGAATGCGATCAAATACCCGACCAAAGGGATGAAATCCCTACCCCGGAAGCTGCATTCCACCATCCACACTTAAGGCACTTAACCAGCGTTATCCCACCGGCAGAGACAATTTAAGGATACATAAGGTCCGCCAACAGTGTAATGGTCCTGACTGCGCCCCCTATGCCCTGAAACTCGACTTGGGGTGGGTAGTCATAGGAAATGTATGCTTGGACCGAACAGGAGTCAATTCCATTAAGACCTACGTACGCCGGGATGGACGCACTACTTTCTGCAAACCATGCCCTCTTCACTACGAGGTGAAAGAGAAGCCTCCAGATCCCGTACAGCTGCCTGATGTCATCCCTTCTCCCTATGCAGACAACTTGGGAAGATCAGTGTTTCATACCACTAAGGATGACAACAAAGTAGCCTGTCAAAGGAAGACAAGGAATTTGTCAGGATAATGGACAATGAGTTCCTTAAGGAGAAGACTAATCACTGGGTTTTTCCCTACCCTTCAGAGCTACCAGGGTAAGGCTCCCGAACAACCGTGAACAAGCGTTGTCCAGATTCAACTCTCTCCAGCGCACACTAAGCAACAAACTGGAGATGAAAGAGCACATTGTCACCTTTATGGGCAAAATATTCCATAATAACCATGCAGAGCCAGCTCCTCCCTTAAAGGAAAACGAGGAGTGTTGGTACCTACCCTCATTCGGAGTATATCACCCGCGAAAGCCTAAGCAAATTAGAGTTGTCTTTGATTCAAGCGCCAAACATCAAGGCATATCTCTCAACGACGTCCTCCTCACGGGCCCTAATCTAACAAACAACCTAGTAGGAGTTTTGATGAGGTTCAGGAAAGAGCCCATCGCCATCACTGCCGACATTGAACAGATGTTCCACTGTTTCATAGTCAGAGAGGATCACATGAATTTCCTCAGGTTCTTGTGGCACAAGGACAACGACCCCATCAAAGAGATGGTGGAGTATCGCATGAGGGTGCACGTATTCGGGAACAGCCCTTCGCCCGCTGTGGCAACCTATGGCCTGCGGAGAACTGCACTGGAAGGAGAGTCTGAATATGGAACAGACGCCAGAGACTTTGTAGAGAAAGACTTCTACGTAGATGATGGACTGAAATCTCTACCCACAGAAGAAGCAGCGATTGACCTGCTTAAGAGGACCCAAGGTATGCTGTTGTCGGGGTCGTAACGACATACCACTCATCCTCCAGTCATGCCAAATTAGACTACGAGCACGGGTCGACCAAGAATGAATCAGGCAATACGCTGGTTTAGACTTCAGAACGTGCTCTAAAAAAAACGGTGCTATTAGGCGACCATCTTCAGCAAGCACTGAACTTTTTATTCACATACATAAGATTACATACACAGAACATTAGGGTGGAGTAAAGGAGAGATTGGGGGAGGGAGGTTTGCTGAACATGTCTATATATGTACACGTTCAGCATCTGGTCATCCTAATTGGTCCTTAGATCTTCTTCTAAGTCCTCCTTGATCATGTTGTCATCTTTAGTTTCATTTCTTGAAGAAAGATTCTATTGTTCTCGTGTATCATGTGGTTCCTCCATTCTCCAAAGGTGGGGGTCATTTCAGTGGATCCAGTTCAAGTTAGTGTAATACAGTGATAGGACACAAGATGGAGACAGACACCAGCAGATACTAACATTATCTTAAAATAAGTTTCAATCTGATGAAGAGACCTGAGTAGTTTCGAAAGCTTGCAATTCGTTACCATCTTTTCAGTTAGCCATTAAAAGGTATCAACCACTGCGGACTCTCAAGTATAAATATCTTTCAATCTGAATAATACTCATTTAAGGGAAACTTTGTGTTTATCTTGACATATCAAAATAACAAGACATATATACACACTATGAATATAAAAGTATAGTAGAAAATTACATTTTACCTTGACAATCCCCCCTAAACACTAAGTTTTCCCTTAATATATGTGACCTTCGAGACTGTCCATGTGTGGGGACAGGGGTAATGGATTTCTTCGCTTGGTCATTTTAGAAACTGGCCCCTTATGGACCGCCCCAAACAACCAAGTCCCTACCAAAACCTGCACATGGAGTTCTCCCACTATCCCTAAACTAAATCTCTTATTTCCATTTGTATTTTGTTATAGGGGGTTTTATCAGGTTTATCCTGCGGAGTATATTTCTCCATATCACCCTTATCAGTGTCATATAATAGGTACACAACTTCCTGATGAAGGAAAGTACCTGAGGAGGCGGCTGCATTGGTCACAGCTTTCCTATACATAGATATCGCACAACATAGAATTATCAATCCTAGTACCAAAAAGTCCTGTTACCACTAAGCAGGCTTGTTGGAGAAATTCTTTAAGTCCTCCAAGCCATCTTAAGAAGAAAGAGGTATCTACTTCTGCATTGGCCTTTATTTCCTGAGCCAGATTTTTAATCTTTGTAAGGGCCACTATAGTTCTACCATTGACTCCAGAATTCTGAGGAATATAAGTACAACATTCTTCCCCTATCATCCCACAGACTTCATCTTTTTCAGCTAGAATCATGTCAATGGCCAGTTTATTTTGAAGAGTCATTCTTTTGTTTTGGGCCCAGTTTCTCAACTATACCCTGGAAAGCATCTTGACTAAAATTGATAAATCTTTGCTCAGTGTAGTATATATATTTTATCCAATCTACATTGTAATTGATCTGCACAGTTGGGATGAGAGAACGGAAACCCGCCAGGATCTGATTCTGAGCTTTGTATTCGTCTGGGACCCCCTTAGGAACACCTATGGGATCCATATAAACTTTGGGATCCTCAGCATAACCGATGTGCAGCTGACCCAGACTCCTTCTTTTTCTGGATATCAGTGGAGCTATATTCTCGGATCCAGACTCTTTCTCACGTGTCTTTTAATGACTACCCAGTCTCCAGACTGCAGACTCCCAGGATCCAGGTTCGGATCTGGAAGAGAACTGAAAACATTATCATATACTTTCTTAAGTCTTTTATGCAAATCCCTTACATATGAACTTAATACATGGTTACTTATTTCCAATGCTTGGGAAAAGAAACATCCTAAACTAGGCACTTTGCCAAATAGTACTTTATACGGAGAAAGTCCAGTTTTTCTATTTGGAGTGTACCTTACTGAGTATAGGGCTAATGGTAAACATTCAGGCCAAGATTTCCCTGTTTCAGCCATGGCCTTTTAGATTTTTAACTTCAATATCCTATTTAGTCCTTTTACTTTTACACCGCTTTGTGGTAATATGGGGTGTGGAAAACTTGTTGAATTCCCAGCGCTGTCAAGACTTCATTCATTATTTCACATATGAAATGTGTACCTCTGTCACTTTCGGTCACCTTTGGTACTCCATACCTGCACACCACCTCCGCAAGCAGCTTCTTTACGATTGCCGCAGCCGTAGCCTTGGCAATCGGGAAAGCCTCCGGCCAACCTGAGAATAAATCAAAAACACACCAACACGTTCTCCCATGACCCTGATTTTGGCAGCCGAATATAATCAATCTGCAGTCTCTGGAAAGAATAGAAGGGCCGAGGGGCATGTTTGGGTGGTGTCTTGACTACCCTTCTCTTATTATAAAAAGGATGATATTGGAACCAATGTTATACATGAAAAATGATAGATGTAGATTATATATATATAATCTCTATATAATAAAAATAGCATGTATATAATATTGGATATAGATATACCAACTGCAATAGATAAATCTCAACACTAAGAACAGGAAGCAGTCAAAAGGTAATAAAAATTAACATTTATTGCAAAAATAGTTAAAACCTGAAATAGGGCACAACGGGAATGCAAACTAACAGTGTGCGCAATATAATGGGGCCATATGAACAAGCAGCGATAAACAAAAGGGTAGACAAAGTCAACAGATAATCACAGCATTACTGAGTGACAATATAATGCAAGGATATGAGAACAGTATACATGCCCCTAGAAATGTAACGGTAAGTACCAGGACATATAAAGTATACCCACAAGGTGGCTCATAGCAGACATAATGAAAATGTAAATCATACCCAGAAATGTGAATACGCCGCTGGACAGATGGCCGCCCCGACGCGCGTTTCGGAGTTTCAAAAAATTCCTTCCTCAGGGGGCGCATGGACACATACCGCAAAAAAAAGCTCTATTTATCCAGAAGGTAGCGATTCACAGGCGCCGCTGCAGCACCGCCCACACCTGACAATCACCGCCGCACGCCAGAGCCGGAAACACGTGGGGCCCCACGTGGTCCGGCGTCTGACGTCACGGGAAATGACGTCAGTGCTGGAAGGCAGCAGACGGCGCATGCGTCAACAAACCTAAAGGTGGAAGCCAACACTAAAAATGGAGAATGCGGAGTATATAGATATAAACACACAGGTACACAAAGGTGGCAAAAAACAATGTATATATATATGTACACAAACAGCTACAGCTCCAGGGGACGGCAATGGGTGCTGCTTTCGCACCATCCTATGCCAATCTTTTCCTGGGGCTGTGGGAAAGAAACCTCTTTCTGTCCGATGATGAGGGGTTAATGAATCGTGTCCCATTTTGGGCGCGTTACATTGACGATATCTTCTTCATCTGGCAGGGCACCTCCATCGACCTTGTGCAGTTCATTGCCTCTTTGAACGACAACGACATAAATATACATCTTACTTTGGTTTGGGATCCAAAAATGATTAATTTTCTGGATGTAACTATTAAGAGGGATAGCTCTGGTGCTATACAGACAGACATATATCGTAAAGAGACATCGACTAATACAGTTCTACATGCCACGTCATGTCACCCTTCCCACATTGTAAAGGCTATCCCTGTGGGACAGTTTCTACGACTGCGACGTAATTGTTCGACAGACGTAGATTTTGAGAGGAGGTCGGATGAATTAAAAGCAAGATTTCTCGCTAGAGGCTATAGTCGCAGATCGATTAAAAAAGCCTATTTAAGAGCTAAACACTCACCACGTAATAGGCTGTTATACCATAATTCGTCAGATCTGCGTACTTCTAGTGATATTAGGTTTATTACCACCTATCACTCGCAACATCATAGAATGCGTGGGGCTGTTGAAAGGGCGTGGCCCATTCTCAAAACTGATCCAATTATGGGTAAATTTCTCCCGGATAGACCATCTTTTACATTTAGACGGGCTAGAAATTTACGTGACCATCTAACCACCAGCCATTATGCTGTCTCACATGTCCCGACCTTTCTTGACAGGTTTCAACGGAATATTGGCTGTGCCCCTTGTGGGAAGTGCGTGGCGTGCCCTAATATTGAGCGCAGTTCCTCTTTCACTAATTCATCAGGCACCAAAAGCTATGATATACGGCATCATATCACCTGCCTTTCGAGGTATGTGATTTATTGTGCCAGTTGTCCCTGTGGACTATTGTATATAGGATTAACCACAAGGCAACTCAAAGTAAGGGTGAGGGAACATGTGCTCGGCATTGCCGCGGCTTCCACAAGTACGGACGTAACTTCATTGAAAACTTTACCCCGCCATTTTTTTGAATATCATCAGTGTGATGCCTCTCTCCTTAAAGTTAAGGGGATTGATGCGCTCAATATTAATATACGTGGGGGGGATCTGTCTAGAAGGCTGGCACAGGTGGAAACAAGGTGGATTTGGACACTTAAAACCATCCAGCCGTATGGACTAAATGAGAACAACTCTTTTGTCCCATTTCTTTAGAATCTCCTGTTCATGTCACCAATATGCAGCTTCTGGTTTGCTCAATGTTGTTTTTAATATTGTCGCAATTATTTTAATCTATCTTCCATTTATCTTTTAGATTGAAGCTACTTATCCATTCCTGTTTTCTCTATGTGTCCATAGACATTTTCTACGATTAAGGACCATCTGGATGAATTGCGTTTATATATAATTCTTTTTCTTTATTTTTTCATATTGTTATGTATTTCTGTTTATTTTTGCAGTCATGTTTGTTTATTTTTGTTAAAAGGTCTTTTTGTATATCCCTATGTGTACAGTTGTTGGCTTTATATATAATTTTTTTATATATTATGCTATATGCGGTAATATGTTGTTAATTACTACTGCTGTATATATTGTTATTTTTCACTGTGATTTTTCCATTGTGATTTGCTTACATGCTTTTGTTTTTGTTATTGTTTGTGTACATATATATATACATTGTTTTTTGTTTTTTGCCACCTTTGTGTACCTGTGTGTTTATATCTATATACTCCGCATTCTCCATTTTTAGTGTTGGCTTCCACCTTTAGGTTTGTTGACGCATGCGCCGTCTGCTGCCTTCCAGCACTGACGTCATTTCCCGTGACGTCAGACGCCGGACCACGTGGGGCCCCACGTGTTTCCGGCTCTGGCGTGCGGCGGTGATTGTCAGGTGTGGGCGGTGCTGCAGCGGCGCCTGTGAATCGCTACCTTCTGGATAAATAGAGCTTTTTTTTGCGGTATGTGTCCATGCGCCCCTGAGGAAGGAGTTTTTTGAAACTCCGAAACGCGCGTCGGGGCGGCCATCTGTCCAGCGGCGTATTCACATTTCTGGGTATGATTTACATTTTCATTATGTCTGCTATGAGCCACCTTGTGGGTATACTTTATATGTCCTGGTACTTACCGTTACATTTCTAGGGGCATGTATACTGTTCTCATATCCTTGCATTATATTGTCACTCAGTAATGCTGTGATTATCTGTTGACTTTGTCTACCCTTTTGTTTATCGCTGCTTGTTCATATGGCCCCATTATATTGCGCACACTGTTAGTTTGCATTCCCGTTGTGCCCTATTTCAGGTTTTAACTATTTTTGCAATAAATGTTAATTTTTATTACCTTTTGACTGCTTCCTGTTCTTAGTGTTGAGATCCTTCTCTTATTATGTGTAGCACATACCATGCATCCCTGGATCAAACCTTCTATACAGGTGGAAAAGCCTGGTGCCGCCCAATGCTTCTGCATCACGCTCATTACAGCAGTTTTGGACTGGTGGGTTGGCCCATGTAACATCTGGGCGACCGCAGGGTACAACGCTCTTGGAAGGCATCGGCGCATCCCTCTTCCCCATACCCCAGTTGCTGCATTCAGACATGCACCTTCTTTTTCCCACTTTTCTACTTCCTCCTGGCGCACCTGAGCCTGCATCTGGGCTAAGGCATCCTCCGACACAAAGGGATTTTTGGGAGCGCTTACCTGGTGCATCGTTACCCCTTGGAGTGGTCTACTGGCTGCTGTTTTTGCTGCTGCATCGGCCATTGCGTTTCCTTTACTCACCTGATCAGTGCATCGGGTATGTGCTTTAACTTTTATGACAGCTACCTCTTTTGGTAATTGTAATGCATCAATTAACTGCTGGACTGCGTCAGCATTTTTAATGGGATGTCCTGCTGCCATCAGGAATCCTCTAGACTTCCAAATTGGACCCAAATCATGAGCTATACCGAATGCTTATCTAGAATCTGTGTAGGTGTTAACAATTCTACCTTCAGCTATCTTACAGGCCTCGGTCAGAGCCTTAAATTCAGCCTCCTGGGCCTACTGATGTGGGAGCATTGGTTCTGCTTTGATTACTGCATTCAGGGAGACGATGGCATACCCAGTGTGGAAGGTACCTGAGTCATCTTGGTAGCGAGTTCCATCTACAAAAGATTTAAAATCAACATTATGTCTTTCAGTTTTAAACACTGTGGGTAGGCCTGCTGTTTCCTGTGCCATAAGCTGAACACAATCATGAGGAATCTCCTCTCTTGGATCTTCTTCGAATGCGTATCTGGCCTCCCCCCTAGATCCGAGAGAGGTAACAATGTGGCAGGATTAAGTGTGGTACATCTCTGCAAAGAAACATTTGGAGGCATTAAAAGTGCACATTGCAATCGAAGATGACGTGCAGCTGAAAGATGTGCCGGCTGCACCTGGTTCAGTATGGTGTATACATCATGAGGTGTAAGTACTGTCAGTGGATGATCAAGAACGATATCTGATGATTTGTGGAGCAATAGTCCTACAGCATGTACTGCCCGTACACAGGACGGGGCACCCCTAGCCACTGCATCTAGTCTTTCACTGAAATAGGCCACTGGCCTTTGATTGTCACCATGTAACTGAGTCAATACTCCTGCCGCGCGTCCCTGCTGCTAATGGAGATACAGGGTGAATAGTAGTTCATAGTTGGGAGTTCCTAGCGCTGGAGCTGCCACAATCCTGTTTTTGAGAAAATAAAAACAGTCTATACCTTCAGGAGTTAGTTTAAAAAACACAATGGTGATACAGTCATAGAGAGGTTGCATGAGGATTGACACAGCACGAATCCACTGCCTGCAGTAGAAAATCAGTTCAAGAAATATCCTAAGAGCGGCAACATTAACAGGCATAGGAAAGTTCTGTACAGCTTCTTTGCGAGCGCTGGTCAGATGTCGCGCCCCCAGTGTAATGCAATGTCCCAAAAAGATAACTGAAGATTTACAGAATTGCAGTTTATCCTTTAACGCTTACAACCTGCTTGGTACAAAAACAACATAAGTAATATTGTTGCCATTCGACACTGTTTCCTGGAGGGGGCACAAATCAGTAAATCATCAACATATTATAAAAATAACATTGGCAAAATCAATAACTGTAAACTAAGCAGCATCCTGAGATATCTGGAACAAAAGTGTATATATATATATTGTACCAGCCAATACATAGAGGGTTAAATCTAGTAGCCGAAGGGGGAAGCTGAAGGTTGGAATTTGTACTGTCAAGGCCATTGATAAGGAACCTTACTCTTAAGGTACTGCCACACTAAGCAATCCCGCTAGCGATCTCGTTAGCGTTGCATACTAATGAGATCGCTAGCGGGATCGTTTCTATATCGCTAAATGCGGCCACATTTAGCGATATAGTTAACGACGCTATCGCCGTTAGCGATCTTCTTAACGACTTTAGCGGTACAAAAGTACCGCTAAATCGCTAAGAAAAGGTGCCACACAGCGATAAGATACTTACCCAGCGGGAGCGCCAGCGATGAAATAGGGTCCGGAACGATTCCAGCGACGAGCGAGATCACAGCAGGAAGCTCGTCGCTGGAAGCTGCCGCACTGAACAATATCGCTAACGGGATCGCTAAATAGTGACGTTTTTTAGCGATCTCGTTAGCGATATTGTTTAGTGTGGCATACCCTTTAGCTGCAGAGATGCCGAAGGTGGGGGCTAGGTTTTAACTAAAACATCCCTTGTTACCAGTTTCTGCATCTGCTGAGCAATAGCCGTTTCTTGAGCTAAACTAAGAGGATACTGTCTCTGTTGGGGCAGAATTGCACCTGGCTTTAATTTGACCATGACTGGCTGCACCCTTAATCTGCCCACATCTGTTTTATCTGAAGCCCAGAAATCATGCGGTATCACACCTTCTAACATTGAAGGAAATTCACTTTTCCCAAATGGCCAGTCCTCTTCTGTAATTACTGAATTGTCTGCCCCCGTGTCCACTTGGAACTCAACCTCATGTCCCCCTAGTAGGTTCACCTGCACTGTGCAATTAGGAGTGGGGGGTAAGGAGACAAGGGGGTTCATGTGCAAGCTACCTCTTTTTGCCTGCGCTAAATCATGTTGTGCCCCCTGTGCTATTCTGGCTAGATCCTCTGCTTTAACTGATCTCTAATCCGGTCTACTTACTTTCAGTTTTTTTTTTTTTTTTTTTTTTTTTTATTCCATTCATATTAAACTTGCCAGAACCCTCTCATTAGTCTTGTTTTCTTTGACAAAACCCATTTCCACCCAAGTTTTTCTTAGAGTCCAGAAATAATCTTTTGGCTCTTTCCTGAACTCTGTCCTCTAGTGTAACTTCTTTTCTCTGCCTGTCTATCTTTCTTCTCACATACTCTGACCTTCGATTCTTACGTACTGTGTCTATTCCAAAAACATATTCAACAAAATCTGAAAACTGTTGCACTCTTTCCTGTGCATCCTCACGAATACCCGATGGGAGGGGCTGGTCAAACCACTGCGTAGTTTGTGTGTCCTCTCTCCCTCAGCCTGCAGGTTGCTTATCTGTAGAATGACCTTGGTGTACAGCAAAATACCATCTCGCTGCTGCCAGCACTTATCTCTGCTTGCTGTCACTTACTTCTGCATTCTTAGATCCGTTCCTACAAATATAACACTTGTATATCTCATTTATCAATCTATTGTATCTAGCTTCATCTGCCAATTTTCCCTTTTTCTGT
>JARQOD010000001.1:812639084-812665722 GCA_033576555.1 Oophaga sylvatica
AACTCAGCGAAAATCAACCCCCTGATTTAATGCCAACAAGGCTTTCTCAGCTTGATCAGTGACATTAGGTTTCACATACAAAAAAACCCCAAAAGCCTAAAAAAAAAACGAAAATCAACATCCTCAAAACAGGACCCCCAGGTATCGGGGAAAAAAGCCCAATCCGGGAGGATCGCCGCGCAGGGAGAGATGATAATTTGAACCTGCTGTGCTGCTTTTCCCTGAGGACTTAGATTTTAAGGCAAGAAAAAAAATTTTTACAATTATTTTTGAAATTCTGAAACTTAGCTCAAACCCCCTAAAAACAAATCTGGCATGGGGATCCTATTTTTCCCAAACGGGCCCAACCTAGCAAGATATGCAGCAATACTTGAACCTCAGGGGCAAGTGATCCACACGGCCAGAAACTGTGAAAAACTCCATTGGGAGAAAAGACCCTCCCCAGCACCCAGAGATACGAGGGAAAAAAAAAAAATGAAAAAAAACAGAAAAATATTTTGGGCCCAACTTTTTTTCCCTTTCCCAAAATATTTTTTCCCTTCTGTGAGTAAAATAAAATTTTTTAAGGCCGGTGTACTGTTTTTTTAGGGGAGCTGAGGAGTGCAGGTAAAAAAGGAAAAAAAACCAGAGCGTTGGGGAAACTTGGATTGCAGTACCCTGACTAACCCCCCCAAAATAGAGGCAGCCGTTGGGAGCGTTCCTTTGTTGGTCCCAGGGCATGTGATTAAAGGGTCGTTAAAGGGTCGACATTTGGGTTGTTTTGGATTGCTACCCTTTCCCAAAAAAGGGGGGGGCCCAGAGTTCTAGCTCTCTTCCTCTTGAAGAGACAATTTGCATTAAAATTTTTATATTTCCCAGAGGGCATTGCGGGCTTTAAGTCTCCTCTCTGCATGCTTAAACATGTTGATCTCCGCAAGGAGTGACGATATTTCTTTGACAATGGTCTGACGCCTCTCACACAGCCAAACCAGATCTCCGCTTTGCACTGACGAGGGGCTGAACCCCGAAACACAGTGTCTGCAAATTGAGATTCTGGTTTGGCTATTATCCTAGGTCATGTGATAAGGCTCGTTAAAGGGTCGACATTGACTTGTAGGATTGCTACCTTCCAAAAGGTGGCACTAGAGTTCTAGCTCTCTTCCTCTCTGAAGAGACAATTTGCATAATTAGCATATTTCCCAGAGGAGCATTGCGGCTTTAAGTCTCCTCATCTGCATGCTTAGCATGTTGATCTCCGCAAGGAGTGACGATATTTCTTTGACAATGGTCTGACGCCTCTCACACAGCCAAACCAGATCTCCGCTTTGCACTGACGAGGGGCTGAACCCCGAAACACAGTGTCTGCAAATTGAGATTCTGGTTTGGCTATTATCCTAGGTCATGTGATAAGGCTCGTTAAAGGGTCGACATTGACTTGTAGGATTGCTACCTTCCAAAAGGTGGCACTAGAGTTCTAGCTCTCTTCCTCTCTGAAGAGACAATTTGCATAATTAGCATATTTCCCAGAGGAGCATTGCGGCTTTAAGTCTCCTCATCTGCATGCTTAGCATGTTGATCTCCGCAAGGAGTGACGATATTTCTTTGACAATGGTCTGACGCCTCTCACACAGCCAAACCAGATCTCCGCTTTGCACTGACGAGGGGCTGAACCCCGAAACACAGTGTCTGCAAATTGAGATTCTGGTTTGGCTATTATCCTAGGTCATGTGATAAGGCTCGTTAAAGGGTCGACATTGACTTGTAGGATTGCTACCTTCCAAAAGGTGGCACTAGAGTTCTAGCTCTCTTCCTCTCTGAAGAGACAATTTGCATAATTAGCATATTTCCCAGAGGAGCATTGCGGCTTTAAGTCTCCTCATCTGCATGCTTAGCATGTTGATCTCCGCAAGGAGTGACGATATTTCTTTGACAATGGTCTGACGCCTCTCACACAGCCAAACCAGATCTCCGCTTTGCACTGACGAGGGGCTGAACCCCGAAACACAGTGTCTGCAAATTGAGATTCTGGTTTGGCTATTATCCTAGGTCATGTGATAAGGCTCGTTAAAGGGTCGACATTGACTTGTAGGATTGCTACCTTCCAAAAGGTGGCACTAGAGTTCTAGCTCTCTTCCTCTCTGAAGAGACAATTTGCATAATTAGCATATTTCCCAGAGGAGCATTGCGGCTTTAAGTCTCCTCATCTGCATGCTTAGCATGTTGATCTCCGCAAGGAGTGACGATATTTCTTTGACAATGGTCTGACGCCTCTCACACAGCCAAACCAGATCTCCGTTTTGCACTGACGAGGGGCTGAACCCCGAAACACAGTGTCTGCAAATTGAGATTCTGGTTTGGCTATTATCCTAGGTCATGTGATAAGGCTCGTTAAAGGGTCGACATTGACTTGTAGGATTGCTACCTTCCAAAAGGTGGCACTAGAGTTCTAGCTCTCTTCCTCTCTGAAGAGACAATTTGCATAATTAGCATATTTCCCAGAGGAGCATTGCGGCTTTAAGTCTCCTCATCTGCATGCTTAGCATGTTGATCTCCGCAAGGAGTGACGATATTTCTTTGACAATGGTCTGACGCCTCTCACACAGCCAAACCAGATCTCCGCTTTGCACTGACGAGGGGCTGAACCCCGAAACACAGTGTCTGCAAATTGAGATTCTGGTTTGGCTATTATCCTAGGTCATGTGATAAGGCTCGTTAAAGGGTCGACATTGACTTGTAGGATTGCTACCTTCCAAAAGGTGGCACTAGAGTTCTAGCTCTCTTCCTCTCTGAAGAGACAATTTGCATAATTAGCATATTTCCCAGAGGAGCATTGCGGCTTTAAGTCTCCTCATCTGCATGCTTAGCATGTTGATCTCCGCAAGGAGTGACGATATTTCTTTGACTACGTTGGTCCTAGACGCCTCGTCACAGCCTGAGAAACTAACAACACCTAAAGATAGAAATAGGAAAGCTATCTGCCCCGGAGCAGAACCCCAAAGATAATAGAAAGCCCCCAAACATGTAATGGCGGTTAGACAAGAGGAAATACTGACACAGAAAGAAAATAGTATGAGCAAACGCTGGGGCCCAAACTATCTAAATAGAAAAGGACAGGAAGGGTACTTACTGCAATCTCAGAAAACCCTGAAAAAACACCAACTCTACTAATTTCAAAATCACCTGAGATCACACGACCTCTACCACCTAAATTAGCTCTCTGGTGTAAAAAAATCAAAACAGCAGCCACTGAAAAAAAACTGGAAAAAGCAAAAGTACAAAACACAGTGGCTGGACTAAACTGAGAGGGCAAAAGCCCCCGGAGGGGACCCAGAAGGCCCCCACAGAAGTGCAGGACAAAATGCAAAAATATAGCAAAAACACAAAATAAGAAATTGTCTTATCTGATAGCAGGAGATGCAGACACGACACAGCAGGCTACAAGGGAAACTGGAAAGAAGGATTCAGACCAGAACAATTGATCACCGGCAACCTTGATGGGAAAATGACTCCCTTATATAAGACCAATCAGTAACACCTGATTCCCAGTCCTCACAATCCTCACTAGTACCGCTTGTAACCACCAGAGGGAGCCTCTGCTCAGAACTCATCTCAAACCCATTCACAACACCAGGCCTTGCTCCAAGAGTCTCTGCCTCACAGTGCGTGCAAATGCACTCACACCTGCCTGCTGCCATTCCTGAGCAAGCTCTGCACTGCTGGTAGCCCGATCTCGCAGCTGAAACACTTTTAAGAGACGGTCCTGGCGCTTGCTGGTCTTTCTTGGGCGCCCTGGAGCTTTTGTGGCAACAATGGAACCTCTCTCTTTGAAGTTCTTGATGATGCGATAGATTGTTGACTGAGGTGCAATCTTTTTAGCTGCGATACTCTTCCCTGTTAGGCCATTTTTGTGCATTGCAATGATGACTGCACGTGTTTCTTTAGAGATAACCATGGTTAACAGAAGAGAAACAATAATGCCAAGCACCAGCCTCCTTTTAAAGTGTCCAGTGGTCACATTCTTACTTAATCATGACAGATTGATCTCCAGCCATGTCCTCATCAACACCCACACCTGTGTTAATGGAGCAATCACTGAAAAGAGGTTAGCTGGTCCTTTTAAGGCAGGGCTGCAATGATGTTGAAATGTGTTTTGGGGGATAAAGTTCATTTTCTAGCCAAATATTGACTTCGCAAGTAATTGCTGTTAAGCTGATCACTCTTTATAACATTCTGGAGTATATGCAAATTGCCATTAGAAAAAGTGAAGCAGTAGACTTTGTAAAAATTAATATTTGTGTCATTCTCAAAACTTTTTGTCATGACTGCAGACCTGCCTCCTCACAGTCAGAGTTGGGAGCACGCTGTGAAGCCTGTTAAAAAAGCTAAAACATTACCCTTAACCCCTCTCTGACATTAGACGTACTATCCCGTCCATAAAACCCGTGCCATTCTGCCCATGGACGGGATAGTACGTCATAGGCGATCAGCTGCGCTCCTGAGGGGAGCGCAGCTAATCGCCGCCGGGTGTCAGCTGATTATCACAGCTGACACCCGTGACTGTGTGTCAGGAGCGGTCACGGACCGCTCCCGGCACATTAACCCCTAGCACACCGCAATCAAACATGATCGCGGTGTACTGGGGGCACAGGGAAGCATCGCGCAGGGAGTGGGCTCCCTGCGCGCCCCCCTGAGACCCTCAGACCAGCGCGATGTGATCGCGCTGTTCTGAGGGCTTCCTCCCTCCCAGGACCCGGATCCAAGATGGCGCCGGGGTCCTGGAGGGAGGCGGCTTCCTCAGTGCCTGCTGAGAGCAGGCACTGAGAAGCCTGCTGCACTGCCTGAGCGATCGCTGGTGTGACAGTGTGCTGTGCACACTGTCACACCAGCGATTTGATAAAATACAGTGATGTCCCACCCTGGGACAAAGTAAAAAAGTTAAAAAAATAAAAATAAACATGTTAAAAAAAAAAATCCAAAATAAATAAAAAAAAAAAAAATATTCCCCAATAAATTCATTTCTTCCTGTAAATAAAAAAACCAAAGCAATAAAAGTACACATATTTGGTATCGCCGCGTCCGTAACGACCCCCCTATAAAACTGTCCCACTAGTTAACCCCTTTAGTGAACCCCCTTAAAAAAAAAAAACGAAGCAAAAAATCAATGCTTTATCATCATACCGCCGAACAAAAAGTGGAATAACGCGCGATCAAAAAGACCAATATAAATAAACATGGTACCGCTGAAAACGTCATCTTGTCCCACAAAAAACGAGCCGCCATACAGCATCATCAGCGAAAAAATAAAAAAGTTATAGCTCGCAGAATAAAGCGATGCAAAAATAATTTTTTATATAAAATTGTTTTTATTCTATAAAAGCGCCAAAACATAAAAAAATGATATAAATGAGGTATCGCCATAATCGTACTGACCCGAAGAATAAAACTGCTTTATCAATTTTACCACACGCGGAACAATAAAAACGCCTCCCCCAAAAGAAATTCATGAATTGCTGATTTTTGTTCATTCTAACCTCCCAAAAATCGAAATAAAAAGCGATCAAACAATGTCACCTGCTCAAAAATGGTACAAATAAAAACGTCAACTCGTACCGCAAAAAATAAGACCTCACATGACTCTGTGGGCCAAAATATGCAAAAATTATAGCTCTCAAAATGTGGCGATGCAAAAAACTATTTTTGCAATAAAAAGCGTATTTAGCGTGACAGCTGCCAATCATAAAAACCCGCTATAAATAGTAAATCAAACCCCCCTTTATCACCCCTTAGTTAGGGAAAAATAATAAAATTAAAAAAATGTATTTATTTCCATTTTCCCATTAGGGTTAGGGTTAGGGTTGCGGCTAAAGTTAGGGTTAGGGTTGGCGCTAAAGTTAGGATTAGGGTTAGGGTTGGGATTAGGGGTGTGTTAGGGTTAGGTTTGTGGTTAGGGTTGGGACTAGGGTTAGGGGTGTGTTGGGGTTAGGGTTGGAGTTAGAATTGGGGGGTTTCCGCTGTTTAGGCACATCAGGGGCTCTCCAAATGTGACATGGAGTCTGATCTCAATTCCAGCCAATTCTGCGTTGAAAAAGTCAAACGGTGCTCCTTCACTTCTGAGCTCTGCCATGCGTCCAAACAGTAGTTTATCCCCACATATGGGGTATCAGCGTACTCTGGACCCCAAGAGTTATTGTGCAATTTGTCCTATTTCTTCTGTTACCCTTGGGAAAATAAAAAACTGGGGGCGAAAATATCATTTTTGTACAAAAAAAAAATATTTTTTTGTTTTTACTGCTGTACATTATAAACTTCTGTGAAGCACTTGGGGCTCCATAGCGCTCACCACACACCTAGATAAGTTCCTTGTGGGGTCTATTTTCCAAAATGGGGTCACTTGTTGGGGATTTCCACTGTTTAGGCGCATCAGGGGCTCTCCAAATGCGACATGACGCCCCCAGACCATTCCATCAAAGTCTGCAATCCAAAACGTCACTACTTCCCTTCCGAGCCCCAACGTGTACCCATACAGTAGTTTTCATCCACATATTGGGTATCAGCGTACTCAGGACAAATTGGACAACAACTTTTGGGGTTCAATTTCTCCTGTTACCCTTGTAAAAATAAAATATTGGGGCGAAAAAATCATTTTTGCAAAAAAAAAAAGGATTTTTTATTTTTACGGCTGTGCGTTATAAACTTCTGTGAAGCACTTCGGGGTTCAAAGTGCTCACCACACATCTAGATAAGTTCCTTGTGGGGTCTATTTTCCAAAATGGGGTCACTTGTGGGGGGTTTCCACTGTTTAGGCGCATCAGGGGCTCTCCAAATGCGACATGACGCACCCAGACCATTCCATCAAAGTCTGCAATCCAAAACGTCACTACTTCCCTTCCGAGCCCTGACGTGCGCCCATACAGTAGTTTTCTCCCACATATTGGGTATCAGCGTACTCAGGACAAATTGGACAACAACTTTTGGGGTCCAATTTCTCCTGTTACCCTTGTGAAAATAAAATATTGGGGGCGAAAAAAATCATTTTTGTAAAAAAAAAAAGGATTTTTTATTTATACGGCTGTGCGTTATAAACTTCTGTGAAGCACTTCGGGGTTCAAAGTGCTCACCACACATCTAGATAAGTTCCTTGTGGGGTCTATTTGCCAAAATGGGGTCACTTGTGGGGGGTTTCCACTGTTTAGGTGCATCAGGGGCTCTCCAAATGTGACATGACGCCCCCAGACCATTCCATCAAAGTCTGCAATCCAAAACGTCACTACTTCCCTTCCGAGCCCCGACGTGTGCCCATACAGTAGTTTTCGCCCACATATTGGGTATCAGTGTACTCAGGACAAATTGGACAACAACTTTTGGGTTCCAATTTCTTCTGTTACCCTTGTGAAAATAAAATATTGGGGGCGAAAAAATCATTTTTGTAAAAAAAAAAAAAAGATTTTTTATTTTACGGCTGTACGTTATAAACTTTAGTGAAACACCTGGGGGTTCAAAGTTCTCACCACACATCTAGATAAGTTCCTTGAGGGGTCTAGTTTCCAAAATGGTGTCATTTATGGGGTTTCCACTGTTTAGGCAGATCAGGAGCTCTCCAAACACGACATGGCGTCCAGCCAATTCTGCGTTGAAAAAGTCAGACGGCGCTCCTTCCCTTCCAAACTCTGCCATATGCACCCAAACAGTGGTGTACCCCCACATATGGGGTATCAGCGCACTCAGGACAAATTGCACAATAACTTTTGGAGTCTTGTTACCCTTGGAAAAATAAAAATTGGGGTGAAAAGATCATTTTTGTGGAAAAAATATGATTTTTAAATTTTACGGCTCTACGTTATAAACTTGTGTGAAGCACTTGGGGGTTCAAATTGCTCATCAAAAATCTAGATAAGGGGGTCTAGTTTCCCAAATGGGGTCATTTGTGGGGGGTTTCCACTGTTTAGGCACATCAGGGGCTCTCCAAATGCAACATGGCATCCAAACTCAATTCCAGCCAATTTTGGTTGGAAAAAGTCAAATGGTGCTCCTTCCATTCCGAGCTCTGCCGTGCGCCCAAACAGTGGTTCCCCCCCACATATGGGGTATCAGCGTACTCAGGACAAATTGGACAACAACTTATGTGGTCCAATTTCTCCTGTTACCCTTGGGAAAATAAAAAATTAGTGACTAAAAGATAATTTTTGTGGGAAAAAAATAGGATTTTTTATTTTCATGCCCGGGCATTATAAACTTTTGTGAAGCACTTGGGGGTTCAAAGTACTCACCAAATATCTAGATAAGTTCTTAGGGGGTCTAGTTTCCAAAATGGGGTCACTTGTGGGGGGTTTCCACTGTTTAGGCTCATCTGGGGCACTGCAAACGGAACATGACCCCCATTAACGTCTGCATTCCAAAACGTTACTACTTCCTTTCCAAGCCCTGCCGTGCGCCCAAACAGTTTCCCCCCCCCACATATGGGGTATCAGCGTACTCAGGACAAATTGGACAACAACTTTTGGGGTCCAATTTCCTTGGGAAAATTCAAAAATTTGGGACTAAAAAATAATTTTTGTGGAAAATTGATTTTTTTTTTTCACACCCAGGCTTTATAAACTTTTGTGAAACACTTGAGGGTTCAAAGTGCTCACAACAGATCTAGATAAGTACCTTAGGGGGTCTAGTTTCCAAAATGGTGTCACTTGTGGGGGGTTTCCACTGTTTAGGCGCATCAGGGGCTCTCCAAACGCGACATGGCATCCAATCTAAATTCCAGCCAATTTTAGTTTGAAAAAGTCAAACGTCTCTCCTTCCCTTACGAGCTCTGCCGTGTGCCCAAACAGTGGTTTTCCCCCACATATGGGGTATTGGCGTACTCAGGAGAAATTGCATAACAACCTTATCTGTCCATTTTCTCCTTTTACCCTTGTGAAAATAAAAAAAAAGTTTGTAAAAGATAATTTTTGTGGCTAAAAAGTAAAATATTCATTTTTAACTTCCACGTTGCTTTAGTTACTGTGAAGCACCTGAAGGGTTAATAAACTTCTTGAATGTGGTTTTGAGTACCTTGAGGGGTGCAGTTTTTAGAATGGTGTCACTTTTGGGTATTTTCTGCCATATAGACCCCTCAAAGTGACTTCAAATGTGAGGTGGTCCCTAAAAAAAATGGCTTTGTAAATTTTGTTGTAAAAATGAGAAATCGCTGGTCAACTTTTAACCCTTATAATTTCCTAACATAAAAAAATTTTGGTTCCAAAATTGTGCTGATGTAAAGTAGACATGTGGGAAATGTTATTTCTTAACTATTTTGTGTGATATATGTGTAGCCCTGGTGTGTAAGGCACACATAAAATCCTGGAGGATGTGCGGAGAGGTAACAGTTTAATGCTTGATATCCATTCACTCCATCACACACTTGGACACACCCATAGGGTATATAAGGTAGTGACATGCAGCAGAGGTCAGTCAGTTTCCTGTCGTCGGACAGGTCAGTCTAGTCTGGACTTGGAGGGAGGAAGGAGTTCAGTCTAGCTCGGGTGGCTCCGGAGTGAGTCATCCCACCAGTGTGCAGAGGAGATCAGATTGCATTTTCCTGTCAGGGCTCTGTGTGAGCTAAAGTCAGACAGACGGAGACAGCTTTGGAGAAAGGGAAGTTTGCAGCAGAAACTTCAGTCGCCTGTCCCAAGGACAGTGAAGTTCAGTTGATGTGTTCCTGAACTAGGAGAATACTGAGAATCTGTCAGCGAGCTCCAAGGAAGAAGCAAGAAAGGATTGACTTGTACTATCCTAGGAAGTGTGGAGTGCTTATGTTAAGAGCGCGAACAGGGCGAAGGGCGCAGTGGAAGGAATTAGAGCAGTGCCTTAGGTATAGGATTACCTGCACAATTTACCCGGTCACTGGGGACCGAAGTGATGCTATCGCTTCACGCATAGTAACGGAACAACCAGAGTCTTACTGGACCTTAGGTCGCAGAAAGCAGCCCTTGGAGAGTCGGTACGTAACCGGAGTCAGGTGGAATAGGGACTTTGAGCTAGGCCAAGCAAAAGTAAGAACCTAGTTTCACCACATGGAAGGCTCCACCACAATGCTGACCGGGCAGTACAGCTATGGAGTTAGCTGGAGTATTCGGAGTTAACTTAGCTCTATGCTAGTTGGACTCATCATATTGGAAGTAAAGGAGGCCTCTAACCTGTTCAGCTATTATCTCGAAGCACATTCTCCACCCCGACCAGCTCCCCGGGACCTGCCTAAACATCTGACAAGTAAAAGGTATGGAAAGACGCTGGATGGTGTGAGACTGATTCATTTATCTGCACCCTACATCGTTAATACCATAGACTTTGAGGGACCAGTCCCACCTGTGGGGGACCCGTCATCTAGCTGCCATAACATCCCCTCAGAGATCTACAGCAGCGCTGGTCTTAGTGACTAGAAAACTACAGGTGGCGTCACGAACTGTTATCTACCAAATCCCCTGTAAATAAACCCTTTAACGCCTGACCGCCAGGGCCACGGACCGAGCCACCGCTGCCAGTGACACAAATCCCATAGACTTCCATGGGCTCGGCTCCGAGTACCCCATAGCCCTGGTAACCCACAATTGTGGTGCGGGTCACACAAATATTTCTCTGTTTTAAGGGAATAAAAATTCAAAGTTTGAAAATTGCAAAATTTTAAAAATTTTCGCCATATTTGCATTTTTTTCAAAAATAAACGCAAGTTATATCGAAGAAATTTTACCACTAACATGAAGTACAATATGTCACGAGAAAACAATCTCAGAATCGCGAAGATCCGTTGAAGCGTTCCAGAGTTATAACCTCATAAAGAGACAGTGGTCAGAATTGTAAAAATTGGCCCGGTCATTAACGTGCAAACCACCCTTGGGGAAGGGTTAAATCATCCACATGAAGTTGAAAAACACAAAGACCAAAATAAAAAAAAATAAAAAAGTACTTACTCTCTGCTGACCGATGCTCACGCTGACAACCCTGGGAGGCGCTTTGAGGACCTCTACGTTGAGCCCCAGAATCGGAAGACTATGAAAAAAAAAAGGAACATTATGTGCTTGGATGTGGGCTTATGTGTGTACTGTGATGTCTGTGATGATCTGTTTTTTATGTGTTGGGTGTACTGTGATGTCTGTGATAATCTGTTTCTGCGATGCATGTTAAGTAACTTACACTCTGCGAGCCCACTCCGGGTCTTTCTCCACCTGTCCGTCTCCTTCTGGAAGCACCTCTGATGCTGCAGCTTCCTGTTAAACAAGAATGCATATATGGTTATGTGTACAAAAAATATTAACATCAGACAAAAAAAAAATATTTACCTCCGTTCGCTGACGATGTGAGGGCTCCCACTGGCTGGCCTGGCTGTGTGGCTGGTAGGCCTGGCTGTGTCGCTGGACACTGCAACTCCTGCTGGCTGGTCTCGTGCTGGCTGGACTGTTGGCTTGCTTGCTGGGACATGGATGAGTGAAGCCCTACCTGGCAGGTTTATATACCTTTCCTTGGGGGCTGGCTAATTGGATCCTAAATAAATCGGAGTATGCTCAGTTAAAAAAAAGCAATCCGTCGCCGGATTCTGTCATTTGACGGATCTGGGCACATAGGCTTCCATTCGACCAAATGACTGACGGCGACGGATCCATCGCTGTCCGATTTTTTGACGTACACAAAAAACGTTACTTTGTTCGTAGTCTCCGGCCGCCGGACAATTTTCGATGGATCCGGCGAACGACAGATGAAACGTGAGGCCATCCGTCGCTAATACAAGTCGATGAGAAAAAAATGAATCTGGCGGCATCGGTCGCCGGATTTGTTTTTTTCAAAATTCGACAGATTGCGACTGATAGCAAAAAACTGTTGTGTGAAAGGGGCCTTACCACCATGCGCCGCCTGACAGGAAAGCCTGAGCGCGCACCGCCTGACTGACAGGACAGCCTGACTGCCATGTGCCGCTTGACCTCAGTGTGCTGCCGTGTGAATGCCACGGGATCCCCCACACAGAGGCCTCACCAGGACTTGGCAGCAGCGTTTGTCATGGTTGTAGGGCGATATTAGCAGCAGCTAATCAGAAAATGCCTGTGATGTAATTTATATGTGTGAAAACCCCAAATCACGTCCTGTGGGGTCAGCTGTGGCACAGACATCCACCTGGTCTCGGTGTGCACCCCTGTCTACTGAGCTGCGTACTATTCGGGGGTCTGTTGGGCTCAAGACTTGGATCCCCATCAATTTACAGGCAATTAAAGGGAATCTGTCGCCTGGTTTGCCCCATTTGAGATACGCCCACCACCTTTCAGGGATAATGTACAGCATTCTGATATGCCCACAATCCGTCCTGCAACAAAAGAAAAACACCTTTTATTATACTTACCTGGGGGGGGTGGTCAGGTTTGAGAAGTGTTGCTAGTCTTGGTACAGTGCCTCCCTTCTTCTTTTGATGCCATCCTCCATCCTCCTGCGCTTCGTGTGGATGACATAGCACTCGTCATAGTATTCCCCAGCATTGCGCTCCTGCGCAGGATTACTTCTCTGCCCTGACTAGGCAGCGCAAAGTATTGCAGTGAGTATGGAAAAAAAAAAAAAGTTGATTCAGCTCACCCCGAGAAGTGTGTTTCCAAATAGCATGTTCAATCCGAGCAGGGACTCGTCTCCACCCGACGTGGTAATGAAGTACTTAGAAAAGAAATGTCCAGCTCTAGAGTTAAAATCCAAGTATACTTTATTGAAGAGCCATTAAAAGTTCATAATATGGCTGCTGTATTCATCTTATGGTAAGCCCATGCTGGGCTACCAGCGGATAGCCTCATGAGGTCTGACAGTGAGTATGCTCTGAGAATGGTCAAAGAGCCCCGGCGCATGCGCACTGCAATAGTTTACCCTAGCCAGGGCAGAGAGAAGTACTCCTGCGCAGGAGCGCGATGCTGAGGAACATTGTGTGGATGACATATCACTCATCACACGAAGCAAGAAGGAGGACGGCAGTAGAATATGCCCTTTGTCAAGGATAACAGAAGGAATCGCGCAGATCCCACTGCTGCCACCAATTTGTCAGGTGACACAACTGCTGCCTCCAGTCATCAGGACAATTACGCAATTGACTGACAAGTGATGGACGAGGCCAGACGGCTGCAACAACTAGGCCAGTTATTGGGAAACTCACAGTAAACATATGCTATATACACCTATAATTCCAACACATGGAATATATATTCACCCCAATGTGATCACTGCCAACTCCACAATAACAAAAGGAACTACTAGCTGCCACCACCAATTGTCTATACAGGTCGATTGGACACCCGTTACAGGTATCCTATGGTTTCAGGGGTGTGGGTTACAGAGCAATAGGTACAGAGCTATTCATTTTTATATATTTAATCTAGAAAGGTAGGCAGCGTTTATAAAAAAATATACAAAGATGTTACAAAATTAGACCAAAACAATACGGTATATACAATCACATGGGATAAAAAGGATAACAAAAGTAAAAGTACTGTTCTGTCCCCACATGAGGCAAATGGAGGTGAAGTTGAATGGGGCTGGGAGAGTTTTCCTACCTTCCGCTTCCTCATGCAGAGCAGACAGGCCCAGTGCTGTTCAGCGTCCGGAGAGATGATGCACACCAGGGATTGTGAAGTCCAGACTTGTTTATTTGGAAATCTGGACATACAGCCTATGATTGGTATACAGTAACTTCTCCAGAAATGCAGGTGAAAACGAGGTGCAGGAAGATGTAGCACCAAGTATGGCTGCAAGTGTGAGCAGCAAGAGAGTGTAGGTGGTGGTTGAAAACTGATGCCTTTCACAGCTTGGTGCAAAGCGTGTTTCTCCCATAAAGAACTAACAAAGCAAATGGCTGCTAACAGGAAGAAGAAGCAGTGACCTCAGCACAGGAAGTGAAAGGCATGTACCAGAATTAATTAGTTACAGGCTGCCACACAGAAAGGGCCACCAGGTGACAGCAGAGAGCATGCAAGAATAGATTATACACAGCATGGAAATAATACAATACATAAACCAGACAAATGGAACAGCACACTCCCCATCTAAAATTCCGTAAGGGATTTCACTATACTAGTGCTTTTGAAATGAAGTCCAACAACCTAGAAAAAACAAACACATAAACATGCATGAAATGCAATAATAACTTCGAAATGAGGTAAATGAATGTCTTTAAGTTAGTTCCTGAGGTACTCCAAAGGAAACCCATCTTCGGATCAGAGAAGCCGCACTAGCCAAACTATCACCAACCCAACGGTAATCCAATGGACGAAGTACTGGGGCAGTGTTCTGCTCGTCTTTGTCCTACCGGAATGTCCGCGGTAGAGAGCGGTTTATGGCAGGCGTGCCAACCATGACAGTCTTTGTCTCGATGTGAGTCATGATAAGATCTCGCAATGTGGACTAGCCTTGCGATGGTCTTGATGAGTTTCATCCAGTTGGAGAAGCGTTCGAAGCACTGGCAACCGAGGTTGGAGGTTGGTTTAGTGTTGTGGCCAGAGAACTGACCTCGGTGCGGACTTCTGCATCGTTATCCGGATCTTGGATGCTGAAGTCTTCCTGGACACGTTCACTTCCTTTCTGTTCCAGCAGAAACTTTGGACCTGAAAGCCAAGAAGAGTTAGCAAAAGAACTTATAGACATAGGTCTAGTGGCGTGGTCCGCTGGATTAAGCTCAGATGGGATATAGTGCCACTGCTCAGGCTTGGAAGACCTCCTTATTCTCTCGATACGGTTACTGACGTACACGTAGAAGCGCCTTGTTTGGTTGTGGATGTAACCTGAGACGACCTTACTGTCAGTGTAGTATTGTACGTCATCTATGTTGGTGTCCAGCTCATGCTGTATAAAGTCTGCGAGTTCTACCGCAAGCACAGTCCCACAGAGTTCGAGCCTGGGAATAGTGCGGTCAGGCTTGGGAGCCAACTTAGCCTTGCCGAAGACGAACCCAACGTGATCTTGATTGTCGGATCCCGTCACCTTCAGATAGGCAACGGCTGCAATGGCCTCCGTGGATGCATCCGAGAACACATGGAGTTCTGTCCTAGTGCTAGCGGCAAGTGAGGTTGTGGCATAGCATCTTGGTATGTGGATCTCATCCAAGGCTCACAAGGACTGCTTCCAGGTTTCCCATTTTGGTTCCTTATCAGGATGGAGTGGGGCATCCCAGTCTTTGACGGTTTCGAAAAGCTGTCTCAGAAGGGATTTACCTTGTATGGTAATTGGTGCTACGAATCCCAGTGGATCGTATAAGCTGTTCACCACTGACAGGACACCACGTTTAGTGAATGGTTTGTCTGTACAGTTGATTTGAAACCCAAGGGTGTCGGCTGACAGGTTCCACCTCAGGCCTAAGCTTCTCTGCACAGGCAGACAGTCTGGTCCCAGGTCTATGTCCTTGAATCCTGGTGCGTTGTCACTTGACTCAAAGGCTCTCATGACAGCTGGGCTGTTTGAAGCAATTTTGTGCAGTCTAACCTTGGTTCGGTACAGTGTCAAGGTAAAATGTAATTTTCTACTATACTTTTATATTCATAGTGTGTATATATGTCTTGTTATTTTGATATGTCAAGATAAACACAAAGTTTCCCTTAAATGAGTATTATTCAGATTGAAAGATATTTATACTTGAGAGTCCGCAGTGGTTGATACCTTTTAATGGCTAACTGAAAAGATGGTAACGAATTGCAAGCTTTCGAGACTACTCAGGTCTCTTCATCAGATTGAAACTTATTTTAAGATAATGTTAGTATCTGCTGGTGTCTGTCTCCATCTTGTGTCCTATCACTGTATTACACTAACTTGAACTGGATCCACTGAAATGACCCCCACCTTTGGAGAATGGAGGAACCACATGATACACGAGAACAATAGAATCTTTCTTCAAGAAATGAAACTAAAGATGACAACATGATCAAGGAGGACTTAGAAGAAGATCTAAGGACCAATTAGGATGACCAGATGCTGAACGTGTACATATATAGACATGTTCAGCAAACCTCCCTCCCCCAATCTCTCCTTTACTCCACCCTAATGTTCTGTGTATGTAATCTTATGTATGTGAATAAAAAGTTCAGTGCTTGCTGAAGATGGTCGCCTAATAGCACCGTTTTTTTTAGAGCACGTTCTGAAGTCTGAACCAGCGTATTGCCTGATTCATTCTTGGTCGACCCGTGCTCGTAGTCTAATTTGGCATGACTGGAGGATGAGTGGTATGTCGTTACGACCCCGACAATTGGCGCCCAACGTGGGGCAGTGGATTGCCGCCCGTCCGGACCCGTCCCGAGGACTTTGCGGTGGTGCCCGCGGTGACTGAGTGCGAGGACTGCAGCCTCCGTTGAACACGGTAAGTTGGGATCATATACTTTATATGCGTCCCACTTGCCTGTGTATCAGTCATTGTTGGCTTAAGCTGTATTGTCTTTTTGGGTCTGGGTGGGTGACTGGTTGAGTGGTGAGACCAAGGGCAATCCCACGCCACGAACCAGCAAGTCTGACCGAGTGACGTTGCATGCCTGCACGTTCTCGTGAAAATTACCACGTTCCTCCTCCTCCAGTCACTGTACTTTTATATAGAAGTCGTCTCCCGTGATTATTTGGCAGTGTCTAAATTTCTAGTATTTTATAGAGAATTGTGGGAGGGGTGCGCATACCTAAATTTTGCTAGGAGACAAATAGAGGGGGTTCTCTTTGTCTCAGACAAATGGAGGGGGTACTCTTTGTCTAACCCGGGAAGTCTCATTAGGAGAAGCCCAGGTGTCAGCATATGGAGGGGGACTCTGTGCTGTGTAGAGTGTCACGGTGTACTGCGCTGTAACGTCACCATCCACATAGGGAAAAGACAGAATAGAGGGGGACTCTTTGTCTTGTCACAGTATTGAGGGGGACTCTGCAGTGACGGGTGGTGACCTGCGAGTGACGCCGGTGGTCTGAGTCGCGACAGATCATTACACTCTGTTAATATTATGATGCGCATGTTTAAATCAAACAAAACCCACAAGTTAGAGGGTGGTGCTTTGGGAGTGGTTGAATTGATGAAATCACATGGAGGCAAGAAGGCTGTTAAGAAAGTGAGGAGTTTGTATAAGATAATGAGCTTGCCGAGTACAGGCAGCTTCAGCCTTCAGTGTGGAAAGACTTTGTCGCACAGAATGAGGGAAAGTTGAGAGATCAGGGGCTCTTGTATCAAGCCCAAGCACATTTGAGAGTAGTAAATGATTTGAAAGTTGAGGGTTGGAAAGAGGTAGATGGAATAAGGAGGTTCGGAAAGTGCTGAGCCTTTGTTTGGATATGTAAAATGCTCTGCATATGATCTTGTTGATGTAACTAAAATGGCTGCAAGCCCCCAGCCACCGCCCTATAATGGTGCCGATCTCAGAACAAAGGGACTTGTCATGTGTGTGGTGAACAGAATCCGCCCTGGGCGGAGACCTGCCGTGTTTGTGGGGCGGGTCGCCCCTGGTGTAATGCCCAGCCCATCGCCCCTCCCACACCCAGTGGCCATCTTAATACACCTGGAAATGACCAACACCCCATCTCCTCCGGTGGCCATCTTGAGACACCCAAGCACACCCAGTCAGGCCTATATCCTTTGCTGATACCAACCAGGGCCTACTACCAGCCCCCGCCCGCACCTGTGCAGGCCACAGCTCCCAATATGGCACCAGATGCAACACATTGTTCCCTTTCACACACCCCAACCCGGCCATTGCTGCAATGCATGAATCTTCAGTTTTTCAGACAATGATCAGAAGCCGCCGCCGTGATATTACGGGATCTAACGAAGGGGAGGAGGATCAGGAGATAGAAGAGGGGTGGGCCCCTCAACAGCCACCACTATCCCCAGCAGCACCAGTATCTTTTCTTCCCTCCTCCATTCCCCCACCATCATTGTCAACCCCTGGTCCTAGGGCCTATTCCACCCCTACTTCAGAGATAAGGCACCTTCCTCTCCTTCACAAATCCTCAGAGAGGACAGTCGCTCTGTAAGGTTCACGGAAAATCCGGTCAGGCCCCCAGCTCCCGGTGTACTTGAAAACTGGTATCCCTGCCATTCACAGCATTACACAGACCGCAACGGAAATCCAGTGACATTATCCATAGGGTACGGTGATATCCTGACACATCGGGTTGGTGCTATAGTTAGTCCTGCCAACTCCAACTGCTCCAATAAAGGGGGTCTGGCTCTATTAATAGCCCAAGCTGGTGGTCCCATCGTCACTGCAGAATGCGTGGCTCATATACACACTCATGACCCTTTGCCACCTGGACAGACTCTGACAACCCATGCAGGGGACCTTCCCGCTGATATCATCATCCATGCAGTAGGTCCAGTCCATGATCCTCTAAACTCAAATGAGTCACGGGCCACCCTTCGGGCCACTATACATTCAATACTCCATCATGCTGGTATGTTAAAAACAGAAGACATTAGGCACCAGAATTATTTGAAACCAATGATAAAATAGAAAATTTGTGATTGCTTTGTCTAAAGAGTTAACTAACACCCACTCTACAGTGTCTGCTTCTCTCCCAGAATTTACAGGTGACACGGTGCACGATTTCTCGCCTGGTGACCTTGTATACATAAAAATTTATGAGAAGAGACTGTCTCCAGCCCAGATTTGAGGGTCCCTACTCTGTGGTCCTGTCCACCCATACTGCCCGAAGCTCGAGGGCAAGAGCACCTGGATTCACGCCTCCCACTACAAGAAGGACAAGATTAGCCAGCAGTCATGAACCTTCCGTTACATATCCTTTTGAGCTATATTCTGACCTTGGGGATCAACCACCAGACTTAGGGGAAAAGGGATATTTTATCTCAATGTTGCCCGCTCAGGGAATAAAAACTGTTATGATTGGTTAGATGTGGGATAGAAAACAGAAAAAGGGAAAATTGGCAGATGAAGCTAGATACAATAGATTGATAAATGAGATATACAAGTGTTATATTTGTAGGAACGGATCTAAGAATGCAGAAGTAAGTGACAGCAAGCAGAGATAAGTGCTGGCAGCAGCGAGATGGTATTTTGCTGTACACCAAGGTCATTCTACAGATAAGCAACCTGCAGGCTGAGGGAGAGAGGACACACAAACTACGCAGTGGTTTGACCAGCCCCTCCCATCGGGTATTCGTGAGGATGCACAGGAAAGAGTGCAACAGTTTTCAGATTTTGTTGAATATGTTTTTGGAATAGACACAGTACGTAAGAATCGAAGGTCAGAGTATGTGAGAAGAAAGATAGACAGGCAGAGAAAAGAAGTTACACTAGAGGACAGAGTTCAGGAAAGAGCCAAAAGATTATTTCTGGACTCTAAGAAAAACTTGGGTGGAAATGGGTTTTGTCAAAGAAAACAAGACTAATGAGAGGGTTCTGGCAAGTTTAATATGAATGGAAAAAAAAAAAAAAAAAAAAAAAAAAACTGAAAGTAAGTAGACCGGATTAGAGATCAGTTAAAGCAGAGGATCTAGCCAGAATAGCACAGGGGGCACAACATGATTTAGCGCAGGCAAAAAGAGGTAGCTTGCACATGAACCCCCTTGTCTCCTTACCCCCCACTCCTAATTGCACAGTGCAGGTGAACCTACTAGGGGGACATGAGGTTGAGTTCCAAGTGGACACGGGGGCAGACAATTCAGTAATTACAGAAGAGGACTGGCCATTTGGGAAAAGTGAATTTCCTTCAATGTTAGAAGGTGTGATACCGCATGATTTCTGGGCTTCAGATAAAACAGATGTGGGCAGATTAAGGGTGCAGCCAGTCATGGTCAAATTAAAGCCAGGTGCAATTCTGCCCCAACAGAGACAGTATCCTCTTAGTTTAGCTCAAGAAACGGCTATTGCTCAGCAGATGCAGAAACTGGTAACAAGGGATTTGTTAAAACCTAGCCCACCTGGCATCTCTGCAGCAAAGGGATGCCACACTAACATATCGCTAACGAGACGCTAAAAACGTCACTATTTAGCGATCCCGTTAGCGATATTTTCATGCGCAGCTTCCAGCGACGAGCTTCCTGCTGTGATCTCGCTCGTCGCTGAATCGTTCCGGACCATTTCACGTGGCGCTCCCGCTGGTAAGTATCTTATCGCTGTGTGGCACTTCTTACGTTAGCGTACTTTTGTACCGCTAAAGTCGTTAAGAAGATCGCTACGCGATAGCGTCGTTAACATATCGCTAAATGTGCCGCATTAGCGATTAGAAACGATCCCTAGCGATCTCTTAGATGCAACGCTAACGATCGCTAGCGGATTGCTAGTGTGCAGTACTTAAGAGTAAGGTTCCTTATCAATGGCCTTGACAGTACAAATTCCAACCTTCAGCTTCCCCTTCGCTACTAGATTTAACCCTCTATGTATTGGCTGGTACAATATATATATATACACTTTTGTTCCAGATATCTCAGGATGCTGCTTAGTTTACAGTTATTGATTTTGCCAATGTTATTTTTATAATATGTTGATGATTTACTGATTTGTGCCCCTCCAGGAAACAGTGTCGAATGGCAACAATATTACTTATGTTGTTTTTGTACCAAGCAGGTTGTAAGCGTTAAAGGATAAACTGCAATTCTGTAAATCTTCAGTTATCTTTTTGGGACATTGCATTACACTGGGGGCGCGACATCTGACCAGCGCTCGCAAAGAAGCTGTACAGAACTTTCCTATGCCTGTTAATGTTGCCGCTCTTAGGATATTTCTTGAACTGATTTTCTACTGCAGGCAGTGGATTCGTGCTGTGTCAATCCTCATGCAACCTCTCTATGACTGTATCACCATTGTGTTTTTTAAACTAACTCCTGAAGGTATAGACTGTTTTTATTTTCTCAAAAACAGGATTGTGGCAGCTCCAGCGCTAGGAACTCCCAACTATGAACTACTATTCACCCTGTATCTCCATTAGCAGCAGGGACGCGCGGCAGGAGTATTGACTCAGTTACATGGTGACAATCAAAGGCCAGTGGCCTATTTCAGTGAAAGACTAGATGCAGTGGCTAGGGGTGCCCCGTCCTGTGTACGGGCAGTACATGCTGTAGGACTATTGCTCCACAAATCATCAGATATCGTTCTTGATCATCCACTGACAGTACTTACACCTCATGATGTATACACCATACTGAACCAGGTGCAGCCGGCACATCTTTCAGCTGCACGTCATCTTCGATTGCAATGTGCACTTTTAATGCCTCCAAATGTTTCTTTGCAGAGATGTACCACACTTAATCCTGCCACATTGTTACCTCTCTCGGATCTAGGGGGGAGGCCAGATACGCATTCGAAGAAGATCCAAGAGAGGAGATTCCTCATGATTGTGTTCAGCTTATGGCACAGGAAACAGCAGGCCTACCCACAGTGTTTAAAACTGAAAGACATAATGTTGATTTTAAATCTTTTGTAGATGGAACTCGCTACCAAGATGACTCAGGTACCTTCCACACTGGGTATGCCATCGTCTCCCTGAATGCAGTAATCAAAGCAGAACCAATGCTCCCACATCAGTAGGCCCAGGAGGCTGAATTTAAGGCTCTGACCGAGGCCTGTAAGATAGCTGAAGGTAGAATTGTTAACACCTACACAGATTCTAGATAAGCATTCGGTATAGCTCATGATTTGGGTCCAATTTGGAAGTCTAGAGGATTCCTGATGGCAGCAGGACATCCCATTAAAAATGCTGACGCAGTCCAGCAGTTAATTGATGCATTACAATTACCAAAAGAGGTAGCTGTCATAAAAGTTAAAGCACATACCCGATGCACTGATCAGGTGAGTAAAGGAAACGCAATGGCCGATGCAGCAGCAAAAACAGCAGCCAGTAGACCACTCCAAGGGGTAACGATGCACCAGGTAAGCGCTCCCAAAAATCCCTTTGTGTCGGAGGATGCCTTAGCCCAGATGCAGGCTCAGGTGCGCCAGGAGGAAGTAGAAAAGTGGGAAAAAGAAGGTGCATGTCTGAATGCAGCAACTGGGGTATGGGGAAGAGGGATGCGCCGATGCCTTCCAAGAGCGTTGTACCCTGCGGTCGCCCAGATGTTACATGGGCCAACCCACCAGTCCAAAACTGCTGTAATGAGCGTGATGCAGAAGCATTGGGCGGCACCAGGCTTTTCCACCTGTATAGAAGGTTTGATCCAGGGATGCATGGTATGTGCTACACATAATAAGAGAAGGATCTCAACACTAAGAACAGGAAGCAGTCAAAAGGTAATAAAAATTAACATTTATTGCAAAAATAGTTAAAACCTGAAATAGGGCACAACGGGAATGCAAACTAACAGTGTGCGCAATATAATGGGGCCATATGAACAAGCAGCGATAAACAAAAGGGTAGACAAAGTCAACAGATAATCACAGCATTACTGAGTGACAATATAATGCAAGGATATGAGAACAGTATACATGCCCCTAGAAATGTAACGGTAAGTACCAGGACATATAAAGTATACCCACAAGGTGGCTCATAGCAGACATAATGAAAATGTAAATCATACCCAGAAATGTGAATACGCCGCTGGACAGATGGCCGCCCCGACGCGCGTTTCGGAGTTTCAAAAAACTCCTTCCTCAGGGGGCGCATGGACACATACCGCAAAAAAAAGCTCTATTTATCCAGAAGGTAGCGATTCACAGGCGCCGCTGCAGCACCGCCCACACCTGACAATCACCGCCGCACGCCAGAGCCGGAAACACGTGGGGCCCCACGTGGTCCGGCGTCTGACGTCACGGGAAATGACGTCAGTGCTGGAAGGCAGCAGACGGCGCATGCGTCAACAAACCTAAAGGTGGAAGCCAACACTAAAAATGGAGAATGCGGAGTATATAGATATAAACACACAGGTACACAAAGGTGGCAAAAAACAAAAAACAATGTATATATATATGTACACAAACAATAACAAAAACAAAAGCATGTAAGCAAATCACAATGGAAAAATCACAGTGAAAAATAACAATATATACAGCAGTAGTAATTAACAACATATTACCGCATATAGCATAATATATAAAAAAATTATATATAAAGCCAACAACTGTACACATAGGGATATACAAAAAGACCTTTTAACAAAAATAAACAAACATGACTGCAAAAATAAACAGAAATACATAACAATATGAAAAAATAAAGAAAAAGAATTATATATAAACGCAATTCATCCAGATGGTCCTTAATCGTAGAAAATGTCTATGGACACATAGAGAAAACAGGAATGGATAAGTAGCTTCAATCTAAAAGATAAATGGAAGATAGATTAAAATAATTGCGACAATATTAAAAACAACATTGAGCAAACCAGAAGCTGCATATTGGTGACATGAACAGGAGATTCTAAAGAAATGGGACAAAAGAGTTGTTCTCATTTAGTCCATACGGCTGGATGGTTTTAAGTGTCCAAATCCACCTTGTTTCCACCTGTGCCAGCCTTCTAGACAGATCCCCCCCACGTATATTAATAGTGAGCGCATCAATCCCCTTAACTTTAAGGAGAGAGGCATCACACTGATGATATTCAAAAAAATGGCGGGGTAAAGTTTTCAATGAAGTTACGTCCGTACTTGTGGAAGCCGCGGCAATGCCGAGCACATGTTCCCTCACCCTTACTTTGAGTTGCCTTGTGGTTAATCCTATATACAATAGTCCACAGGGACAACTGGCACAATAAATCACATACCTCGAAAGGCAGGTGATATGATGCCGTATATCATAGCTTTTGGTGCCTGATGAATTAGTGAAAGAGGAACTGCGCTCAATATTAGGGCACGCCACGCACTTCCCACAAGGGGCACAGCCAATATTCCGTTGAAACCTGTCAAGAAAGGTCGGGACATGTGAGACAGCATAATGGCTGGTGGTTAGATGGTCACGTAAATTTCTAGCCCGTCTAAATGTAAAAGATGGTCTATCCGGGAGAAATTTACCCATAATTGGATCAGTTTTGAGAATGGGCCACGCCCTTTCAACAGCCCCACGCATTCTATGATGTTGCGAGTGATAGGTGGTAATAAACCTAATATCACTAGAAGTACGCAGATCTGACGAATTATGGTATAACAGCCTATTACGTGGTGAGTGTTTAGCTCTTAAATAGGCTTTTTTAATCGATCTGCGACTATAGCCTCTAGCGAGAAATCTTGCTTTTAATTCATCCGACCTCCTCTCAAAATCTACGTCTGTCGAACAATTACGTCGCAGTCGTAGAAACTGTCCCACAGGGATAGCCTTTACAATGTGGGAAGGGTGACATGACGTGGCATGTAGAACTGTATTAGTCGATGTCTCTTTACGATATATGTCTGTCTGTATAGCACCAGAGCTATCCCTCTTAATAGTTACATCCAGAAAATTAATCATTTTTGGATCCCAAACCAAAGTAAGATGTATATTTATGTCGTTGTCGTTCAAAGAGGCAATGAACTGCACAAGGTCGATGGAGGTGCCCTGCCAGATGAAGAAGATATCGTCAATGTAACGCGCCCAAAATGGGACACGATTCATTAACCCCTCATCATCGGACAGAAAGAGGTTTCTTTCCCACAGCCCCAGGAAAAGATTGGCATAGGATGGTGCGAAAGCAGCACCCATTGCCGTCCCCTGGAGCTGTAGCTGTTTGTGTACATATATATATACATTGTTTTTTGCCACCTTTGTGTACCTGTGTGTTTATATCTATATACTCCGCATTCTCCATTTTTAGTGTTGGCTTCCACCTTTAGGTTTGTTGACGCATGCGCCGTCTGCTGCCTTCCAGCACTGACGTCATTTCCCGTGACGTCAGACGCCGGACCACGTGGGGCCCCACGTGTTTCCGGCTCTGGCGTGCGGCGGTGATTGTCAGGTGTGGGCGGTGCTGCAGCGGCGCCTGTGAATCGCTACCTTCTGGATAAATAGAGCTTTTTTTTGCGGTATGTGTCCATGCGCCCCCTGAGGAAGGATTTTTTGAAACTCCGAAACGCGCGTCGGGGCGGCCATCTGTCCAGCGGCGTATTCACATTTCTGGGTATGATTTACATTTTCATTATGTCTGCTATGAGCCACCTTGTGGGTATACTTTATATGTCCTGGTACTTACCGTTACATTTCTAGGGGCATGTATACTGTTCTCATATCCTTGCATTATATTGTCACTCAGTAATGCTGTGATTATCTGTTGACTTTGTCTACCCTTTTGTTTATCGCTGCTTGTTCATATGGCCCCATTATATTGCGCACACTGTTAGTTTGCATTCCCGTTGTGCCCTATTTCAGGTTTTAACTATTTTTGCAATAAATGTTAATTTTTATTACCTTTTGACTGCTTCCTGTTCTTACTGTTGAGATTTATCTATTGCAGTTGGTATATCTATATCCAATATTATATACATGCTATTTTTATTATATAGAGATTATATTATATAATCTACATCTATCATTTTTCATGTATAACATTGGTTCCAATATCATCCTTTTTATAATAAGAGAAGGGTAGTCAAGACACCACCCAAACATGCCCCTCGGCCCTTCTATTCTTTCCAGAGACTGCAGATTGATTATATTCGGCTGCCAAAATCAGGGTCATGGGAGAACGTGTTGGTGTGTTTTTGATTTATTCTCAGGTTGGCCGGAGGCTTTCCCGATTGCCAAGGCTACGGCTGCGGCAATCGTAAAGAAGCTGCTTGCGGAGGTGGTGTGCAGGTATGGAGTACCAAAGGTGACCGAAAGTGACAGAGGTACACATTTCATATGTGAAATAATGAATGAAGTCTTGACAGCGCTGGGAATTCAACAAGTTTTCCACACCCCATATTACCACAAAGCGGTGTAAAAGTAAAAGGACTAAATAGGATATTGAAGTTAAAAATCTAAAAGGCCATGGCTGAAACAGGGAAATCTTGGCCTGAATGTTTACCATTAGCCCTATACTCAGTAAGGTACACTCCAAATAGAAAAACTGGACTTTCTCCGTATAAAGTACTATTTGGCAAAGTGCCTAGTTTAGGATGTTTCTTTTCCCAAGCATTGGAAATAAGTAACCATGTATTAAGTTCATATGTAAGGGATTTGCATAAAAGACTTAAGAAAGTATATGATAATGTTTTCAGCTCTCTTCCAGATCCGAACCTGGATCCTGGGAGTCTGCAGTCTGGAGACTGGGTAGTCATTAAAAGACACGTGAGAAAGAGTCTGGATCCGAGAATATAGCTCCACTGATATCCAGAAAAAGAAGGAGTCTGGGTCAGCTGCACATCGGTTATGCTGAGGATCCCAAAGTTTATATGGATCCCATAGGTGTTCCTAAGGGGGTCCCAGACGAATACAAAGCTCAGAATCAGATCCTGGCGGGTTTCCGTTCTCTCATCCCAACTGTGCAGATCAATTACAATGTAGATTGGATAAAATATATATACTACACTGAGCAAAGATTTATCAATTTTAGTCAAGATGCTTTCCAGGGTATAGTTGAGAAACTGGGCCCAAAACAAAAGAATGACTCTTCAAAATAAACTGGCCATTGACATGATTCTAGCTGAAAAAGATGAAGTCTGTGGGATGATAGGGGAAGAATGTTGTACTTATATTCCTCAGAATTCTGGAGTCAATGGTAGAACTATAGTGGCCCTTACAAAGATTAAAAATCTGGCTCAGGAAATAAAGGCCAATGCAGAAGTAGATACCTCTTTCTCTTAAGATGGCTTGG
>JARQOD010000001.1:812665822-812699277 GCA_033576555.1 Oophaga sylvatica
CAAACATCACTGACGCACTGTTCCTGTCACATGACTGCTGCAGCCAATCATAAACGTCCGCGGTACTGTGCCATAAGGACAGTGGGGCAATCAGTGCATCCAAGCAGCAGAGCGGCCTGCGCTGGGGCCATGGGGGGTGAAAGCAGGTGGTTATTTGCTTGTCTTACAATTTTTTTTTTCAGTCTCGGACAACCCCTTTTAGAAATGAAAGCTGACCTCTGGATTCTGACCTCTGGTTGGTTGTTTTAAGGAAGAAGGGCAGTTTTACTTTTAGACGGTTTGTGTAAATCACCCCATTTTATCGAGGCTCTAGTGTTGCCACTGCATCCCTGACCTGCGGCACTAGCAAAAGGATGCTGGGGATTGTAGTACCACTATAGTGACTAGATTGTAAGTGGGGCACACGGCCACTAATAATCAGGAGTTTCTTGTTGGCAGGCAGTCTAATCCCAACTTCTACAGAAGACACGTTTGTAACATCTTTAAAGGGTCATGGCGTCAAGTGCTGTCGGTGGGATTGGGGGCCAGTCTCTGTGCTATTCCGGTGGGACAGGTAATGTGACTGATATTTTTTTTAATGAAGTTTTATTGTCGAATTTTAATCTCTGAACTAACCTACTTGACAGTCTGGGTAGACTTCTGTATGTGCAGATGGTTGAACTGTGTATACAGAATACACACAGGATGGGTTTCCATTATCGTGTTTATAGCTGTGTGAATCTCTAATCCAAGCATTCTACAGGGCTTTAAAGGGATTTTACGGTCAGAATAAAACCTTGCCCTGTGGACTGGATATGTAAAATAAGTAAACTCCGTTATATTCCCCTACTGACACCCACTTGGATACCACACAGGCCAATTTAGGACAGGGAAAGGAGACTGTTTAATCAGCAGTGTCTTGTGATTGGCTGCTCGAAGTAACTTGACTCCTGCAGCCAATCACAGACCACAGTGATCCGTCGATGGCGTCTCTTTCCTGTCCATGCTCAGACCCTGGAGCAGCCTGCACACGATCCAGATGAGTGCGGGTAGCTGAGCATTCTGAAGTTTATTATTTTTCACACGTTCAGTCCCCTGAATAAGGTCGTATTTTTATGCAGACTACCCCTTTAAATATTGTTCATGTGTTACAATCGGTCACCCGAAAAGTGCTTGTTGCTTTCTTATTGTATGAAGAACTGTAATGTGATAATGTTACCTTTATTTGTAATTTCTGACTGACAGCTAATGTATGATTTCTAATAAGAGGCTGGTTGTACTTTTTCCTTCACATATTCCTGAAGAGACTAGAGCCAGCACTATCAAATGAGTCACTGATAAAAAGGGCGGCCTCTCTGGTAGCAGACAGTACGCAGACCCTCCTGTCCCAAACGACATATGCTCTTCTTGAATCCCTCACAGAATACACTACGGTAAGAAAACAGAAAATGGTGGTACATCAAATGGTGGTACATTTGATACCATTTTACTATGTACCTGTATCTACATTGTATGGAGTAACAAGGAAAAATGGCAGTACCGTCCAAGGGTTGTGGGTGCAATACTTTCGCAAGCAACCAGCCAAGAAGCCTCCAAATGTAGAAAAAATAGACTTGAAGCAGCGCTCCAATGGAAATCCGTGGAAAAGTGGGCTTTATTCACGTAGATACATGCATTGTTTCAGCTCTTCACTTGCTTGAAATGATGGCTCAGATGTCACATGTATCTGTGTAAATACACTGATTTCTGTCGGAGCGCTGCTTCCAGTTTATTTTTTTTCTACATGGCATGCAAAGAAGTTTTAAAAAATTGTTTTAACCCTTTACTGATGTGGGAATTTTTTTTCAGTTCTTACACTTTCTTTTTTTTTCATGTACTTTTTCCAAGAGCCATAACTTATCTATTTTCCTTACACACAGCAATATGAGTGCTTGATCTTTTTGGGACAAGTTATCGTTTTAAAGGACAACATCCATTTTACCATCCCATGTACTGAAAAGCAAGAAAAAACAATTCCAAATTCTATAAAATAGGAAGAAAGCCTCCCACAATTACGCAACTGTTTTTTACGGCGTTTATTCTGCGAAAAAATGATGTGGTAGCTTGATTCTAGAGGACTGTACAATTGCAGCAATTGCATAGCAAAATATGAAAAACATTTTATAAATGGTGAAAAATAATTAAAAAAAATTATTTAAGAAAAAAAAAATTGGCATTTTCCAAGACCCCTCACTTTTTTTTTTTTTGTGAAGACTTGTTTTTTTCTTGGCAAGATGACCCTTTTTTTAATGCCATTTGAGGGTAAATACGATGATTTAGTCACTTTTTCGGTGTTGTGACGACCTAGAGGGTATGCCACACTAAGCGAGATCGCTAGCCAGATCGCTAACGAGATTGCTACTGCGTCACCATTTATGACGCAGTAGCGATCTCCTTAGCGACTTAGCTGTGTGTGACATGTAGCAGCGATGTGGCCCCTGCTGAGATGTCGCTGATCACTTATGAACGTTCTGAGCCGTTTTTTGGTCGTTGGTGTCTCGCTGGTGAGCCTGAATCGCTGAGTGTGACACCCTTTATGAACGACTTTACCAGCGTCGCAGGTGGGACTAGGTTTTCCCAACGACCGCAAAGGTCGTTATACAGATCGCTGATGAGTTGTGTTTGGAATCTAACTAGCGATCACATAGTGATCGCACTAGCGATCTCGCCAGGTCGAGTCGTTGTCGTGATCGCTGGTGCGATCGCTAAGTGTGGCAGTGCCTTAATTCTGGCGTTTCAATCTTCTTTGTCTCTACAGTGTTTACCAATCTGATTAATTTTACATTTTGATCGTACTTTTACAGACTCGGTGATACCAAACATGCTTCTTTTGTATACTTATTTTTTTACATTTATTTTTAGTAGGAGAAAAGGGGGAGTTATTTGAATTTTTAGTATGTTTGAGGGGACTTGAACCTGTGATATACCACAGTATTGCAGTATATATTTAAAAAGATGTTCTATGGTGTCTATGCGCAGACTGTGCTTTATATGAGGACCCAATTTGCCTTGACATGGGTCATCAACAAGCCGACTGCTGCCATGACTAGCCATAGTTTACCCACAATCGTGTCTTGTGAAGCCAATGGAAGCCGGTCACCGTACTCAATGGTGATTGTTCCATTTAAGTACTGCACTCAGAGATTGACATTGGCATTTAAGTTGTTAAACTACAATAATCATAGTGTGCTCTGGCTGCTGTAGTTGCAGGCAAATGCCAGCTATCACAGCTGGCCTCTGCCGCATATGATGTGGACTCAGCTCAGAAGTCTACTTCATACATGGGGACCCGACGTAAAATGTATATATATCTCTGTAATGTAAAAATCTCTCTTCACTAAATACAGACTTTATCCAGGAATTGAGCATTTTGAGAATGAGTAATCAGTACTGGAGGTGAAAGAAGCAGATTTCTCTGATAAGATATATTACAAAATTGCTTACCATATTTTTTGGACCATAAGATGCACCTAGGTTTTAGAGGAAGAAATTGGGAAAAAAATGTAGCAAAAAAGTGGTCTATTCTGTACTTAATATCCCCTATCCTGGTAAATATGGTCTCCTCCTCCTCATCCTGATACACATGGCCCCCTCATCCCTACCCTGGTACACATGGATCCCTATCCTGGTATGCATGCCCCCTCCCTATCCTGGCAGGAATGATCTCCCTCATCCCTATCCTGGTATGCAGGGCCCCCATCTTGCCCAAATATGCACGATCTCATCCCTAATCTGGTATAATTGGCCCCCATCCTTGTCCTGGCATGCATTGCCCCATTAGAAAACATTAAAAAAATAAAAAACATTACACTTACCTTCCCGGCGCTCCCTTGCAGCATCTTGTTCCGATGCGAGCAGCTGCTTTATGCTTGTAAGCAGTGCATGGCAGGGACGTCATGCGCTGCTCACAAGCAGATCACAGCTGACGGAATACTCGCTGCTCTGCACGCTGGGACTGTTTGTGTGGAGGGCAGTGAGTATTCATTGCTCTTCAGTAGCGCGCACAGTGTCAGCTGGAGCCTTCCTGCAGCTGCCGGGCGGTCATGTGTGCTGCTACTTAAGAGAAATGAATATTCACCTCTCTGGGCGTGGAGACATGTGAATATGTATGGCAGTCATTTCTTGCATAATTATGCCATTCTATTGACATAAATTATGATGAGTTTCTCACGTGAACTTTGCCATGCCTTGCCCCCCCCCCCCCCACACACACACACTATAGAGGAGCTGTCCGTGACTGGTATAAAAACGCCAAAAGTCGCAAATCTTTAAAAATTTTGCAATTCTTGCAACATGCCTTGATCTGGACCATTATCGATTAAATAATCAGCTGTAGATTGGGCAGAATTTTGTAATGGGATGTTCATACATTATGAACATTGTGTATTTTTCTTTTATATTCTCAGATGGAAAATTCACAACATAACACAGTGTTAGCCATGTGAATGTTTTGTTTCTTTCTCCATCGTCTCATTGGGGGACACAGGACTGTGGGTGTATGCTACTGCCTGCTGGAGGCTGACACTAAGTAGACCGAAAAAAGTTAGCTCCTCCTCCGACGCATACACCTCGGCACTGGCTACCAATAAAGCCAGTTTATGCTTAGTGTCTCATGGAGGCACACGTCTGGTTTCCTCAGACTATTTTTTTTTTCTTCTATCAAGATGAGATAGGGGCTACAGACCCTTTTGAAGGGGTCCGATCTCCCCAAACCATCAGCGGGCGAGCACGTGGAGTGTCGGCTCCACGTATCCTCTCCCGCAACAAGGGACACATGCCGGACCTTGGCCCTGACCACCCATTGGTAGAGAAACTTTGGGCTGTACAGTGGCATTGATGGTTTGTGCGGCCCCCTCTGCATCACCAATGCATAGTCTGCGGTGATGGAAGGGGCGGACGGTCCCTCTCCTTCCCTGGAAGGTTCGGAGCCAGGGTGCCTGCACCGTCCTGATCTCCTCTAACCTGCATGACGCCCAAGGAACGTTCCTGGAAGCGGGCGTGAAGATCAGCTCCCTGCGCTCGTCAGATGTTCTCCCCAGGGACGCAGCAGCGACAGAGTCTGAAGTGGTACAGGAGCGGCGGCAGGTCTGAGGGACGCAGCAGAGGTGGCGCCGCCCGACGTCGCATTCGGGCTGAAGAGAGGGACGCAGCAGCGTTAGGAATCCATGCGGCGCCGGGCGGAACGCACGGCGCATGCGAGGCTCCAGCTTCTACATGCGCCAGGCCGCGGGTGGAAGTCCCACCCTCGGAAGCGCGCGTACTTCCGGTGGGTCCGCCCCGGCTGAGAAGGGGCACAGGAAGACGCTGCATGCGGGGGGGGGGGGGGGGCGTTGCTCAGGCGTGGTCTGCCCCCAGAAGAATCGGCCACCCAGGATAAGAGGCGTTCCGTTTGGGAAAGGAGCGCCTCTTTTGAATTGAGCCACAAGTGAAGCTGACTCCAAAGGACATCTGCTATCGTCCCATCCCAGGAGGGGCACAGGACTGGGGTAAGTGCTCCCTCCAGGCTGATAGCTCCATCCCCTGCTGCACTCTAGCGCTGGCCGTGGCAGTTTCTTTTTCAATAGTGTGTTATCAGGCTACGCCTCATAAACCCATCATGTCTAAAAGGACAAAATCCCACACGGTGTTATATACGGCATGCATGGTCTGTAAGGCGCCTTTTCCGCGTGCCCAGAGTAATAAGACTTGTGAAGCCTGTGATTCTGAGCGTGCCCAAGAGCCCCCCTACCGACTGAGCCCAGTGCATTAGGACCTCCGGAGTGGGCCCTGTCTTTATCTGAATCCATGGCGTCGCTCACTAAAGCAATTGAGTCCCTCCAAACCCCTGACGGTAGAGAGAATGGATCTCCTGCGTCAGAAGGGTTGTCAGTCCCTCAGGAATCCTGGCATGCAGGGGCCGTACTCTCACCAGCCAGACCTGGGGTAAGCGAATCCATACGGCGTCTCCTGAGCCTTCAGGAGCTTCGGCTTCCGGCAACTCGGATTCTCGCTCTCTTTCCCCTCCGGGAATGAGTCCCAGGTCAGGGGGTCATCCCTTCAGGGTTCAGAATATGATTCAGAGCTTGAACTGCATGAACTTTCCTTTCAGGAAACTATGGATAGCCTTATTGAGGCAGTCAATCAGACCTTAAAAGTCGACGATGAACCCACTCTGACCACCGGTCACAAGGTGTGTTTTAAGCAGGTCAAACGATCTCACAGGATATTTGGCTCTCACCCGGAGTTCGAGGATCTAGTGCAGCGTCACCGTGAGAAGCCAGACAAGCGTTTTTCAGGGCAGAAGGCTCTCCACGCTAGGTATCCGTTTGCTCCATATCTGCTTAAAAAATGGGCAGAATCACCCGCAGTGGACCCTCCGGTGTCTCGGCTGGCATCGAAGACATTACTCTCTCTCTCGGATGGATCTTCTATGAGAGATCCAACGGACCGTCTCATGGAAAATCTAGCACGCTCGGTTTTGAGGCATCAGGATCGGCCCTGTCCCCCTCTTTTGCTGCAACCTGGGTTGCCAAAGCCATAGTCTCTTGGACGGAATCACTTAATGGGGTTCTCTGTGGCAAAGATGTACCACCAGAGGTATTTGAAATCTCAAACCAGATAGCTCGTGCTGGAGACTACCTGGTTAATGCTTCCTTGGACGCGGCTAATTGCGTGGCACTGGCTGCTGCGAATTCGATTGCCATCAGAAGGGCCTTATGGCTCAGGACATGGCGGGCTGATTCGACCTCAAGGAAATCTTTGACGTCCTTGCCCTATCAGAGTGGACGGCTTGTTGGAGAAAAACTGTATCAGCTTATAGCTGACTCTACTGGAGGAAAGAGCACTTTGCTTCCACAACAAAAGTTGAGGCAGCCCTTTCGCCGCAGGCCTCAAACCCAATTCAGAACCTTTCACAGCCCTGGCTGGACCACATCGGCAGTTGCCTCCGCCTCAGGTCAACCTAGCCAGGTCAGACGTCAGGTCTCTTATAGAGCCAACCCTCTGGGAAAATATGCGTCCCCAACATTCGAAATCTAGGGGATACAGATCTCAGAGGTTTTCGGCTAAATGACTGGAGGCTAAATCCAGTCAACCCAGCCAGAGTAGGTGGCCGCCTTCTCTGGTTTCGTCCCGCCTGGGTGGTAGCCACTCGCGACAGGTGGGTCAGAGAGTTGATCACCTCAGGATACAAGATAGAGTTTGTCTCGTATCCCCCGAACAGATTCTTTCCTTCTCTGCTTCCCAGGTCAGAGTCCTGAGCTTAAGCACTGGTCAGGGCGGTCAAGTCTCTACAATGTGCCGGAGTCATTATTCCAGTACCAGAAAACGAGAGAGGTCAGGGATTTTACTCCAACCTTTTCGTGGTACCCAAAAAGGACGGATCAGTACTGCCCATCCTGGACCTAAAATGCCTAAACAGGCATGTCAGGGTACGACATTTCCGAATGGAAACTCTCCGCTCGGTAATCGCCTCTCTGGAAAGGGGAGAGTTTCTAGCATCGATAGATGTTCAAGACGCCTATCTCCACATCCCCATATTCCCCTCTCATCAGAGATTCCTACGATTTGCTGTGAACGATCTGCACTTTCAATTTGCAGCCCTGCCCTTTGGGTTGGCCACAGCACCCTGGGTTTTTACGAAGGTGATGGCCATTGTGGTATCCATCCTACACGTACGAGGGATTGTTGTTATACCCTATCTAGACGATCTTCTCGTCAAGGGCCTATCCCTTCAAGCCTGCAGAGAGAGTGTCAGTATCACGTTAGACACTCTATCACGCCTGGGCTGGCTGGTAAATATCAAAAAATCTTCCCTGACGCCGTCTCGAAAGATCACCTTCTTGGGCATGATCCTTGACACTGCTCGGGGGAAGACGATTCTCCCTCAAGAAAAGGCTTTGACCCTCTAGCAGGAGGTCCGAATCCTTTCTCGGCCTGTTCCTCAGTCCATCCGATTCTGCATGAGGGTATTGGGAAGGATGGTGGCGACAATAGAGGCGCTGCCATTTGCTCAACTTCACATGCGTCCATTGCAGCAGGCCCTCTTAGCAGTGTGGGACAGGAATCCTCACTCATTGGATGCCCGGTGCTGTCTATCCATTCAGGTGAGACAGGCGTTGACATGGTGGAAGTTGAGCTCTTCCGTTCAACAGGGGAAGATGTTTCCTCCCATTCACTGGCTGGTGATCACGACGGATGCCAGTCTTCTGGGATGGGGGGCTGTATTTCTCCACTTCACAGCCCAGGGACGTTGGTCTCAAGAAGAGTCAGCTCTACCCGTCAACTTGCTGTAGATTCGGGCCATTTGGCTGGCTCTCCGGCATTTCCAGTCCCACTTGGCAAGTCGCCCCGTCCGTGTAGAATCGGACAACGCCACAGCGGTGGCGTATATAAATCACCAGGGGGGTACCCGCAGCAGGGCAGCCATGCGCGAGGTAAGACAGGTTTTGACTTGGGCCGAAAGGAATCACTCAGTCCTTTCAGCTGTCCACATTCCGGGCGAAGAAAACTGGGCGGCAGACTTCCTCAGTCGCCAGGGTCTGGCGTCAGGGGAATGGTCTCTCCATCCCGATGTGTTTCAACAGATATGTCGCCGCTGGGGTATGCCGGACGTGGACCTGATGGCTTCCAGAGAGAATGCCAAAGTGCCCCGGTTCGTATCCCGCTATCGAGATCTGCCGGCACTGGCGGTAGATGCCTTGGTTCTGTCGTGGAACCAGTTTCGTCTTCCGTACCTATTCCCTCCACTGGCTCTACTTCCCAGAGTGATCAGAAAGATCAAAATGGAAGGGGTCGCAGCGATTTTAATCGCCCCAGACTGGCCCCGCCGGTCCTGGTACGCGGAACTGGTGCTGCTTCTATCCGACGTCCCTTGGAGGCTCCCAGAACACGCAGATCTTCTCTCCCAGGACCCAATTTGCCACCAGAACTCAGGGGCCCTATATTTGACGGCCTGGCCGTTGAATCTTGGGTCCTCTCTAGGGCAGGGTTTTCCCGAAAGATCACCGCCACGATGACCAGTGCTCGGAAGGCTTCCTCGGCTCGAGTATACCATCATACTTGGAAGGTTTTCTTCAAATGGTGTAGGGAGCATGGTTGTTCGCCACTTCGGTTTTCTATTCCCAATATTCTGGCGTTTCTCCAGGCTGGCCTAGATGCGGACCTAGCTCCCAGTACTCTGAAGAGACAGATATCAGCTTTAACGGTCCTTTTCCAGCAAAAGATTGCCACTAATCTACAGGTGAAAACCTTTATTCAAGGTGTTCTCCATGTAGTACCTCCCTACAAGGCTCCATTAGAAACCTGGGATCTCAACCTAGTTCTGGGAGTCTTGCAGGAGTCTCCTTTTTGAGCCACTCCAGGAGGTATCTTTGAGATATCTCTCTTGGAAGGTCGTTTTCTTGGTGGCAATAAACTCCATTAGACAAGTCTCGGAGCTGGCGGCTCTATCTTGTCGAGCTCCTTATCTGCATTTTCACCAGGACAAGGTGGTGCTCAGACCAGCACCGCCCTTTTTACCGAAAGTTGTATCTTCTTTCCACATCAATGAGGACATTGTGTTGCTGTCCTTTTGGCCAGCTCCAACACAGAGTGGAGAAGGAGCTTCACACGTTGGATCTGGTGAGAGCGCTGAGGAGGTATATTTCTCGGACAGCGCCCTTTCGTCAGACGGGCACTCTGTTCGTTCTCCCTGAGGGGCGCAGGAAAGAGCTCGCTGCTTCTAAAGCTACACTGGCCAGATGGATCCGGTCAACCATCCAGGAGGCCTACCGCATTAGGGGCAGGGTGGATTGATTTAAATCACGCCGATTTAAATCAACGATTTAAATCATGATTTAAATCAAATGATTTTTTTCTATTTAAATCAGATCGATTTAAATCGTGATTTTAATCATGATTTAAATCACTGATTTAAATCAAAAGATTTTTTTAATATAAATCACGATTAAAATCTAAAACTTTCAATCATTGTTCAATTAACTCCACACTTCTAGCTTGGTTTCACTTTCTGTAGCTTGGTTTCAGTTTCTTTTTCCATTCAGTTGACATGCCCAAACTTGTTGGATAGTCAGTCAGCAGTACTTGGCTGTAGTAACAATCAAACTTCAGAAGTGATCTGCATGAGCCATGGCAGGTCGTAAGAGAGACCCTATTTGGGTTCATTTTGTTGAGATGCCAGCAGAGCTTGGAAAGAAAGGTGGGAGAGCAAAGTGCAAATACTGTCAAAAGGATATCCAAGGACTTGTTTGCCGTTTGAAATCACATTATGAAAACTGCAACCAGAAGGGAAATGAAGATGTTTTTTTAAATCAGATGATTTTTATTTAAAAATTGTCAGCATGAAACTTTGACAGTACATTTAACTTTAGCATATAATATAAACCATATTCAACCTGACAGGCAATATAACTATTCTTACATCCTAAGTCCCCTACCCTCCCCCGCCTCCACCCTAACCCCTTCCCTTTAAATCATTGCATATATCACACACCATGTCACATTTTGAATCCTTTTTTTCGAGACAACCACTTACGATCCCTGTTTAAAGTACCAACTCATAGGGTCAAGGGCGCGTAGGCAGACGCATTCTTTCTCTCATAAGAGCCTCCGAAGCCAGGCCCGGGTGCTCTATCCAGCCACCCCACACATTCTCAAACTGCATGTGTTGACCTCTTTTCGCATATATGTTCTGTTCCATCATAACAATAAAGTTAACCTTATTAATCAGTTCTTGTCTAACTGGCGCTTTGTCATCTAACCAGTGGGCCGCAATGAGCTTTCTGGCAGCATATAGGATTCTGGCTATGGTCAGCTTCCCCCACTCATCAACCGCGATATCCTCCATGCACCCCAATACACACGTCAGCGGGTTCCTTATAAGATCCACTCCCATTACCTCCTGAGTCAAATTAAGTGTTTGTACCCAAAAGTTCTGTAGGGCAGGGCAGGACCACATCATATGTAGGAGATCTGCCCCATCCTCAGAGCAGCGCGGACAGCAGGAATCCCTCCTCAGGCCCGCCCTCTTCATCCAGACCGGGGTCCTGTATACCCTATGTGTTAGGTAGAGTTGTGAGACTCTCCTGGCTTCACTCATAGAGACCTTGGGATGAATTGTAATACGCTCTCCCACTGAGAGTCCGAGATTGGTCCCACATCCTCTTCCCATTTTCCTCTGGACTTAGCCGGGGCCGTACCAGGAATGAATCCAAAAAACCCCTATATACGAGGGAGATGAAACCCTTAGTGCCCCTTAGTGACCCTATAAGATTCACCATCGCATCTGATTGCACCACTATTCTTGATGTTTTAAGCTGTCGATTGATTGCATGCCGCAGCTGCAAATATTGAAAAAAGAGGGATTGACTCAGAGGGAACTCCTTCCTGATCTCCTCAAAAGTCTTAAGCATGCCGCCAACCAACAGCTGTGACACAAACCATATCCCGACCCTTCTCCATTGAGCAAATCCCCTCAGACGCATTAACTCCCCCAGTCTCGGGTCAAACCAAACCGACGAGAAGCGCGTGAGCTCCGTAATGCCCCTCCATTGTCTAACTCTTTGCCAAATCTTGTCCACCATAGCGATCGTCGGGAGCCTTTTAGGGTTCACCCGGAACCTACCAGCCTCTAAACTAGCAAGCAACGGACCTCTGCCCACTATAAACTCAATGAGCTTCCCAGCCGACGTAGACTGGGTAGGCTCCCCCCACCCCACCATATGCTGACATTGGGATGACACATAATAAACCCACGGGTTCGGGATTGCCAGCCCCCCATCTCTTTTGACCTCTGTAGATGTTCAAGCTTAATGCGTGCCCTACTACCCTTCCAGATCAAGTCCCGGAAAAGAGAATCAATCCGGTAGAATTTATTTTGCGCCAACCAGACAGGCGTAATATGGAGTATATATAGGAGTTGGGGCATGAGGATCATTTTCAATAAATTTGCTCTACCCGTCCACAGACAGGAATAGTTTCTTCCACGCTGCAATTTTTTGTTGAAACTTATTGATAAGGGGGGTAAGATTGAGCCGTTCATATTCCTCCAATTTAGCAGAGATCACAATGCCCAAATATTTAAACTCACTAACCACCCTCAAAGGGGTCCCAGGATCTAGCACCAGGGGAGCAGCAGAGTCCACGGGAAGCAACACGGATTTATCCCAGTTGATAGTCAGTCCAGAAATAGAGCCGAATTTACTAATAACTGCCATAGCCGAACTTAGGGAGTCGCTCGGGTCAGCCAGAAACAGCAGCACATCATCCGCGTATAAGGCCACTTTCTCTACGTGGGAGCCATATTGGAATCCCCGAATATCTGTGGTACCACGTATCTTTGCAGCTAACGGTTCTACAGCGATCGCAAACAGCAGAGGGGACAGGGGGCACCCCTGCCTCGTTCCCCTATGTAGGGAAAACTCTCAGACAGCAGACCATTAACCCGTATTTTAGCACTAGGGGATGTATATAGCAAACGTACCCAACCCACAAACAGATCACCAAATCCCATGGTTTTCATTACCGCCCACAAATACCTCCACTCCACACTGTCGAACGCCTTAGCGGCATCCAAGGAAACTTTACTCTCTGTCCCACATTATCCGCCCTCGCCTGCATGTTTAAGTATAATCGCCGGAGATTTATAGCTGTGGATTTATTGGGCATAAACCCTGACTGGTCTTGGTGAATTAGGGATTCGATGACCTTGTTAAGTCGGTTCGCCAGCATTTTGGCCAATAACTTAATGTCAGTGGTCAACAAAGAGATCGGACGATATGAAGCTGGGTCCGTCAAATCTTTTCCCTGCTTTGGTAGGACAACAATTATCGCCTCTCGCATGGACCGGGGCAACTCCCCCCCCCCCCCCCCGCCAAACTCGCAGTGTAAACCTCCATCAACTTGGGAAGCAACACCTCTTTGTATTTTTTGTAGACTTCTCCTGGGATACCGTCCCCCCCTGGGGCCTTGTCACTAGGTACAGAGGCCAGAGCGGCCTCAAGTTCCTCCATATCAAAGGGCTCCTCAAGAAGCCTCTGCTCCGCCAGTGAGAGTCGTGGAAGCCGCACCCCCACTAAAAAGTTATCAATTTCCTCCTCCGATGGCTGCACATGTGACTGGTACAGATTTGAGTAAAATCCCATCATTACCTCCAGTATGGCCCTACTGCCTGTATGCTCACATCCGTCTTTCCCCTTTAATTTAGTGATATACGCCGATTCCCTTTGGGCCACCACCACCCTGGACAGAAGGTGACCCGCTCTCTCTCCCTCCTCGAAAAACTTCATCGTGCAGAACAGCCTTTTCCTCTCCGCAGTTTTCATAGTCATATTACAAACCTCTCTCTGCGCTGATCTCAAACGTTCCCTGGCCTCAGGGGTTTGCTCCTCAATTAGTGCCGCCTCTGCTCCCTCTAATGACCTAATCAACTCCTGGTCTCTCCTGCCCGTTTCGGTTTTAACTTGCGATATGTTTTTAATGCACAACCCTCTGAAGTAAGCCTTCATGGCTTCCCATACCATCAATACCGAAGCCGAGCCCATATTAATTTTAAAGAATTCTGTCAGGTCATCCCCCACATGGCCGTCCAGATCAATCAGCTGGAGCCAGCGTCCAGATCAATCAGCTGGAGCCAGAACGGATTTAGCCTCCACAGGGGTCTCCTGGAAAACTCAGAGCCCTGCCCTTGAAGCACCACACACATAGGCGAGTGATCCGACAGAGTTCTAGCCAAATAAGTTACCTCACCCACTAGACTTAGCATCGGACCATTCCCCAGGGCCAGATCAATCCTGGACAGCGAGGCAGAGGCGGGAGAGAAGCAGGAGTACTTATAAGTTCCGGGGTGATGGGTTCTCCATATGTCTATTAGTGCAGTCTCCTTCAGAACCGCCCCAAAGGGGGTGCAATTACCACCCAGTCTCAGTGCCTCCCGACCACCTCTGTCCCAATGGGCATCAGGAACATTGTTGAAGTCACCAATTATCAGAAAGGGAACCCCCGGGAAATCGCCCACTACCTCCATGACCTTGTGCAGCACTTTCCCACAATACGGCGGAGGGATATATATCGAGATCAGTAGCATCAGTATACCAGACAATTTACATAGCAAGCGGAAATGAAGATGTTGATAGTGATACAACTAATGTCAATGAACCCCCACAGCTTCTTATGCACCAGGACCCTAGCACTAGTGGTAAGTCTGGCAATTACAACCTATTTTAACAGACGTTTTACTGGGATGGTTAAAGTCTATGAAAAGAAAAATTTCTAGCACTAGTTCTGGAGTATAGAATTTAAATTTATGTTAAGGCAATATTTCACAGAAGATTAACTTTAAGTAAAAATAAAAGAGTGTGTATACGCCTATTTTTTTTTTTTATTGTAGGCTACAATTCACTTTTGAAGTCTGCCAAATTGACCATTTTTTTAAAAAAACATTTTTAAAACTTTTGTGACATACTTTTTTTCAGTTGCTCTGATATTACTACCGTGTTTCCCCGATAGTAAGACACCCCCGATTGTAAGACGTATCGGGAGTTTCAGAAGGGTCGGCTAATATAAGCCGTACCCCGAAAGTAAGACATATGTCTTACTTTCGGGGAAACACGGGGGTATTGCCGCCTCCCTCTCATCTAGCTGCGCGCGCTTCCTGCCCACGTCCGCACCGTCCCCCTCTCCATACGTCGCCGCGTCTGCCATCTACCACCAGAAAAACTCACCTGAGTTTTTCTGCAGCCGCCTTCCGCCACGGGCTCCGGCTCCCTGCAGCCGCTGGTCCCGCCGTCCTCCGTCGCTCCGTTCGCCCGCAGTCCCGGGCTGAAGTTCTCGCGCGCTCTATTTAAATTTCTTCTTCGGTCCCGAAACGTCATCACGTTGGTCACTCACGTGACCGGAGGCCGGAGAGAACTGTCTATCACTGCGGCCTCCGGTCACGTGAGTGACCAACGTGATGACGTTTCGGGACCGAAGAAGAAATTTAAATAGAGCCGCGAGAACTTCAGCCCGGGACTGCGGGCGAACGGAGCGACGCAGCGCGGCGGGACCAGCGGCTGCAGGGAGCCGGAGCCCGTGACGGAAGGCGGCTGCAGAAAAACTCAGGTGAGTTTTTCTGGTGGTAGATTCCCTACACAGTATTAATCATATATCAGTAAAACATATACACTGGCATACTGGTATCATCTGCTGTAGTAACCAGTGGGTATCAGCAGGTGTCACACTAGATTAAATACAGCAGGTGGTACTGTATCACACTGGGTTAGATACAGGTCATTTTTTTTCAATATAAGACATACCCCGAAAGTAAGACATAGTGGGGCTTTTGGGGATAAAAAGAAAGTAAGACACTGTCTTACTTTCGGGGAAACACGGTAGTATTACAGCAACTTCACCGGAAACTTGAGTAGCATAACTTTTGAGACAGCCCTTATAGGACGAGGACCATTACATTGTTCAAAAAGTTTGTTTCAAAATATTTTCGTTATATTTCTTCAAATACGCAGTCGAATTATATTTTTAATTACTGTGCTTTCAGGGTCAAATATGGCTTGTGCTGCACGTGACAATCAATATCGGGTACAACTTCAACAAAGCAGCCCAACAAAAAACTTTGCGTGCAAAGTGTAGAAAAATTCCTCTTAAAGACTAAGACGAGCCAGAAAGAACATTTTGATGAATTAATTGCTAAATTCATATTTGCAACCAATTCTTCTTTCCGACTAGTTGAACACCCATTGTTTGTACAAATGATCGAAGGAATAAGACCAGGCTACAAACCACCAAGTAGATTTGATATCTCAGGAAAACATCTTCAGGCTGTATACGACAAAGAAAGAGCGGCTTGTACAAAATATTTGAAAGACAAAGTTGTTAACATGAGCTTGGATGGTTGGAGCAACATCCACAACGACCCCATAATTTGCACTTGTGTCACAATAGAAGATGGTGAAACTTACCTTACAGACACAATCGACACATCTGGAAATTCACATACTGCTGAATATTTACTTGAAATTGCTAAGAACTCAATTCACCAATGCCAAGAACAGTTTGGATGTAAAGTAAGGAGCTTAGTTACTGATAACGCAAGCAATGTGGCAAAAATGCGAGCGGAACTGGCACATGAGGATGACACAAATGTCATTACATACGGTTGTTCTGCCCATTTGTTGCATCTTTTGGCAAAAGACCTGCATATTTCGGGTGTCAAGGAACATGTTGTAGAAATTGTTAAATATTTCCGCAATAATCATTTTGCACATGCAACCTACAAGGAAATGGGAGGACTGAAGTTGGTTCTACCACAAGATGTTAGATGGAATACCTTGGCTGAATGCTTGGAACTGTTTATTAACAACTGGTCAAAATTAGTGTCCATTTGCGAAACACATCGGGATAAAATTGATGCTAATATACGAAGCAAAGTATTAAATCTTGGTGTGAAGAGAAATGCTGAGGACCTTTTGGAAAGGTTAAAGCCAATATCTATTGCGTTGGATAAAATGCAGAAAGATACTGCAACCATAGCTGATGCCACAGAAGTTTGGAAAGATTTAGAAGGTTCGCTAGATCGCTTGAACCTCTCAAACAATGTAAAGGTTGCAATACACCACCGCAAGGACCAAGCATTAAAAGAAGAACGCTATTTAGCCAATATCTTGCATCCCATCTACAGAGGGAAAAAACTATCTGAGGCGGAAATCAACTCTGCAATGGAGTGGCTCGCCAATACTAACCATGACATTGTGGCAACTGTGCTGAAATTGAAGTGTGAATCTGCACCATTTCAAAAATACATGTTTGCAGATAACGTCGTTAATGAACTAAAACCACTGGACTGGTGGAAGTCGCAATCACTTGTTCTTCCAGCGAAGATAATAAATGTAGCTACTCAGCTACTGACTGCATCGGCTTCATCGGCAGGAGTAGAGAGATTGTTTTCTTCATTTGGTTTTGTGCACACAACAGTCCGAAACCGCTTAGGAACTGCTAAAGCAGGACAACTAGTTTTCCTATTAAAAGTCCTAAATAAACAGTAGGCTTAAAGGACTGATGTATTCACTGAAGATGTTTGCTTACTTCAAACGTTAGAGATAGGCTATTGTTAAAAAGTACTTACTCTCTGTAGTTCAATTCTGATTATTTAATAGTGCAAATAAAAATTACTAGGTTTCATAATCATCAACTGTTTTAATATTTTTATTTGTGTAAAATAATTTGATTTGCAAAAAGACAAAGTTTTGCTTGTGTACAACTTGATTAAAAAATCCTATTTAAATCAAAAAAATCTCATTTAAATCAAAAAAATCCGATTTAAATAAAAAAAATCAGATTTTTTTGATTTTTTTTAAAAAATCATGATTTTTATCCACCCTGATTAGGGGCGCAACTACGCCGGCAGGACTTAGGGCGCATTCCACCCGAGCGGTAGGAGCTTCTTGGGCGCTTCGACATGAGGCCTCGGCGGAGCAGGTTTGTAGAGCGGCAACTTGGAGCAGTTTGCATACCTTCTCGAAACATTACAATGTCCACGCTCAGGCATCGGCGGATGCAATCCTGGTAGAAGGATTCTTCAGGCGGCAGTGGCGCATCGATAGGCCATGCCTAAATGCCTGTATATGATGTCTAGGCGGTTTCCCTCCCAGGGACTGCTTTGGGACGTCCCACAGTCCTGTGTCCCCCAATGAGACGATGGAGAAATATGGATTTTTGTGTTACTCACCGTAAAATCCTTTTCTCCGAGACGCTCATTGGGGGGGACAGCACCCACCCTTTTAGCCAGATGGCTTTTGTTTAGTTTCTTTTATTTCTTCGGTGGGTTTTAGACAGGTTGTGTCTATGAGGTTCATTTGTGCCTTGTTCTCCTACTGCTTTTGCACCAAACTGGCTTCATTGGTGGCCAGTGGCGAGGTGTATGCATCGGAGGAGGAGCTAACTTTTTTTCTGTCTTAGTGTCAGCCTCCAGCAGGCAGTAGCATGCACCCACAGTCCTTGTTCCCCAATGAGCGTCTTGGAGAAAAGGATTTTACGGTGAGTAACACAAAAATCCATATTTTTCTCATTATGCGGAATTTGTTCCCTTCATGAATTTTAGAATTGGCAGCATGTTTATTTCATGTGTGTAATTTTTTTGCAAATTGCTTGTGGAAATCTTCCATTGTCATGCATTGTGACGTCAAAATCCGTAGGTATATAACATTAGTGCTGTGCCTTTAGTGGATACTCTGCATATCCGCAACAAAATTCACAGAAAAACTGCAGAAATTGACATAGATTTGCAGGAGCAGAATGACTTCAAAATGGTGTGGATTTCATGTAGGTGAACGTTCCCTTATTTCCTACCGTAATTCATATTTTAAGGTAAGGAAATAAAGACCTTAGTTTGTGTAATCACAGAACACTTGTATTTAATTCAGAAAATTAATTGGCCTGTACACCACATGACCATAACATTTTTCTTTTTGTATACAGGCCGTGTACACCCTTCTATCCCTACAGAAGAAATATACATCCCTTCTGGACAAGATTAGCTCAAGTGAAGACAGTGCAATATGTCAGGTGATCATTGGGGCACGTGTGCAAGTAAGTTGGTGTGAAGACTGTCAAATTATAGCTAGATATTTTCTTGACAACTTTTCCATGGAGATCCAGGCAGTCCTTAATAATCTGGGCTGAAGTACCTGAATGCACTTGGTGTAATCCAATGATGTTGAGGGTTGCTGCTTGTGTGACAGACAGTACACATGTAAGTGAGATTCAAAAGTAGGACAATATTTCTTAAAAAGGTTTTCTGGGACTTTAACATCGATGGCCTGTTTTTTGGACACATCATCAATGTCTGGTTGGTAGGGGTGCAGCAACACCAGGCACCACCGATAATCAACTGTTCCCAGTGCCGGCCAGAGCCAGAAGTGCTCAGTTGCGGAGCTGCACGACATAACTCTGTCAACAGAAGTGAACGAGTGCTGCAGATCCACCCCTCGTATATTCAGTACACCTGGAGCTGCTGTGCACCACTGCGGACAACGGGAACAGCTCAGCAGCATGAGTGCTGAATGTTGCACCCCCACCGATCAGACATTGGTCATTGTTAAAGCCCCAGACAACCCCTTTAAATCTTGCAGCCGGGAATTGGAAGATGATCAAGTACTAAAAACCATCTTCCATTTTATATTTTCCCATAAGCCTCTATTTTTACATTGTATTTAAATTAAGTTATATCTAACCGCAGTTTCACCATTATTCTTTTTAATTCATATTGGTAGAAATAAAGTTTCCGTAATAAATAATGTTATTAATCTGTTTATCATCAAATTACCCTGCCATTGGTATCAAAGTTAAGCTGGCTAGACTTGTGATTGAAGTGTTTCCTTACATGTGAAGATGAAAAAGCTGCACGAAGAATACCAGAAGTATGAGGCCAGCTGGGCACGTGCTGTCAGTCTGTCAGAGCTGGCAGCTGAAGCTGCTTACCAGGCTGGTGAGTGTTCAATGCACATTAACAAGAAAAGCTCAGTTATAGTTGTTTTACCTTTTATCATTTTTTCGTAAATGTGCTGGGGACATGATTTTGTGTTACAGGATCTTCTTCCACTCCACTGGTTACTGCAACCTTCCCCCACAGATTGCACGGCTCTCCTCTCCATATAGTGACTGCAGGTGGAGGAGCAGACCCGTCCTTCAGCCTCTTCCAATTATAAAACATCTGTCCTGTATGGAGAGTTTCATTTGGATGAGACGGATGGACCGGTCTGGTCACCTGCTCGTCCATTAGTGGGCATTCTATGGACAGACGAGCTGTGCAATACGAGGAAGGCCGCACTAATAATATACAATATGTTCATAACACATTTGTTAGCGATTTTGTGATTGGTACATGAAGGATATACTTACCGCAGTTTGTAAAAGTGATTAATGGCTTAATTGCTTGGACTGACTTGGATGTGATAAAGGCGCGGTCTAATTTCTGTGCCTGATTATCCCTTTGATCCAGAAAGTTCTACCACACAAAATAGATAATAAATAACATTTCCCTCATGTCTGCTTTACATCAGCACCATCCGTAAAATGTTCTTTTATTTTGTTAGGATGTTAGAAGCTTTAAAAATGTAGCAGTAATTTTGCTTTTTTTTTTTTTTTTTAGAGAAAATTTACAAAACTTATTTTTTTTAGGGACTTAATCCTTTTTGAAGTGACTTTGGCAGACCTATAAATTGGAAAAAAAAACAAAAGTGATACAATTTTAAAAATAGTCCCCTCAGCATAGTTGTTTGATAACCCTTCAGGTGCCTTTCAGGAATTAATAAAAAGTGGCATGATGGGAAAGAAAAATTTTATTTTTACCACCTAAATGTTGCTAACTTTTGAACAGGTCACTATAGCCGGCAGACAGATTCTAAGGCTGTTATTTGGCCGTGGATTGCCATATCAAACATCAGGACCACACAATCATGACCTTGGTGTGCTGATGAGGTTAAAGAGGAAGCCCGCACACTCTGTTAACCATCTAGATGCTGTAGTCACTATTGACGACAGCATCTAAGGGGTTAAACGGCCATGGTCGGTGCCAACACTAATCGTGACTGATCCAGCAGGTTGTTAGCTATAGTGTAGCTGCAGTTTCATCCGTCGGGAGATGCTATTCACTTGTCAGTTTTAAGTTATAATGGTGGTCACTAAGGGCTTAAATAAAGTTTAAAAATGATTAAAAAAAAAAAATATGTTGCCATGTGTAAGCATTAAGTATATACCCTTCATTTAGGCCACAGATGAGCAAAGTTAAATATATTATTTAAACCTTTAAATTTAAGATAATAAAAATTTGATGCGAGCATATGCATGCCTCAAAATAACATGTACCACAAGGCCTCACTTGTCTAGGTCACCAAAGTGAAGATCTATTTGCAATAACTGGCCCTCAAGCATCAGTGTATCAGCGTTTCCTAGATTGTTCCTTCACGCTTAATTTAGATAAGAGTTAACCCCTTCATGACCCAGCCTATTTTGACCTTAAAGACCTTGCCATTTTTTGCAATTCTGATCAGTGTCCCTTTATGAGGTAATAACTCAGGAACGCTTCAACGGATCCTAGCGATTCTGAGATTGTTTTTTCGTGACATATTGGGCTTCATGTTAGTGGTAAATTAAGGTCGATAATTTTTGCGTTTATTTGTGAAAAAAATGGAAATTTGGCGAAAATTCTGAAAATTTTGTAATTTTCAAATTTTTAATTTTTATTCTGTTAAACCAGAGAGTTATGTGGCACAAAATAGTTAATAAATAACATTTCCCAATGTACTTTACATCAGCACAATTTTGGGAACAACATTTTTTTTTGTTAGGAAGTTATAAGGGTTAAAAGTTGACCAGCGATTTCTCCTTTTTACATCAAAATTTACAAAACCATTTTTTTTAGGGACCACCTCACATTTGAAGTCACTTTGAGGGGTCTATATGGCAGAAAATACCCAAAAGTGACACCTTTATAAAAACTGCACCCCTCAAGCTACTCAAAACTACATTCAAGAAGATTATTAACCCTTCAGGTGCTTCACAGGAACTAAAGCAACGTGGAAGGAAAAAATGGACATTTTAATTTTTCCAACAAAAATTTTCTTTTAGCATCAATTTTTTCATTTTTACATGGGCATCAGGATAAAATGGATCCTAAAATTTGTTGGGCAATTTCTCCTGAGTACACAGATACCTCATATGTGGTCATAAACCACTGTATGGGCGCACGGCAGGGCTCAGAAGGGAAGGAGCGCCATTTGACTTTTTGAATAGAAAATATGCTGGAATATTTAGCGGTTGCCATGTCACATTTGGAGAGTCCCTGTGTGCCTAAACATTGGAGCTCCCCCACAAGTGACCCCATTTTGGAAACTAGACCTCCTAAGGAACTTATCTAGATGCATAGTGATCACTTTGAACCCCAAGGTGCTTCACAAATTGATCTGTAAAAAAAAGAAAGTACTTTTTTTTCACAAAAATTTTCTTTTAGCCTCAGTTTTTTTCATTTTCACATGGGCAACAGTATAAATTGGATCCTAAAATTTGTTGGTCAATTTCTCCTGAGTACACAGATACCTCATATGTGGTCATAAACCACTGTTTGGGCGCACGGCAGGGCTCAGAAGGGAAGGAGCGCCATTTGACTTTTTGAATGGAAAATATGCTGGAATATTTAGCGGTTGCCATGTCGCATTTGGAGAGTCCCTGTGTGCCTAAACATTGGAGCTCCCCCACAAGTGACCCCATTTTGGAAACTAGACCCCCTAAGGAACTTATCTAGATGCATAGTGAGCACTTTGAACCCCCCGGTGCTTCACAAATTGATCCGTAAAAAAAAAGAAAGTACTTTTTTTTCACAAAAATTTTCTTTTAGCCTCAGTTTTTTTCATTTTCACATGGGCAACAGTATAAATTGGATCCTAAAATTTGTTGGGCAATTTCTCCTGAGTACACAGATACCTCATATGTGGTCATAAACCACTGTTTGGGCGCACGGCAGGGCTCAGAAGGGAAGGAGCGCCATTTAACTTTTTGAATTGAAAATATGCTGGAATATTTAGCGGTTGCCATGTCGCATTTGGAGAGTCCCTGTGTGCCTAAACATTGGAGCTCCCCCACAAGTGACCCCATTTCGGAAACTAGACCCCCTAAGGAACTTATCCAGATGCATAGTGAGCACTTTGAACCCCCAGGTGCTTCACAAATTGATCCGTAAAAAAAAGAAAGTACTTTTTTTTCACAAAAATTTTCTTTTAGCCTCAGTTTTTTTCATTTTCACATGGGCAACAGTATAAATTGGATCCTAAAATTTGTTGGTCAATTTCTCCTGAGTACACAGATACTTCATATGTGGTCATAAACCACTGTTTGGGCGCACGGCAGGGCTCAGAAGGGAAGGAGCGCCATTTGACTTTTTGAATGGAAAATATGCTGGAATATTTAGCGGTTGCCATGTCGCATTTGGAGAGTCCCTGTGTGCCTAAACATTGGAACTCCCCCACAAGTGACCCCATTTTGGAAACTAGACCCCCTAAGGAACTTATCTAGATGCATAGTGAGCACTTTGAACCTCCAGGTGCTTCACAAATTGATCCGTAAAAAAACGAAAGTACTTTTTTTTCACAAAAATTTTCTTTTAGCCTCAGTTTTTTTCATTTTCACATGGGCAACAGTATAAATTGGATCCTAAAATTTGTTGGTCAATTTCTCCTGAGTACACAGATACTTCATATGTGGTCATAAACCACTGTTTGGGCGCACGGCAGGGCTCAGAAGGGAAGGAGCGCCATTTGACTTTTTGAATGGAAAATATGCTGGAATATTTAGCGGTTGCCATGTCGCATTTGGAGAGTCCCTGTGTGCCTAAACATTGGAACTCCCCCACAAGTGACCCCATTTTGGAAACTAGACCCCCTAAGGAACTTATCTAGATGCATAGTGAGCACTTTGAACCTCCAGGTGCTTCACAAATTGATCCGTAAAAAAACGAAAGTACTTTTTTTTTCACAAAAATTTTCTTTTAGCCTCAGTGTTTTTCATTTTCACATGGGCAACAGTATAAATTGGATCCTAAAATTTGTTGGGCAATTTCTCCTGAGTACACAGATACCTCATATGTGGTCATAAACCACTGTTTGGGCGCACGGCAGGGCTCAGAAGGGAAGGAGCGCCATTTAACTTTTTGAATTGAAAATATGCTGGAATATTTAGCGGTTGCCATGTCGCATTTGGAGAGTCCCTGTGTGCCTAAACATTGGAGCTCCCCCACAAGTGACCCCATTTCGGAAACTAGACCCCTAAGGAACTTATCCAGATGCATAGTGAGCACTTTGAACCCCAGGTGCTTCACAAATTGATCCGTAAAAAAAAGAAAGTACTTTTTTTTCACAAAAATTTTCTTTTAGCCTCAGTTTTTTTCATTTTCACATGGGCAACAGTATAAATTGGATCCTAAAATTTGTTGGTCAATTTCTCCTGAGTACACAGATACCTCATATGTGGTCATAAACCACTGTTTGGGCGCACGGCAGGGCTCAGAAGGGAAGGAGCGCCATTTGACTTTTTGAATGGAAAATATGCTGGAATATTTAGCGATTGCCATGTCGCATTTGGAGAGTCCCTGTGTGCCTAAACATTGAAGCTCCCCCACAAGTGACCCCATTTTGGAAACTAGACGCCCTAAGGAACTTATCTAGATGCATAGTGAGAACTTTGAACCCCCAGGTGCTTCACAGAAGTTTATAACGCAGAGCCGTGAAAATAAAAAATCATTTTTTTTCTCAAAAAAAGATTTTTTAGCCCACTATTTTTTATTTTCACAATGGTTACAGGAGAAATTGGACCCCAAAAGTTGTTGTCCAGTTTGTCCTGAGTACGCTAGTACCCCATATGTGGGGGGGAACCACTGTTTGGGCACACGTCAGGGCTCGGAAGGGATGTGGTGACGCTTTGAAATGCCAACTTGATGGAATGGTCTGTGGGCATCTTGTTACGTTTGCAGAGCCCCTGATGTGCCTAAACAGTAGAAACTCCCCACAAGTGACCCCATTTAGGAAACTAGACCCCGCAAAGAACTTATCTAGATGTGTGGTGAGCACTTTGAACCCCCAAGGGCTACACAGAAGTTTATAACGCCCGGGCATGAAAATAAAAAAATCATATTTTTTCCACAATCAGGATCTTTTAGTCCACAATTTTTTTATTTTCCCAAGGGTAACATGAGAAATTAGACCCCAAAAGTTGTTGTCCAATTTGTCCTGAGTATGCTGATATCCCATATGTGGGAGAAAACTACTGTATGGGCACACGTCGGGGCTCGGATGGGAAGTAGTGACGTTTTGAAATGCCCACTGGAATGGTCTTCGGGCGTCATCTTACGTTTGCAGAGTCCCTGATGTGCCTAAACAGTAGAAACTCCCCACAAGTGACCCCATTTTGGAAACTAGATCCCCAAGGAACTCTTATAGATGTGTTATAAGCACTTTGAATCTCCAAGTCCTTCACAGAAGTTTATAACGCAGAGCCGTGAAAATATAAAATCATTTTTTTTCCACAAAAATATTTTTAGTCCCCAATTTTTTTTCCCAATGTTAACAGGAGAAATTAGAACCCCCAAAGTTGTTGTGCAATTTTTCCCGAGTACGCTGATACCTCATATGTGGGGATAAACCACTGTTTGGGCATACGTCGGGGCTTGGAATAAAGGGAGCACTGTTTGACTTTTTGAACGCAAAATTTGCAGGAATCAATGGTGGCGCCATGTCGCGTATGGAGACCCCCTGATGTGCCTTAATAGTGGAAACCCCTCAATTCTAACTCCAACCCTAACCCCAACACACCCCTAACCCCAACCCTAACCCCTACACACACCTAACCCTAATACAAACCCTAATCATAACCCTAACCCCAACACACCCCTAACCCTAATCCCAACTCTAACCATAAACCTAACTACAAGCCTAACCCTAATTACAACCCTAACCCTAATTCCAACCCTAACTCAAATTCCAACCCCAACCGTAATTCTAACCTTAACCCTAATGCTAACCTTAACCCTAGTTCTAACCCTAAGGCTGGGTTCATATTGCGTTTTACCAGCCCGTTCAACACGTAGCGTTGACCAGCTGGTAACGGTATAGCATAACGCGATCGCGTTATGCTATACCCGCTAGCGCAGATGAATCAGCAGATAATCAGCCGCGGATCCGCAGCAAAATCAGTCGCGGATCAGCAACAAAATCCGCCGCGGATCAGCAGCAAAATCCGCCGCAGATCAGCAGCAAAATCCGCCGCGGATCAGCAGCGAAATCAGCCGCGGATCAGCAGCGAAATCCGCGCGGATCAGCAGCGAAATCCGCCGCGGATCAGCAGCGAAATCCTCCGCGGATCAGCAGCGAAATCCGCCGCGGATCCGCAGCGAATCAGCAGCAAAATCAGTCGCAGATCAGCAGCAAAATCCGCAGCGGATCCGCAGCGAAATCAGTCGCGGATCCGCAGCGAAATCAGTCGCGGATCCGCAGCGAAATCAGTCGCGGATCCGCAGCGAAATCAGTCGCGGATCCGCAGCGAAATCGTACGATCCGCAGCGAAATCAGAGCGGATCGCAGCGAAATCCGCCGGGATCAGCGGCGAAATCTGCCGTGGATCAGCGGCGAAATCCGCCGTGGATCAGCGGCGAAATCCGCCGCGGATCAGCGCGAAATCCGCCGCGGATCAGCAGCGAATCCGCAGTGGATCAGCAGCGAAATCCGCAGCGGATCAGCAGCGAAATCCGCCGCGGATCAGCAGCGAAATCCGCCGCGGATCAGCAGCGAAATCAGCCGCGGATCAGCAGCGAAATCTGCCGCGGATCAGCAGCGAAATCCGCCGCGGATCAGCAGCGAAATCCGCCGCGAATCAGCAGCGAAATCCGCCGCGAATCAGCAGCGAAATCCGCCGCGAATCAGCAGCGAAATCCGCCGCGAATCAGCAGCGAAATCCGCCGCGATCAGCAGCGAAATCCGCCGCGATCAGCAGCGAAATCAGCCGCGATATCCGCCGCGGATCCGCAGCAAAATCCGCTAGGAAAAAAAAAAAAATTTATTATTTGTCCCTACCTATGACGGGGGGGGGTTCATTTACTTTTTTTTTATTTTGATCACTGTGACAGTTTATCACAGTGATCAAAATAATTTTTTTTACAATGGAGGACGCACTGCGCATGCGCCGGCCGGCGGGCGCACTGCGCATGTGCCCGCCATTTTCCAAGATGGCGGCGCCCATGAAGAATCCCGGGCAGCCGCCGGGACGGATCCAGGGACATCGGTGGACCGGGAGAGGTGAGTAGGGGACGTCGGAAGGTGAGGGGGGGGGATCGGAAGGTGAGGGGGGGTGATCGCAGGAGCAGGGGAGCAGACAACGACGGCGGTGACCGATCGCTGCCATCTTTAGATGGCGGCGGCCGATCACCGCCGTGACATGGTGTGGGGGGGTCAGGTCTCGGTGTCCAGCCATGGCCGATGCTATTGCAGCATCGGCCATGGCTGGATTGTAATATTTCACCAGTTTCATTGGTGAAATATTACAAATCGCTCTGATTGGCAGTTTCACTTTTAACAGCCAATCAGAGCGATCGTGGCCACGTGGGGGTTAAGCCAACCCCCCTGTGGTGATGCAGTAAGGGTCCTGTTACTGCGGGTCGGGTGACCTTTCAGTGACCCCGGACCCCCGACCCGCAGTAACATGATTTATAGCATGACGCCTACGTCGGCGTCATGGGTCGGGATGGCACAGGTTTTCATGACGCCGACGTAGGCGTCATGGGTCGGGAAGGGGTTAATAACCCAAAATTTTACATACGGTAATACTTGGCTCGGGCCAAGAAGAACCTTTTATGCACTTCTGCCATCTCTCATGCAGTAATACAATTCAGCTAGGTAAGGATCCATTTACACGGTCTGATCGACAGCACGATACAACTGCAGATCAGTAACCTTTACCGATCGGGAGTCGATTCCTCAGTGAGCATAGGCTGACGTGGTTCTCTGCAGTGCGAGTCCTGTTCACACAAGGCACTGCACCACCTGGATCAATTTTCTTTTGCGCTGCACTTAAGATCAGTTCACCTGATGATCGAGTGTTTTGCTAATTCATTGGGTGATCGGAAGCTGTTAACTCTGAAAGATATTATGAAACCTGCGTTTTTAGGAAAGCTCATTCACACTTTCAGTGTAGTCGCAGCCTAAGCCAGTAGTAATGTTTGTATGAACGGTATTTCTTGGCTCGTGTATTTTCATAGCTTTTTCTTTTGTGCAGGTGCTGACCATGTCTCTGTAACTGTAAGAAATCACATACAGTTGGTGCAAATACAAGTGCAAGAGACCCGGGAGCTTGCTGTAAAAGCAGAGTCACTGCTGGCCGCTTCTCAATCAGAGGAAATTCTGAAGACCATTACAGAGGACAAACCTAATGCACCTGATGGAGGCAGTCCGACTGAGGAAGTCCCTGAAGCTTACCTGCGTGAAGATTGAACCATGTGTCATTTGTTCTATTGAAAAGGAGAAGGAAACTACTATGTGTACTACTGATGGGCTATTACTAATCATGAGCACTGGATTCCCTGCCTCAAAACATCAAAAAAATATCTGCCTTGGAGAATCCCTCCCTGCGCTGTGGTACATACATAGAAACAGTCCCTGGAGTAATGTGCTGTGGCCCCTGGTGCTGAAGCTATAAATATGATATTTTCTAATAATCTCTATTGAGTATTAATAATATCGTGACACTATAACAGTTGTCCTTGCCTTTTGTACTTGCTTTGTTCACCCACGACACAGACCAATACAAAGTGTGGGTGTCCTGAAGATAACCAGTATGGTACAGCATTGTGTCCACTCATGCAACAACCTTACCTAACTGACTGGATTCTGTGAAATTATGAGATGATAAGCACTTAACATTTGTAGTCCTTCAACTTATGGTTTGCATTTATTGTCAAGATTTGAGTTTTCAATAACTTTGTCAGTTTTGTTGGTTTCATAAAATCATAAGTGACCTGAATGCCAACTGCTTGACATATTTTGATATTATTAAAATTATATTGTGTTTCATTCCATCTTTGAGCTGTGATTTAACCTTATGCTGCACATATGTGATGTTATCATATGTCAATGAAGAACAGTGCAATATACTTCGTCAACACTAGGTGGCAGAACTGAGCAGTCCACATTCTTATATTTAGGGTTACATGAAACGGCATAAAGTTGACAGCATTTAGAGATTATGGCTGTTGGAGCCTTTGATTTTGAGTAAGTTTGCATGGCGGCGAATACAAATGCAATGTTCAGTTTGTATAAAGTGTACAGTAACTTTGTGTGACGGAGTTGTCATTTTAATAAAGTAAAATAGTGAGTGTATATCATTGACGTACACTATTCACAAAAAGTTAGTGTCATTTGATTTCGGGTGACATTCATGGAAAATATAAAAAGTTTACGGTACATTGATATTTTATCATAAAAGTAGGGCATCTAAGTAAAAGCATACTAAGGTGATTTCCTCATCTCAGACAATTTATTGAAACAAAAGCCAACAACATTGGGTTCACCTTCTCCCCACCAGCCAACAAAAAGAAATGTCACTGTCTCAATTACTTGTCATGTGGCCTTGAGCATCATTTACAGCTCGACAACAACGTCTCTTGCTGTTTACAATTGGAGTTCTTGTCTGCTGAGGCATGGCGTCCCACTCTTCTTGAAGGGCGGCCTCAGGTCATTAAGGTTGTGGGGTACAAAGTTATAAGCCTCTACTGAGCGACTCAGCTGATCCCATAGGATTTCTATGGTATTTAGGTCTGGAGAAAGTGCAGACCACTCCATTTGAGGTCTCCCAATCTCCAACAGCCGTTCCTTAATGATGTGACCTCGTTGAGCTGGATTATTGCTTCCATGAAGATGAAATTAGGCCTGTGTTGTTCATTCAGAGGCAAAATGACTGAATTAATGATGTTTTTCAAGTAGTAGGGGCTTGTCACTGTACCATTCACAAAGTGTAGGGCAGTTCTGTATTGCCCACACACTGTAAGACCACCACCAAAGGCTCATCTGGTGACAACAGTGGCTGATGCATAGGACTCTCTTTGACGTCTCCACCATAGTTGGCGGCCATCGTTTCTGCTCAGCATGAATCTTTCTTCAGTGAACATCTCTGAGGCCTGCTGGTCCCTTGTCTAGCGTAGATGCCTGATGGTGAGGTCAGGTACCCTTGCAGGTTGTCGATCACAGACCGTGATGATGTAAACAGTTTTGAATGGTCTGACATGACACTTGGGTGCCTCTCGCCTCTCTTAAATGTGCCTGGAGTTGTGTGGCATTCATCATCTGGTTTCAAAGAGCATTGTTCACAGTGAAGCGTTCATTAGTGTGAGATGTGGTGAAAGGATGTCCACTTCTCTGCCTTTCTGTGACTCTTCCAGTTTCTATATCTCTGTGGCAACTTGCTGATGACACTAAGCTCAGTGACCACTTCTGTCTGAGAACATCTTGCTTGAAGCCTCGCAGTGGTGAGGTGCTATTCATCAGTTGTTAGATGTCTTGGTCTCATGATGTCAAAACGTGAACAGCATGATGAGGAGGACTGTTTAATACCAATTCTAATTGAACCCTGAAATTTATGGGCCAATTCATGTATCAAACACCTGCTGTGAATTTTACCATTAAGCTCCTTAGAGAACAGCAAGTTGTGCAAAAAAGTACTGAAACATTGGACATTTGGACAAGTACATTCAAAAGTTTATAGAAGGTTACATTAAAGTGGTATTCCCATCTCCAGGATCCTATCCCAATATGTAGTAGGTATAATAATAATATTAGCAAATACCTCCAATTAGAAATGTATAGTTTTTCTGATTCACTATGTCTCTTACCTCATGTGCAGGCATTGCGGGAGCTTAGTTATCCATGGTTATGACCACTGATTTAGTAACCGTTTGCTAGTCACCTAGTGGTCATAACCATGGATGCCTGAGGTCCTGCAATGCCTGCGCATGAGGAAAGAGACATAGCGAATCAGAAAAACTGTACTACGTTTCTAATTGGAGGTATCTGCTAATATTACTATTTTAATACCTATTACATATATAGGATCTTGGACAAAGGAATACCCCTTTTAAGTTTACCTGAAAAGATTAGGTCATTTTAGGAACATCCAGAAATTTCACCCGAAAACCAAATATCCCTAACTTTTTGAGTAGAGTATAGCGCCCATTGTAGATTTTGGGTATATATACACATGATGTATTTGCAGCAGATTTTCCACGCAAATGTCCTTATGAAACATCATCCACATGCTGTGAAGAAAAGCTACTACGAAAATTTAATGTTGCTGTAGCTTTGACTTCCACAGCCTAAAATGCAAACAGTTTAGGTCAGTGGTATGGCCACAATATTTGCACAATTTTGTGTGGGTAAGCCTGCTGCAGAATTTCCACTGCAAAATTTTACAATAAATACATAGGTCCCTGTGTGATTTCATCAAATTTGTGTACTTTGTTTTATTTTTTTATTTTTTTTTGCAATTTTCGCAGTTTTATTTTTCTTAATGGAGTCTTCTTGTGCAGCCATATGTATGACCAAAACTACTTACACTTGGTCAACCGATGGCTGCACAGTTGTGAAAGTTGTGTGTCCGTTGGCTTACTTGTGTTACCATATTACATATTTATAGAATATATTATACACTGTTAAAGGGGTTTTCTGGGATTTTACAAATATTGCCCAAGAATATGGACTATCTGGAAATGAAGAAATGATCATTACTTACCTGTTGAATCCCAACCAGTGATGAAGCCTTATAAAAGGAATTACAGACCTTAGCTGTATTTTACGACATTCTCTACTTTTAGCCAAGTTTCTTATAGGGAACCTGTCATTAGCTTTTTCCTATGATGATGGCGCAAAGCTGCAGCAGGTTAAATACTAAATGAATGATATTTTTTTAAAATGCGGTCCCTTTTGTTGTTTTTCAGTAGTTAAGACTTTAAACTTTGTGAGGCCGGTGTCACACTTGCGTGTGTTATGCGAGAAACTTGCACACGTCTCTCGTATTAACACTCTGCACTGCCGCACGCTGCGGTCCGAGTGTCAGCGGCAGTGCCGGGTGTTGATGCAAGAGACTCGTGCGAGTTTCTCGCATCACACACGCAAGTGTGACACCGGCCTTAAGCCCCCGTCACACTAAGTGAGATCGCTGCTGAGTCACAAGTTTTGTGACGCAACAGCGATTTCGGCACCGATCTCTCTATGTTTGACACCAGCGATCAGGCCCCTGCTGTGAGATCGCTGGTCGTGTCAGAAATGCCTGGACCTTTCTTTGGTTGTTGAGATCCCGTTGGGTAGCATGCATCGGTGTGTTTGACACCTTTTACCAACGATCTCGCTAGCGAGTCAGCACTGAGACACATAGGAAACACATCGTTACACAGGTCGCTACGGGTTGCCGATCGTTGTTGCGTCGTTGGGAAGATCTGACTGTTTGGCATCTCACCAGCAACCACATAGCGACGCAGCAACGATCCCTGCCAGGTCGTATCATTGTCGGGATCGCTGGTCGTGTCAGAAATGCCTGGACCTTTCTTTGGTCGTTGAGATCCCGCTGGGTAGCATGCATCGGTGTGTTTGACATCTTTTACCAACGATCTCGCTAGCGACTCAGCACTGAGACACATAGGAGACACATCGTTACACAGGTCGCTACGGGTCGCCGATCGTTGCTGCGTCGTCGTTGGGAAGATCTGACTGTTTGGCATCTCACCAGCGACCACATAGCGATGCAGCAACGATCCCTGCCAGGTCGTATCATTGTCGGGATCGCTGCTGTGTCTCTGAGTGTGACGGTACCCTTACTCTGTTATTTTTAGTCAGCCATGCTGATGCACCACCTTGATGGGTCAACTCGGACAATGCACAGTGATTGTGTTCATACTGGGAGGATAGCAATCCAGTCTACTGGGCGTGTTTGCAGCTACACTCTGTGACTCTGCCGTGCTGATGCAATGCCCCATAACCCAGGGTAACTGATTATCAAAGTTTAATCTTTTAACTATGAAAAGGACAACTTTTCGAAAACACACAATTGCTTTGATTTTCAACCGCAGCAGCATGGTGCCAGTTCATAAGCAAAAAGCTATGACTTTTTCCCTTTTAAAAACCTTGAAAAAAAATGTGTAATAAAACTGCAATGGTTTTTTAAGGGGGATGTGCACACTTTTTGGGTTTTTTCGTTTCTGCAGGTTTTTGACACGCGAAGCGCATCCAAACCCCCACACAGGCACAGAAAAAATTCTAAGGGAAACGCAGGTTTGCTGGGAAAAAAACACACGATTTCAGCGTTTTTTGCAGATGTCAAACTTTGTCCAGAACTGCAGCGTTTCCTGCACCCCTTGACTTTTCTGGGGGAAATTCGCAGCAAAAACCGCAGCTCTAAAAAAGACTGCGGTTTTGCTGCGGATGAAATTTTTGCAGATCGGGAGGAGGGAGTGTTGGGGGGGTGATGTGTGCTTGTATAGTTGCGGGGCATGTTGTGGTGGGGGGTGTGTGTTAGAGGGAATCCCTCCCCTATGCCCGCAACCCGACGACTGACACTTACCCTGATGGCAGTATAGTCCCCTATCCCGGCTAAAGGTTGAATGAAAAAAAAAAAACGTACAGAACATACACATATTGTGGGGGGGGTTGCCTGGGGGGCGGGGGTTTTCCAGGCGCCGGGGGGGGTTTCAGGGCTATGCCTGCTACGTGACCATTCCAAAAGATGGGACGTATAGTCCCCTCATCTGGCTAAGTGTTGAATGTAAAAAAAAAAACCAAAAAAATACAGAACTACATATAACAAAAAAGCAAATAAAGAGTACATACTTTCCAAAACATAGTGCCCCCCCCAATCTCCTAATAAAAATAAAAAAATTAAAAAACAAC
>JARQOD010000001.1:812699377-812715487 GCA_033576555.1 Oophaga sylvatica
GGGGAGAAGATGATGATGGGCAGGCATTGATGATGATGGGGAGGAGATGATGATGATGGGCAGGCATTGATGATAATGGGGAGGCCATGATGATGATGGGGAGGAAATGATGATGATAAGGAGACAATGATGATGATGGGGAGGCAATCATGATGATAATGGGGAGTCTTTCCACAGCGCCCTTTCCTGAGCCGTAACAGTGCAGAACGCAGTACAGCGCAGAGGAGAGCTCCATATTTTGTATGGAGCATTATATGGGGACCAGTATCCTGTATGGAGCATTATATGGGGACCAGTATTCTGTATGGAGCATTATATGGGGTCCAGTATTCTGTATGGAGCATTATTTTGGGTCCAGTATTCTGTATGGAGCATTATATGGGGGGTGACATCCTGCATGGGGTATTATATGGGTGATGAGGGGGAGACTATGTGGTGCCCATAATATTGTATGGAGGACTGTACTGTCCAGTCTGTTCTGTGCGCTGTGAGGATTTGGCGGTTTTTGAGCTATTGTACAATTTACAATAGATATCAGTCATGTAATGGAAGAAGAGAAGTGTTTGGCATTGTACTATACCCATATTTCTCTGCAGTATCTGTGTATTATGAATCGTGGTCTGTGTTAAAGGGGCCCACTGAGGCTCTTTCGCCCGGGGCCCATAAAAACCTGGAGCCGGCCCTGTGTGTGGGGGTATTTGGAGTGGGGATGGGGGGATACATTATGTGTGGGGGGATTTGGAGTGGCGATGGGGGGTTATTGTATGTGTGGGGGGATTTGGAGTGGCGATGGGGGGTTATTGTATGTGTGGGGGGATTTGGAGTGGCGATGGGGGGTTATTGTATGTGTGGGGGGATTTGGAGTGGCGATGGGGGGGTTATTGTATGTGTGGGGGGATTTGGAGTGGCGATGGGGCGGTTATTGTATGTGTGGGGGGATTTGGAGTGGGGATGGGGGGTTATTGTATGTGTGGGGGATTTGGAGTGGGGATGGGGGGATTTAATGGGTGTGGGGGGATTTGAGGGTACTGAAGAGTATGCATGAGGAAACAGTATGGGGAATGGGTGCAGACAGTATGGGGAGCGAATGGGTGAATGTATGTGGACACAGTATGGGGAGTGAGGGTGAACAGGGAGGATGTGAGAGGAGACAGTATGAGGAGGGAGGGGAATAGTGTGAGGTGACAGTATATTGCAGATATTTTTATTTAGGGGCATTATAATGACTCTTCTGTCTTTAAGGGTATCGTGTGGAGAGTTGGTGCAGAAGAGCGGAGAAGATGGAAGTCTGCAGAGACGGCTGTGGATGAGAGAACTCATCATGGGATCTGGACAAGATGAAGAAAAGGAGAACGACTCCAGAGACAGCGTCATCTATAAGGTACCTGGTTGTAAATATTATTTGTGATACTGACTAATTCTCATGTCTTTATTTGTTAGGAGCATTAAAGGGGTTCTCCAGGTCTGTGTCACATAGAATGACTGCAGACTCAGCACAAACCTGGAGAACCCTTTAATGCTCCTAACAAATAAAAACATGAGAATTAGTCAATTTCTGAATTCTCACAGTGCTCACTGCACGCTGTCAGGATTCTCTCGTGCCGGTGATTTACATACATGCGGTCAATGCTGATAGACATGTGTGGCCTCAATGAAAATGAACAGAGCGAGGCCGGGCACGTCTAGTGGGAATGTGACCAGAAGTGTATAAATCACATGCTTGTGCTGACATGACCGTGTACTCTCGCCACTGGTAATGGAGAATCCTAACAGTGTGCAGTGCGTTAGTTGTGAGAATTCAGAAGCTGTAATGTCAGGATTCAGTCTGCAGGTTCCAGCAGTCGTCACATGGACACGTCACTCATATGTGACTCTCATACTTATGGTCCTGTGACAACGAGATTCTCTTCCGGCTTCTCTCAGATTTTCACTGAATATTAAGAGCATTAGGGAGAGCAGCTCGTCAGTACATGACTAAGTGTGCAAATCGCATGTGTGTGATACCTTCCTATTGCTATTCCCAGTAAGAAATGCTTCTGATACCTGCCTGCTGTCTCCAGCTAAAGAGGTGGTTCTGATGCCTGCTACTGTGCCCAGTTAGACAGATGCTTCGCCTGCTCACTGCTGTTCCCGGGTTAAGGGCATTTTCCACGAAAAATTGCACCGTTGAAAAGCATGGCCGATTACCCGAATGATAAATCTGCTGCCTGTCTGATGCTGTGCCCTGTTATACAGATGTGTTGTGACTTGTGATGCATACCAGTGGTATGCTTTTTATTTTATTAAGAATACTTTATTACAGTATTGTTAAGGCCTCATTGTCTCATTCAGGTGCTAAATGCGCAAGTAACAACTAAGATTCTCAGGCACTGTTGACAAACAGCAGTTGGTCTTACTGTGGGCGGGGCTATGGTGCTTAGTGGGTGGGGTCCTGACACATTGTGGGTGGGGCTGAGGTGTAGTGGGCGGGACTGTGGCGCATGGATGAGAGGGGGGCCCCCAAAATTTTACCGGCCTAGGGGCCTCCATTACCTTAATCCGGCACTGATGCCGTCCCACAAATAAGACATAAAGAACTCTCCAGGAACATCATGATGAACATCCACAAAGCCCATATAACTATTTGTCTTTTGATCCCATCATCCACGTGACGAAGACGTGGTCATAATCCAAAGTTGGAGAGGACACTTTGTCATAGTAAGTCCATAAGTAATCAGAAAATTGCCGCAATGATGATATTGACACAACTTCCAGCCGGAAGAATAATGAGTGGACCATCAGAACTGGAAAAAGAACCATAATAAACAAATTAAGAAGAATATATATATATTATATATATAATTATTTTTTTTTATTTATTTTTTTTATTATTTGTACACTTGTATTTTATGTGGATCGCACATATTTGTTTTGGCACTAAATGTGTTGATACTTACCATCGAGCAGTTTACATGCGGGGAGCTTTCTATTGTGTTTTAATGTTTTTAATGTGTTTTTGTCAATAAAGCCCTTTTTCTATTCCACTATGTTATATTGGTGGTGTGCAGTATTTTTGGTGGTTTCGTTTTCTTCTTTTTTAGTCTATGTGGGGACATTATACTCTGTGCATGTATGTGTCTGTGTATGCGTGTGTTTGTGTGTAAGTGCATGCATGTGTAAGTGCGTGTGGGGACATTATACTGTGTGTATACAGTCATGGCCAAAAGTTTTGAGAATGACACAAATATTAATTTTTACAAAGTCTACTGCTTCACTTTTTCTAATGGCAATTTGCATATACTCCAGAATGTTATAAAGAGTGATCAGCTTAACAGCAATTACTTCCAAAGTCAATATTTGGCTAGAAAATGAACTTTATCCCCCAAAACACATTTCAACATCATTGCAGCCCTGCCTTAAAAGGACCAGCTAACCTCTTTTCAGTGATTTCTCCATTAACACAGGTGTGGGTGTTGATGAGGACATGGCTGGAGATCAATCTGTCATGATTAAGTAAGAATGACACCACTGGACACTTTAAAAATAGGCTGATACTTGGCATCATTGTTTCTCTACTGTTAACCATGGTTATCTCTAAAGAAACACGTGCAGTCATCATTGCAATGCACAAAAATGGCCTAACAGGGAAGAGTATCGCAGCTAGAAAGATTGCACCTCAGTCAACAATCTATCGCATCGTCAAGAACTTCAAGGAGAGAGGTTCCATTGTTGCCAAAAAGGCTCCAGGGTGCCCAAGAAAGACCAGCAAGCGCCAGGACCGTCTCTTAAAAAGTGTTTCAGCTGTGGGATCGGGCTACCAGCAGTGCAGAGCTTGCTCAGGAATGGCAGCAGGCAGGTGTGAGTGCATCTGCACGCACTGTGAGGCGGAGACTCTTGGAGCAAGGCCTGGTCTCAAGGAGGGCAGCAAAGAAGCCACTTCTCTCCAGAAAAAACATCATGGACAGACTGATATTCTGCAAAAGGTACAGGCAGTGGACTGCTGAGGACTGGGGTAAAGTTATTTTCTCTGATGAATCCCCTTTTCGATTGTTTGGAACATCAGGAAAACGCCTCATTCGGAGAAGACAAGGTGAGCGCTACCACCAGTCTTGTCTCATGCCAACTGTTAAGCATCCTGAAACCATTCATGTGTGGGTTGCTTCTCAGCCAAGGGAATCGGCTCTCTCATAGTCTTGCCTAAAAACACAGCCATGAATAAAGAATGGTACCAGAATGTCCTCCAAGAGCAACTTCTCCCAACCTCCAAGAGCAGTTTGCAATCAACAATGCCTTTTCCAGCATGATGGAGCTACTTGCCATAAACCAAAGGTGATAACTAAATGGCTCAGGGAACAAAACATAGAGATTTTGGGTCCATGGCCTGGAAACTCCCCAGATCTTAATCCCATTGAGAACTTGTGTCAATCATCAAGAGACGGGTGGACAAACAAAAACCTAAAAATTCTGACAAAATTAAAGCATTGATTGTGCAAGAATGGACTGCTATCAGTCAGGATTTGGTCCAGAAGTTGATTGAGAGCATGCCAGGAGAATTGCAGAGGTCCTGAAGAAGAAGGGTCAACACTGCAAATATTGACTTGCTGGATTAACTCATTCTGTCAATATAAGCTTTTGTTACTCATATGTTTGCAATTATATTTCTGTCTGTGATAAAAACATCTGTCAAACACACATAAAAACAAGAGGCAGCAGACATGTGAAAATATAATATTTGTGTCATTCTCAAAACTTTTGGCCATGACTGTATGTATGCATGTCTACAGTCATGGCCAAAAGTTTTGAGAATGACACAAATATTAATTTTTACAAATTCTACTGCTTCACTTTTTCTTTTGGCAATTTGCATATACTCCAGAATGTTATACAGTGATCAGCTTAACAGCAGTTACTTGCAAAGTCAATATTTGGCTAGAAAATGAACTTTATCCCTCAAAACACATTTCAACATCATTGCAGCCCTGCCTTAAAAGGACCAGCTAACCTCTTTTCAGTGATTGCTCCATTAACACAGGTGTGGGTGTTGATGAGGACATGGCTGGAGATCAATCTGTCATGATTAAGTAAGAATGACACCACTGGACACTTTAAAAGGAGGCTGGTGCTTGGCATCATTGTTTCTCTTCTGTTAACCATGGTTATCTCTAAAGAAGCACGTGCAGTCATCATTGCAATGCACAAAAATGGCCTAACAGGGAAGAGTATCGCAGCTAGAAAGATTGCACCTTAGTCAACAATCTATCGCATCATCAAGAACTTCAAGGAGAGAGGTTCCATTGTTGCCAAAAAGGCTCCAGGGCGCCCAAGAAAGACCAGCAAGCGCCAGGACCGTCTCTTAAAAGTGTTTCAGCTGCGGGATCGGGCTACCAGCAGTGCAGAGCTTGCTCAGGAATGGCAGCAGGCAGGTGTGAGTGCATCTGCACGCACTGTGAGGCGGAGACTCTTGGAGCAAGCCTGGTCTCAAGGAGGGCAGCAAAGAAGCCACTTCTCTCCAGAAAAAACATCATGGACAGACTGATATTCTGCAAAAGGTACAGGCAGTGGACTGCTGAGGACTGGGGTAAAGTTATTTTCTCTGACGAATCCCCTTTTCGATTGGGACATCAGGAAAACGCCTCATTCGGAGAAGACAAGGTGAGCGCTACCACCAGTCTTGTCTCATGCCAACTGTTAAGCATCCTGAAACCATTCATGTGTGGGGTTGCTTCTCAGCCAAGGGAATCGGCTCTCTCACAGTCTTGCCTAAAAACACAGCCATGAATAAAGAATGGTACCAGAATGTCCTCCAAGAGCAACTTCTCCCAACCCTCCAAGAGCAGTTTGGCGATCAACAATGCCTTTTCCAGCATGATGGAGCACCTTGCCATAAAGCAAAGGTGATAACTAAATGGCTCAGGGAACAAAACATAGAGATTTTGGGTCCATGGCCTGGAAACTCCCCAGATCTTAATCCCATTGAGAACTTGTGGTCAATCATCAAGAGACGGGTGGACAAACAAAAACCTAAAAATTCTGACAAAATTAAAGCATTGATTGTGCAAGAATGGACTGCTATCAGTCAGGATTTGGTCCAGAAGTTGATTGAGAGCATGCCAGGGAGAATTGCAGAGGTCCTGAAGAAGAAGGGTCAACACTGCAAATATTGACTTGCTGCATTAACTCATTCTGTCAATATAAGCTTTTGTTACTCATATGTTTGCAATTATATTTCTGTCTGTGATAAAAACATCTGTCAACACACACATAAAAACCAGAGGGCAGCAGATCATGTGAAAATATAATATTTGTGTCATTCTCAAAACTTTTGGCCATGACTGTATGTGTGTATATATGTGAGTACATGTGTGTGTGTGTGTGTGGGGTGTGTGTCTCGCCGCTGTCTGCCCACTCATCTCCGTGCAGTCACAGCCGGAAGGAAAGACGGTGGTTTGCGGCCTGTGCTGGAGATGGGATTCGGCGCCACCAGAGGGCGCCCGCACCCCATTTCCAGTACAGGCCGCAAGCCGCGGTCTTTCCTGGCGGCTGTGACTGCACAGAGGTGGGTGGGCAGGCAGCGGAGGGATCCGGCGCGTGTAGTCAGGTGGCGGCGGGTCCTAGTGGAGGTCCGGCAGAGGGTCCTGGCGGGGGTCCAGCGGCGGCGGGGGGTCCGGCGTGGGTGTCCTGGCAGTGTCCCGCTGGTGGTACTGCGCAAGGGCCTGGTACCACCAGCGGGTGCCATATTGGAATACCCATCACTTGGGTATTCCAATATGGCGGTCGGCGTACTACAGGTGTGGCGCAGTGGATTGTGGGATTCAAGGACGTCCGGACGGAAGTGGATGACGGACAATTTTAGGCAATTATATAAAAATATATGTGTATATATATATATATATATATATATATATATACAGTATATAATCACTAACAAGATTAATGCTATACTCAGAAGTATGACAGGTTATAATGACTGGTTATAGTTGTTCATTGTAGTTCTCTTGTGTGAGAACTACAAGCTTACTTATTAAGCAGCATTTTCAATGGATTTGTGTTACGTCTTGCAAAATAATCATATTTGAAAATTTAAAATTCAATTAATCAAAATACATTTGGATACATGGCAATCTGTGAAAACATATTTTTCAGTGCAGTATCTCACAAAAGTGAGTACAACCCCCACACATTTTTGTAAATATATCTTTTCATGGGACAACACTGAAGATTGAGAAAATGTAAAGTAGTCAGTGTCATGAGTACAGCTTGTACAACAGTGTAAATCTGGTGTGCCATCTAAATAACACACAGCCATTAATGTCTAAACCGCTGGTAACAAAAGTGAGTACACCCCTATGTGAAAATTGACAAATTGTGCCCAAAGTGTCAATATTTTGTGTGGCCACCATTATTTTCCAGCACTGCCGTAACTCTCTTGGGCATGGAGTTCACTAGAGCTTCCCAGGTTGCCAATGAAATCCTCTTCCATGACGACATACATTGAGCTGGTGGATGTTAGAGACCTTGCGCTCCACCACCTTCCGTTTAGGTCTGGAGACATGCTTCGGCCAGTCTAGCACCTTGACCAACACAGAGGTTGTCTTGGAGGTGTATTTGGGGTCGTTATGTTGTAATACTGCCTGTTGTGAATGGGTTTGAGATGAGTTCTGAGCAGAGGCTCCCTCTGGTGGTTACAAGCGGTACTAGTGAGGATTGTGAGGACTGGGAATCAGGTGTTACTGATTGGTCTTATATAAGGGAGTCATTTTCCCATCAGGGTTGCCGGTGATCAATTGTTCTGGTCTGAATCCTTCTTTCCAGTTTCCCTTGTAGCCTGCTGTGTCGTGTCTGCATCTCCTGCTATCAGATAAGACAATTTCTTATTTTGTGTTTTTGCTATATTTTTGCATTTTGTCCTGCACTTCTTTGGGGGCCTTCAGGTCCCCTCCGGGGGCTTCTGCCCTCTCAGTTTAGTTCAGCCACTGAGTTTTGTTCTTTTGCTTTTTCCAGTTTTTTCAGTGGCTGCTGTTTTGATTTTCTTACACCAGAGAACTAATTTAGGTGGTAGAGGTCGTGTGATCTCAGGTGATTTTGAAATTAGTAGAGTTGGTGTTTTTCAGGGTTTTCTGGGATTGCAGTAAGTACCCTTCCTGTCCTTTTCTATTTAGTTAGTTTGGGCCCCAGCGTTTGCTCATACTATTTTCTTTCTGTGTCAGTATTTCCTCTTGTCTAACCGCCATTACATGTTTGGGGGCTTTCTATTATCTTTGGGGTTCTGCACCGGGGCAGATAGCTTTCCTATTTCTATCTTTAGGTGTAGTTAGTTTCTCAGGCTGTGACACGGCGTCTAGGACCAACGTAGGAACGCTCCACGGCTGCCTCTAGTTGCGGTGGTTAGTCAGGGTACTGCAATCTCATAGATTCCAACTGCTCTGGTGTATTGCCTTTTTTACCTGCACTCCTCAGCTACCGAAACATAACAGTATCACCGGCCTAAAAATTGTATGGTACTCACAGAAGGGAAAAAATATTTTGAAGGAAGAAAAGTTGTCAGAGATATTTTTCTGTTTGTTGCATTTTTTTTTTTTTTTCCCTCTGTATCTCTGGGTGCTGGGAAGGATCTTTTCTCCCAATGGAGTTTGCACAGTTGTCTGGCCGTGTGGATCAGCTTGCCACTGAGGTTCGGAGTATTGCTATCTATCTTGCTGGGTTGCCTGTTGTGGAACCTAGGATCCCCATGCCAGATTTGTTTTTAGGGGATCGAGCTAAGTTTCAGAATTTCAAAAATAATTGTAAATTGTTTCTTGCCTTAAAATCTAAGTCCTCAGGAAACGCAGCGCAGCAGGTTCAAATTATCATCTCTCTCCTGCGCGGCGATCCTCAGGATTGGGCTTTTTCCCTGACACCTGGGGATCCTGTTTTGAGTGATGTTGATGCGTTTTTTCAGGCCTTGGGGTTATTGTACGATGAGCCTAATGTCACTGATCAAGCTGAAAAAGCCTTGTTGGCATTAAATCAGGGGCTTGATGACGCTGAGTTATACTGTCAGAGATTCCGTAGGTGGGCAGTCCTGACCAAGTGGAATGACGACGCTTTGGCGGCCCTTTTCCGGAAGGGTTTGTCGGATAATGTAAAGGATGTTATGGTGGGATTCCCTGTCCCCTCTGGTCTCAATGATTCTATGTCATTAGCGATTCAAATTGACAGACGTTTGCGTGAGCGGAGAAGTATGCGTGGAGTGGTGTTGCCTTGTGAGCCAGCTGCTGAGCCCATGCAGTGTGATGGAGTGGTGTCTGGGGCACAGCGTCATGAGTTTCGAAAGCGCAATGGGTTATGTTTCTACTGTGGTGATGCCTCTCATGCTATTTCAGTCTGCCCTAAGCGGGGAAGACATTTTGCACGCTCAGTTGTCTTGGGTAGTGTTCAGACTAAGTTTTTATTAACTGTCACTCTGATATGCTCTCTGTCCTCATTTTCTGCTCAGGCTTTCGTTGATTCTGGAGCAGCTATTAACCTGATGGATTATGATTTTGCTAAACGTTGTGGATTTCCATTGATACCCCTACAGAAGTCTATTCCTTTACTGGGGATCGATTCTACCCCTTTGGCTGAGAATAAACCCCAGTTTTCTACTCAGGTGATAATGAGGGTTGAACCTGATCACCAGGAGTGCTGCAAATTTTTGGTTCTATATAATCTGCATGACATTATAGTGCTGGGTTTCCCTTGGTTACAGTCTCATAATCCTGTTTTGGATTGGAAATCTGTGTCTGTAACCAGTTGGGGCTGCCAATGTGTTAATACCAACACTCCTGTTTTTTCTGCCTCCCCCCAGGCTGAGGATGTTCCTGACTTTTTGTTTGATTTTTCTGATGTGTTTAGCGAAAGTAAATCTGCATCCTTGCCTCCCCATAGGAGCTATGACTGCGCTATTGAATTAGTGCCGGGTAGTAAATTCCCTAAAGGTCGCCTTTTTAACTTGTCTGTACCTGAACATGACGCTATGCGGTCTTATATCAAGGAATCATTGGAGAAGGGTCATATCAGACCATCCTCTTCACCCTTAGGTGCCGGTTTTTTCTTTGTGGCCAAAAAAGATGGTTCATTAAGGCCGTGTATTGATTATCGTCTCTTGAACAATATTACTGTGAAATATCAATACCCGTTACCCTTGATTTCTGACCTGTTTTCCAGGGTGAAAAACGCTACTTGGTTTACCAAGCTTGACCTCAGGGGGCGTATAACCTTATTCGCATTAAGCACGGGGATGAATGGAAGACGGCATTTAACACCCCTGAAGGGCATTTTGAGTACCTTGTGATGCCCTTTGGGCTCACTAATGCTCCTTCCGTCTTCCAGTCCTTCATGAATGACATTTTCAGGGATTTTGTGGACAAGTTTCTGATTGTTTATTTGGATGATATCTTGATTTTTTCTAATGACTGGGACTCTCATGTGAAACATGTTCGAACTGTATTCCAGATTTTGAGAGAGAATGCTCTGTATGTGAAGGGATCAAAGTGTCTTTTTGGCGTACAGAAGATCTCATTTCTGGGATTCATTTTGTCCCCATCTGTTATTGAAATGGACCCGGTCAAGGTTCAGGCCATCTGTGATTGGGTCCAACCTACTTCATTAAAGGCTCTTCAGAGATTTTTGGGTTTTGCCAATTTTTATCGTAAATTTATTGGTAATTTCTCGGTTATTGTTAAACCATTAACTGATTTGACCAGAAAGGGTTCTGATGTGGTGAATTGGCCTCCTGAGGCAGTCTCTGCGTTTCAGGAACTTAAGCAGAGATTCACTTCTGCTCCTGTTCTACGGCAGCCTGATGTTTCTCTGCCATTTCAGGTGGAGGTTGATGCCTCTGAAATTGGGGCAGGTGCCGTTTTGTCCCAAAAAGATCCAGAGACCTCTAAAAGTAACCCTTGTGCCTTTTTCTCTCGAAAATTTTCTCCTACTGAACGTAATTATGACGTGGGTAATCGGGAGTTATTGGCCATGAAGTGGGCTTTTGAAGAGTGGAGACATTGGCTGGAGGGAGCCAAACATCAGGTGGTGGTCCTTACGGACCATAAGAATCTGGTCTATCTGGAATCTGCCAAGCGACTCAATCCTAGACAGGCCAGGTGGGCCTTGTTTTTCACACGTTTTAATTTTGTGGTTTCCTTTCTTCCTGGCACTAAGAATGTTAAGGCGGATGCCCTCTCGAGGAGTTTCTTTGCGGACTCTCCTGAGCTATCTGATCCCTCTGTTATTTTGAAGGAGGGTGTAGTTCTTTCCGCCATCTCGCCCAATTTGAGACTTGCTCTGGAGGGGTGTCAGGAGGATAGGCCCGAGCGCTGCCCTGTTGGAAAATTGTTTGTCCCGGACCAATGGAAAAAGAGTGTGATGTCTGAGATTCATTGTTCCGCATTGGCTGGGCATCCCGGAATTTTTGGTACCAGAGACTTGGTTAGTCGGTCCTTTTGGTGGCCTACCTTGTCTCGCGATGTCAGGGAATTTGTGCAGTCCTGCGGGACTTGCTCTCGCTCCAAGCCTTGCTCTCGCTCTAGTGGTTTGTTGATGCCATTGCCTGTGCCCAAGAGACCATGGACCCATATCTCTATGGATTTCATTTCCGATCTTCCTGTTTCTCAGAGAATGACCACCATCTGGGTAATTTGTGATAGGTTTTCCAAAATGATACATCTTGTGCCATTACCTAAGTTGCCTTCCTCCTCTGAATTGGTGCCGTTGTTCCTTCAGCACGTGGTTCGTTTACACGGCATTCCTGAGAACATTGTGTCTGACAGAGGAGTCCAGTTTGTTTCCAGATTTTGGAGGACTTTTTGTTCTAAACTGGGTGTTCAATTGTCTTTCTCCTCGGCATTTCATCCTCAGACCAATGGTCAAACTGAGAGAACAAACCAGACATTGGAGACTTATCTAAGATGCTTTGTGTCTGCTGATCAGGATGACTGGGTCTCTTTTTTGCCTTTGGCTGAGTTTGCTCTTAATAATAGGGCTAGCTCTGCCACTTTGATGTCTCCGTTTTTCTGTAATTCTGGGTTTCACCCTCGATTTTCTTCAGGACAGACGGAGGCTTCTGTCTGTCCAGGTGTTGACTCTGTTGTTGAGCGTATGCAGCAGATTTGGGACCAGGTAGTGGAGAGGTTGTCCCTCTCTCAGGAGAAGGCCCAGCGGTTTGCTAACCGGCATAGGACTGATGGTCCTCGGTTTAAAGTGGGGGACTTGGTCTGGTTGTCCTCAAAGAATATTCCTATGAGAGTAGCATCTCCTAAATTTAAGCCTAGGTTCATTGGACCTTATAAGATCATGGAGATTATTAATCCTGTTTCTTTTCGTTTGCTTCTTCTAGGGACATTTAAGATCCATAACGTGTTCCACAAGTCCTTGTTGAAGAGGTTTGTTGAGCCAGTGGTTCCTGCTGCTGTGCCTCCTGACCCTGTTTTGGTTGAGGGCAATCTGGAGTATGTGGTTGAGAAAATATTGGATTCTCGTTTTTCTAGACGTAGACTCCAGTATTTGGTTAAATGGAGAGGTTATGGTCAGGAAGACAATTCTTGGGTGTTTGCTTCGGACATCCATGCTAGGAGACTTATCCGTGCGTATCATAGAACTCATCCTGACCGACCTGGTTGCTCAAATGAGGGTTCGGTGACCCCTCCTCAAGGGGGGGGTACTGTTGTGAATGGGTTTGAGATGAGTTCTGAGCAGAGGCTCCCTCTGGTGGTTACAAGCGGTACTAGTGAGGATTGTGAGGACTGGGAATCAGGTGTTACTGATTGGTCTTATATAAGGGAGTCATTTTCCCATCAGGGTTGCCGGTGATCAATTGTTCTGGTCTGAATCCTTCTTTCCAGTTTCCCTTGTAGCCTGCTGTGTCGTGTCTGCATCTCCTGCTATCAGATAAGACAATTTCTTATTTTGTGTTTTTGCTATATTTTTGCATTTTGTCCTGCACTTCTTTGGGGGCCTTCAGGGTCCCCTCCGGGGGCTTCTGCCCTCTCAGTTTAGTTCAGCCACTGAGTTTTGTTCTTTTGCTTTTTCCAGTTTTTTCAGTGGCTGCTGTTTTGATTTTCTTACACCAGAGAACTAATTTAGGTGGTAGAAGTCGTATGATCTCAGGTGATTTTGAAATTAGTAGAGTTGGTGTTTTTCAGGGTTTTCTGGGATTGCAGTAAGTACCCTTCCTGTCCTTTTCTATTTAGATAGTTTGGGCCCCAGCCTTTGCTCATACTATTTTCTTTCTGTGTCAGTTTTTCCTCTTGTCTAACCGCCATTACATGTTTGGGGGCTTTCTATTATCTTTGGGGTTCTGCTCCGGGGCAGATAGCTTTCCTATTTCTATCTTTAGGTGTAGTTAGTTTCTCAGGCTGTGACGAGGCGTCTAGGACCAATGTAGGAACGCTCCACGGCTGCCTCTAGTTGCGGTGGTTAGTCAGGGTACTGCAATCTCATAGATTCCAACTGCTCTGGTGTATTGCCTTTTTTACCTGCACTCCTCAGCTACCGAAACATAACAACTGCCCTCCAGTTTCCAAAGGGAGGGGATCATGCTCTGCTTCTGTATGTCACAGTACATGTTGGCATTCATGGTTCCCTCAATGAACTGTAACTTCCCACAGCCGGCAGCACTCATATAGCCCCAAACCATGACATTCCCACCACCAGGCTTGACTGTATGCAAGACACACTTGTCTTTGTACTCCTCACCTGGTTGCCACCACACACAGTTGACATTGACTCCCACCACCAGGCTTGACTGTATGCAAGATACACTTGTCTTTGTACTCCTCACCTGGTTGCCACCACACACAGTTGACATCTGAACCAAATAAGTTTATCTTGGTCTCATCAGACCACAGGACATGTTTCCAGTAAGCCACGGCCTTAGTAGAGTTGAGCGAATTTGATCGGGTTCCCTCTTATTCGGCAAGCTATAGCGCTTACCGAATAAGCTGCAGAGGGCTTCCTGGATTGCGCCGGCTGATCGGCGCCGCAGCTGTATGTGTCGCGGCTGTGTGACAGTCTGTAAGGTTCTTTGTACATGTTCTTGAAACTCAGTTTTCCGTCAGCCATTTTGCTTTCTGTCTTGCTGCAGCTATCTTGCCCTCAGTCAATATGGAGTTTTCAGCTTTCATGTTCCCGCCCTGATTCTCTCCCTCTTGCTTCTTAAGCAGCCACAGCTGAGCAATCAGTGCTTCAGAATCTAGCCTGCAGTGAACCTGTGACCTGACTCCTGGAAGCCTTGGACTATGTACTCCAGCTATTCCTACTGAGGAACTCTGAACACTTGTGGACTCTGGAACCCTGCTCTTTGAAAGATCCACGTTTGCATGGACTTACGGTAACAGAGAAGAAGATCCTGAACCTGTTGTGGAGAGTGATTGCTGAGCTTAAGTTACTCTGGCCTGCTGTGTCTCCTGCTTCTGTATCTGCAAACTGTGTGACTATTTTTGCCACTTGTATGAAGTAATACAAGACCTTCTATATCAAACCTGTGTCTCATGTATTTTCATCGCACCCAAGCACAAGACGCTATATGAACTGTACTACATACATTACAAGATTCTGAAGCCAAAACGTTAGTGTCTGCTGGGTCTGGGAAGGCTGTGTCTGCTGTAACTGTGGATATCAGACGTCCAGTTGTAATTTCTGTGATGACAGTGGTTGTGACTTCTCACAACCATTCCAGGTGAGCAATTCCCTTAAGTTTTTTTTTTCTGCAGTGTTACCACAGGTAAACACTATTGTTTTTTTTTTTTCTCTTCCCTCTTTTGTGTCTGCTGTAACTGTGGATATCAGATGTCCGGTTGAACTTTCTGTGATGATAGTGGTTGTGACTTCTCACAACCATTCCAGGTGAGCAGTTCCCTTAATTTTTTTTTCTCTCTGCAGTGTTACCACAGGTAAACACTATTGTTTTTTTTTTCTTTTCTCCTCTCCTTCCAGTACTCCTGTCTTAAAAGATCTGGAAAATGGAGGCCCGCATAAAGGAACTTGCGGAGTGACTGATAATATCCTTGCAGATTTACAGACTATAAAAACCCGTTTTACAAACCTACAGGACCTCACTAATCACAATTTGCAAGTGTTTGGACAGACTGCCCAGGATTTGCGAGCCAGGATTGAGGTTCTAGAGGAGCGAGTCCAGGCTCCTGCCGTAGCCCCAAGTTCTGGGATTCCCAAGTTGCCCCCTTTTCGTTTTGGCGGTGAACGTGAAAAATTCAGGGGATTTATTAACCAATGCAATCTGTTTTTTTTCTGCACATGCTTCACAATTTCCCACTGAACGATCTAAAGTGCTTACTATAATTATGTTACTTACCAACAAGGCTTTGATGTGGGCAAACCCTCTGATTGAGACTGAGGATGAATGTTTGGATCATCTTGATGCTTTCATTTCAGCCATGGGGCAGGTGTTTGATGACCCCAATCGAGGTGCAACAGCTGAAGCAGCCATGTTAACTTTGCGCCAAGGTAAGCACTCGGTAGCCGAATATGCCTTGGATTTCAGGAGATGGGCCCTTGATACCACCTGGGACAGTTCCGCCAAAAAATCTATTTTTCGAAAGGGGTTGTCTCCACTAATTAAGGATGAACTTGCTCGTGCCGACCCTCCCACTGCGTTAGGTGACTTTATTAACTACTGCATCCGTATTGATGCTCGCCTGACTGAACGCAGGCAAGAGAGATGGTTCGAAAGCAATCGCACTAACCTTTTCCTACCTTCCTCCCCAGCTAAGGAACCTTTGAGTAGGATCACACGGGAACCTGAACCTGAACCCATGCAGGTAGACTCTTTACAAAGACGGGTTAGTGATGCACGCAAGGAACATCGTTTTAAGGAAAATCTATGTTTCTATTGTGGTAAGTCAGGGCACTTCATTATAAACTGCCCCAGCCGTTCTCGTAAGACTACTGCAGCACTCATTCACTGTGAGTGTTGCGAGAGGAGCTCTGTCATGTCCGAGCCTCAGGCTCCAGAGAGATCTGCTGCAAGAGATCTTGATTTCTCGGACTTAAACTCCGTTACTTCTGAGGACGATGACTGTGTAAACGCTGCAATTTTTCAAGTTTCCTCAGCGGTGTCCCAGCTGAGTTGTAGGAAAAACAATTCTCATTGCTTCCTTT
>JARQOD010000001.1:812715587-812804843 GCA_033576555.1 Oophaga sylvatica
TTGAAAAGTGTGAATTCCATAGGACCGAAATTCAATTTCTGGGGTATGTACTGTCTACACAAGGAATTAGTATGGATGGAAGTAAGACCCAAGCCATCAAGGATTGGCCAAGCCCTAGAAATGTGAAGGAGGTGCAGCGCTTCATCGGGTTTGCCAATTTCTATAGACGTTTCATTAGGAATTTCTCTGAGGTAGTGTCACCTATCACCCAACTTACCCGGAAAGAGTCTAGGTTCTCCTGGACTCCCCAAGCCCAGGAAGCATTTTCTCGTCTAAAAGATAAATTTACCACCGCACCTATCTTGGTACATCCCAACCCCGAACTTGCCTTCATAATAGAGGTGGATGCTTCAGATTGTGCCGTTGGAGCTATACTCTCTCAGAGAACAGGTGAGAAGAATGTCTTGCATCCTGTGCCTTCTTTTCCCAGCAGTTGTCTTCGGCTGAGAGGAACTACGATGTGGGCAATAGAGAGTTGTTGGCCATTATTGCCGCCTTCAAAGAATGGAGACACCTTCTTCAGGGAGCTGCACAGCAAATAGTCGTCCTGACAGACCATCGTAACCTTGAATTTATCAGGTCGGCTAAGTGCCTGACTCCTCGCCAGGCTCGCTGGAATCTTTTCTTAAACCAATTTAATTTTGTCATTTCTTATAGACCAGGATCGCGCAATGGAAAGGCTGATGCACTCTCTAGGATTCATTCAGCAGAGACCCGTCCAATTGCTCCTCCTAAGACTATTCTTCCTGACTCTAGATTCCTGGGAGTGATTCATAATCAAGACCTACTTAAGGACATCAAGGAAGCATACCATGCGGATTCCTTGTTGGCACAACCCCCAAGGGACGTAAGTCTTGACTTTAAGAATGGTGTGTGGATTCTGGGACAACGTCTGTATATTCCTGAAACAGTCAGATTGAGAGTATTGCAACTCATTCACGATTCCAAGATAGCTGGGCATAGAGAGAATTCTAAAGACACAGGAATTTCTTTCTCGTTTCTTTTGGTGGCCCACTTGCAGGAAGGATGTTTTAAACTATGTCACTTCATGTGAAGTCTGTGCAAGATGCAAAACACCTCGCTCCTCACCAACTGGTCTGTTACAACCTCTTCCCACCCCGTCCCGCCCGTGGGGATCCATTTCTATGGACTTCATTGTGGAGTTACCAACCTCTCAAGGGAAAAACACCATTCCAGTGGTGGTTGATCGTTTAACAAAGGCAGCTCATTTTATTCCTTGTGTCGGCTTACCCACTGCAAAACAAACATCAGATTTGATGATTAAAGATGTGTTTCGCTTACATGGAGTACCGGATGAGGTTATTTCGGATCGAGGGGTGCAATTCACTTCAAGGTTTTGGCAAAATTTCTGTGCAGCATTGGACATTAAAGTAAACCTTTCTTCTGCTTTTCATCCCCAGACTAATGGACAGACCGAACGAACCAATCAAACTCTGGAGCAGTATCTCCGCTGCTTTATCTGCCACCTACAGGATGATTGGGTGGATCTACTTCCATTGGCTGAGTTCTCTTATAACAACTCTCAGAGCGCCTCCACTAAGCAGTCTCCTTTTTACTCCAATCTAGGTTATCATCCTAACATTCTTCCACGATTTCCCATAGAAACGCCTTTACCAGCAGTGGCCGAAAGAATCACGTCTTTACAGAAGAATATGGTTCTTCTAAAGGAGAATCTGGAATTGGCTCAGGAAAGGTACAAGAAAGCAGCAGATAAATTTCGTAAACCTGCACCAGTTTTCAAGGTATGAGACCTGGTCTGGCTGTCAACCAGAAATCTTAAGTTAAGGATTCCATCGTCTAAGTTGGGACATAAGTACATTGGACCCTATAAAATCAGTAAAATTATAAGTGCCGTTGCTTGTCGTCTTCAACTGCCTAGAACTATGAGAATCCACCCTGTCTTTCATGTATCCCTACTAAAGGCTGCAACACCCAATACGTTTCCTGGACGTTCTTCTCCTTGCCCTGACCCAGTGCTAGTCGATGGTCAGGAAGAATTTGTGGTGGAAAGAATTCTAGATTCCAGGTTATACAGGAATCAGTTACAATATTTGATTAAATGGCAGGGCTACCCAGTGGAGGACAACTCATGGGAACCAGTCAATAACGTTAATGCTCCTCGTTTGCTCCGCCAGTTTCATCAGAGGTACCCAGACAAGCCTGGTCTGAGGCCATCCGGAGGTTGTCCCTAAGGGGGGAGTAATGTAAGGTTCTTTGTACATGTTCTTGAAACTCAGTTTTCCGTCAGCCATTTTGCTTTCTGTCTTGCTGCAGCTATCTTGCCCTCAGTCAATATGGAGTTTTCAGCTTTCATGTTCCCGCCCTGATTCTCTCCCTCTTGCTTCTTAAGCAGCCACAGCTGAGCAATCAGTGCTTCAGAATCTAGCCTGCAGTGAACCTGTGACCTGACTCCTGGAAGCCTTGGACTATGTACTCCAGCTATTCCTACTGAGGAACTCTGAACACTTGTGGACTCTGGAACCCTGCTCTTTGAAAGATCCACGTTTGCATGGACTTACGGTAACAGAGAAGAAGATCCTGAACCTGTTGTGGAGAGTGATTGCTGAGCTTAAGTTACTCTGGCCTGCTGTGTCTCCTGCTTCTGTATCTGCAAACTGTGTGACTATTTTTGCCACTTGTATGAAGTAATACAAGACCTTCTATATCAAACCTGTGTCTCATGTATTTTCATCGCACCCAAGCACAAGACGCTATATGAACTGTACTACATACATTACACAGTCACAGCACATGCATGGAGAGCCTGTTTGTTGGGCTACCCATGCATGTGCTGTGACTGTGACACAGTCGTGACACATGCAGCTGCGGCGCCGATCAGCTGGCGTGATCCAGGAAGCCGGATTCCCTCTGCAGCTTATTCGGTAAGCGCTATAGCTTGTGGAATAAGCGGGAACCCGAACAAATTCGCTCAACTCTAGCCCTTAGTTTGCTTGTCTGCAGAAAACTGTGGGCTTTCTTGTACATCATCTTTAGAAGAGGTTTCCTTCTAGGATAACAGAAATGCAGTCCAATTTGATGCAGTATGTGGCATATGGTCTGAGCACTGAAAGGCTGACCACCACCCCAATGCTGGCAGCACTCATATGTCTATTCTGAAAAGACAACCTCTGAATGTGACGTGAACATGTGCCCTCAACATCTTTGGTCGACCATGGAGAGGCCAGTTCTGAATGGAATCTGTCTTGTTAAACCGCCGTACAGCCTTGGTCACGGTGCTGCAGCTCAGTTTCAGGGTGTTGACAATCTTCTTATAGCCTAGGCCATCTTTATGTAGAGCAACAATTCTTTTTTTCAGATCGTCAGCGAGTTCTTTGACATGAGGTGTCATGTTGAATTTCCAGTGACCAGTATGAGGGAGTGAGAGTGATAATATCAAGTTTTACACACCTGTTTCCCATTTACACCTGAAACCTTGTAACACTAGTGAGTCATAAGACACCAGGGAGGGAAAATGGCTAATTGGGCACAGTATGGCCATTGACACTTAGGGGTGTACTCACTTTTGTTGACAGCGATTTAAACATTTATGGCTGTGTGCGGAGTTATTTAGAGGGCACACCAAATTTACACTGTTATACAAGTTGTTCACTGACTACTTTACATTGTATCAAAGTCAGATATATTCAGTGTTGTCCCATGAAAAGTGTTAAATATTAATTATTGGTTATGGATTTATTCTTTATACACTCAATTCTGTACTGAGTATACTGAATTTCAGCTGACATTACACATGCTATTTCTGTATGGTAAAGTGACAACTCCATATATAGAGACCACGTGATCTAAGGGACATATATATAATGACTACACGAAGGGAGGGGTCGCTCTCTTGCTCTCTTTCTCTCTCTACAGACACTTTACTCTGATTATGATGAATGAACAGCCAGCTGCCATGTAACCACGTGTTGCTTCTCTGAGACGCTGCTGACAAGGCCAGAATGTCATTTTGCCATTCAGGACACCAAGGAAAGAAGTGTATAAGCTTTGCTATGGACAAATGGACAATCTCTTCGTAACTATTTCACTCATTTTATGTTTTCCTGTAATGATGTTTTTTTGGTAAACAGTCCAATAAACCACTACATTTTTTTTATAAGAAACGTGACGTTTTCTTTAAAGTATCGCATCTGGTAACAAGTCCTTGAAAAATATACAAAATTAAGCATTTTTAACATTTTGGCGAGCCAGCCAGTCACACTTGATTTTTAGAGTGTGAATTTTTGATAACTTGCAAGGGGAGGAATAGAAGCAAAATTACGTCAGATGTGCAAGTCGTCAAAGAAATCACACTACGATATTTCAGGATCAGGAAAGAACCTATGAATGAGGACTAAGAGTTGCCAGATGTACTATAGGAATCAGACGTGCTGATGACAAGAGGCCATTGTCCAAGAAAGGAGCTACAAGCTGAGATATTTCAAGGTAAGAAATATGGATGTTATTACTTCTTTTTCTAAGCAAAGTAGACTGAAATTTATGTCTGTAGATCAGTCTAATTTAGAAGTTTTATGGCTCAGCTTATATGCAGAATGTGAAATGGAAAATCTAAAGCTAGAATTTAAGCTGGTGTCCTTTAATAGAGAAAGAGAGAAATTGAAAAATATTTTACAGTTGATTGACGTATTTCATAAGTCTGTATTAGAGAAATCTAAAAATGACTGTGTAGAAATAGTGTCAGATCATACCAGTGATGTTCCCGAGATTGACTGTAAAGAGGAAATTGAGCAAGATGTGGGACATGTGTCTGTAATGGCTACTCAAGGTGACCTTGTCTCTGATGACGTAAAAAAAGATGGTGGAAATGTGGGAGGAGACTTCAGAACTGATGTAGGAGGGAAAATGGGAGGAGACTTCAGAACTGATGCAGATGACGTACGAGGGACGGATGTTCAATGGCCACCAAAAATAGAAGACAATTCACAGGCCCAACTCCAAATTAAAGTTAGGAAAAATTTGTTAAAATTATGCAAAATCATTCCTGCATATGATAACAAAATCCATGTATGCAGAAATTCTGAAATCTTCGAAAGCTTTATTGACAAGCTTGATTTAAGTAATGACGAGAAAAATCAATTATTTAAATTGTGGCTTCCTGCAACCTTTTCCAGACGTTTAAAATTAAAGTTGACTTGTGATAACTTACATGGAGATCTAGATGATAAAGACAGATTGAAAATTCTGATTTTCTGTGCATTAAATGAAAATTGTCCAGATATTGATATTCTTCAAAAATTAAGGATTGGTCGGAAATAATGTACTTTTACATTCATGCCCATATTTGAAAGGTTGTACAAAACTCTAATTACCAATGTCAAAACACAATCAATGATAAAGTATTTTGTGGACAAATTTGGATTCCTAAATTCTGTATCTCGTGTTATTGCGTCACAAAAAGATACTTTATTTGAATGTGCGCAATTCCTTGATTAAGCTAGAAAACATGAGAATCGTGATAGGAAAATAAATCAAACAGACAGAGTAAGATTTTTTCAAAAGCCAGTGTCAAAATCTCCTAAACTGAGTCATCCCCGTAATCAAATCTATGACATACGGAGAAAATTACATATTTGTTATAAACCCTATAAAAATATCCAAGAGTCCGCTTTGCAGAAAGAGTTAATAATTCAAAGTTCAGACCTCTCTGTAAAGAGACAAATGGCGGACATTGAAAGACAGGAACAGATGATTCTTCAGAGAGACATAGCTGAGTCTTCAGTTTACAGCTCATTATCGGAGCTGCTCAAACAATCATTAAAAAAAGGAATCATAAAAAGAGCTTTCCAGGACATTTTTGACAAAGAAATAAGATTTGGTTTAGGAATTGACTGAAAATGAAATTATATGTTGTGTAAAAGTATTATACAATATATTATTCAGTTATTTGTAATTATTTTATAAATATAATTCTGTAGTTCACAGCTTTTGTAGATAGTGATATAATTAAAATAAACTACAGAAAATATTTAGAATTACATTAAAGCCAATACATATATATGTATCAGACATTGCAATTGTTTTGTTTTTGTATATGATATTAACCTTATCTCTTATTTATCCTTAGAATTTTCACTTCAAAGTAGGATTTAATCGGGAAAAATTCTCTTACATGGATTTATTCCTTTATTTACACAGGAATTTGTAATAAGTGCATGTTTTTATATATTTAACACTTAAAAGGAAATAATATATAACTAACTGAATCTAAATTTAGTTTTTGTGTGTTGCTAACATTTTGAAGTTATTTATTTGCATGGCAATATGTTCTTACTGCATGACAGTCACACATGTGACATTTAAACTGTTCTAATAATAAGGCAATTACCATATATCCCTATTTCAGTGGTTGCAACTTAAAGCGTTTGTAGCTTCAGTGAGCTCAGCCTTTGCAAGTCAAAGAATTTTTCTTTAGGCCTCTTAAGTTCTAGGGTTCAATTTCAGTTGCAAACCCTTGCACCAAATATAGATACAGCTCATAATCAAATTTTCTTATGAGTCCTTCCATCTATAAATGGTTCACAAAGTTTATGTTATGTGTATTTGGGGAATATTCAAAGAAATATTAAAATATTAAATTTAGTAGTTTACAATGCGCATTGATAATTAGGATACAATTATTTGGGTTAATATTTCATGTATTCCTATTTTTTTGTATGAGGAATCTGTGGTGTAAACTTATCCGTGTCACAGTCTGAGTGACAGATGACAGATGCGTGTATGAGCAGCTGCTAAGAGTGAATATAAGCTAAGTGTATGTGTGACGTATGAAAGGAGAGGTTTCAAAATTCATGGTATGCGAGAAAAACAACAACTTGTTTTTAAGAGAAATAATACAAATCAGTTCAATTATTAGAATATTAAGATACATAATGAATATTATCTACTCAACATATATTCCTTTAGTAATTATTATTTTTTAGTTAATAGTAGATAAGTATAATCACACATCAAAATGGTTTATCAAGGAAATCTACATTTAGATTTTTTTTTTTTTTTCTTTTTTCCCAAAGATAATTTTATGATATTCAATGTTATTTTTAATGGTTACATAGATGGTACACATCTTCAGACAAATATATGGTATAAAGCTAAAACAAAAGTTACATATATAATTTATAAAACAATTATTTTTTTTTCATTTTGGTTTTGATAAATCAATTATTTCACAAAATAATATTTTTTGGTATTAAGGGGGAAATGTGTTTTTGATCTTGAATACATCATCACATTTCATCAACACCTCTTCTTCACACATTTTAAAGAATATAGAAAGGTACAATGGTATAACTATTAGAGATAATAACATTAAGTATTATAAAGAGTCATTTCTTTACACTAAGAAGGGGATTACATGCAAAGTTGCATAATATGAATATTTTGATAACACAAGGTTATGACAAATATGAAATCATCCAGATAATGGAAATATTAAGGGTATGTGTTACTGAGAACATAACTACTCAGCATTTGTCATAAACATATAAAGGCCTTATTTTTATTTTTATTCTTATTTTTGTTTTTATTTTTCATTTTTTAATTTTTATTCTTCCTTTATCTCTATTTTTTGATTCTTAATTTTTATTTTTTATCTCAATCAAGAAAGAAACATCAATATTTAATAAAGTAATGTCTAGTATGAGAATATTGCTTCATTAAATATAGTGAAGATATCGGTTCATTAGAAGAAAATGTTCTAATTCTGAGTAAATGCAATAATTCTTTCATTCATTCATTCACTCATATTCACATTTTGGTTCATGGCTATACATTCTTACCTATTATTGGTCTAATAAATATATTCCATTAATAAAGTTTTAGTAATAAAGATGGAAACACTTGTTACATGAAAAACACACTGACACCTATGGGTTGAAAAGGTAATTACACCAATGACATAAAAATGTTCTATCTCATGAAGAATATGGTTAATAATGCATTATCATTTATTATTGCTTTATACACAAACATGAATTCCATATTACTATTCTGATAATAATTCTATGGATATTACTGATTGCTATGGTACGCTGTGATATTATAGGTTAGGAAAATTACCAGATTTGGTATAGAATAGGGAATGAAGACTTCAAGCAAGATATTGGAATTACGTTAATAAAGACTTTTCATATTTCTAAATTCAAGTAAATTTAAAAAGTTGCAAGAAGAAAAAGCCGAAGTTCCAGAAGGTAAAAAGGCTATATGATGTCTGAGTAATAATAGACTGTGTCAATTACAATTCATTTCATCACTGACAACTGCAGTATCCACCACTGACAGCCACAACTGCAGTATCCACCACTGACAGCAACAACTGCAGTATCCACCACTGACAGCCACGATCGCGGTATCCACCACTGACAGACACAATGGCAGAGGACGATGATCCTATGATGCTAATATGAACTGTGTTATCACGTTTTTATCACTTCCAGTGGTTTCCTATCACCTATGAAGCTTCAATGAAAGCTGGTGAACAATAAGTTGTCAGGAAACTACAACCCTGACATGAGTCCTGTGCATTAGGACTAAGGACTGGTTATGGTGCTATCTTTAGCAAGGAAGAGTCATTTTAACCCTTGCTTTGCTGACCAAAGACGTCACACCTGTTCCAAGACCATTGCGGATGGCATGGAGGATTCCAGAAATATCCAAGGCGAGCCAATGTAAGTCCAGGTCTTAAAGGTGACACTGCTCAGATATTAAAGCTTCATTTCATCAATGGACTTTGTTTTCTTATCAACATTTGAATTTATGGACTTTGATGGACACATGACACACGGTCTCCACAATATCTACAGGTTATTTCAAAAGAATTATCATATAAAGACTGTGTTTTCAAAGAATCAAGAACAAGACGTCAAGATGAAGACCAGATGACATCAGATGATGATGACTGGACCGGAGATGTTTCGATTTAGGTTTAGGAAAGTATAATACACATATTTTATATGAATATTGGTCACGGCTTACCATAACATGAATTTGCATAATTATGTTATTGAGTGTGTATAACAATAATCTGATATTATTATTATTATGGAAATTAAATTATTTTGCCAAAGAAGAAGAAAAGAAGAAAGAAGATCTGATTATCTTAAAGATGAACTTCTCTACTTTGAGGGTTCCAATTAATGTCTGTCACCCTCAAAAGGGGGAATTGTTAAATATTAATTATTGGTTATGGATTTATTCTTTATACACTCAATTCTGTACTGAGTATACTGAATTTCAGCTGACAATACACATGCTATTTCTGTATGGTAAAGTGACAACTCCATATATAGAGACCACGTGATCTAAGGGACATATATATAATGACTACACAAAGGGAGGGGGGCTCTCTTTCTCTCTCTACAGACACTTTACTCTGACTATGATGAATGAACAGCCAGCTGCCATGTAACCACGTGTTGCTTCTCTGAGACGCTGCTGACAAGGCCAGAATGTCATTTTGCCATTCAGGACACCAAGGAAAGAAGTGTATAAGCTTTGCTATGGACAAATGGACAATCTCTTCGTAACTATTTCACTCATTTTATGTTTTCCTGTAATGATGTTTTTTTGGTAAACAGTCCAATAAACCACTACATTTTTTTTATAAGAAACGTGACGTTTTCTTTAAAGTATCGCATCTGGTAACAAGTCCTTGAAAAATATACAAAATTAAGCATTTTTAACAAAAAGATGTAATAAAATATTTACAAAAACGTGAGGAGTGTAATTACATTTGTGAGATACTGTATATTACAGGAAGATTACCTAAGGATATCTATAACAGAGTTGGTGAAACCACACTGGTCTGGCAGTAAAAAAAATCCTATCGAAATCAATAGCTATGAATGGTACTAAAAAGGAGAGGAAAGGGGTCATCGAGCCCCCCCACGGTACCTTAGGTAGCGGATCCGTGAACCCCCGGCCCTCCTCCTTCTGCAGAAAGAAAATAGAGATCTGCCTCCCCGACCCAGCAACGGCTGGGATTTTTCTCATTGGCTGATGGCTTTGTATTACTGTGATAGACCTTATCACAGTGATCGTGATCAAAAGCCCACAATATTAGTAAATATGACAGCACTTGGGCTGTGCCTCTCTCTGATCTCCTTGTAGTTATTCTGAGAGATAAACTACACCCAAAGTGCTGCCCTGTCAGAGAAGAAAAAGGCTAAAAAAAATCTAATTTCTAGCTCCGGATCTGTTAGGGTAAGTTTCCACGGTCAGGAAACGCTGCGTGTTTGGCGCTGTGCGTTGGCGCAGCGCCAAACACGCAGCGTCCAGATGTTACAGCATAGTGGAGGGGATTTCAAGAAATCCCGTCTCCACTATGCGTAACAACACGCAGGCGGAAGACCTGCGTATCCGGACATGCGGCGCGTCTTTTCAGACCGCAGCATGTCCTAGCGTATTGCGGCGACGCTGCGTCGCCGCAACGGAATTTAGCACAGGGCTATGTAGTCCTGCGTTCTTTCTGGAGGTGTTCCGGAGATGTCCTGAACACCTCCGGAAAGAACGCGCGTCAGAAAGGGGGCGGGGCTTAGACGGAGCGGAATTTCCGCTCCGTCATATATGCTGTGTTTCCTGATGGTGGAAACACAGCCTAAATCTCCTAAACCTTACTGACCACTCCTGTCCCCCCTTCAATGTCATCCTTCTTGTCAGATTATATATATATTATTGTTAGATTAGGTTTAGGCTTTTTTGTTAGACAGGCATATAGAAAATACTAATGGTCCACATAACTTTCAGCGTGGAGCAGGCATAGTCCATGCTCTGCTCTGACAGCAAAACAGAATCTGCCTCTGAAGCAGAGCAATTTTCAACTAGTGATGAAGACTCTTCCTCCACAGGATCCATCAGCCCAATGATAGTGGAGTCGATCGTCACTGCTCAAGTGTCAGAGGCAGGACCAAATACCGCAATCCCCCCCACCACTGTGGTATCATGACACTTCATTTTCCCCTTAAATTCTCTTTTTTTAGCAGCCCATGGAATAAAATTAGATGTCACTAGTTTTACCCCTTTGAATTTTTCAAAATTTCCGTTACCTCAGAAGTCCTACAAGTGACTGCCCACCAAACCAATTCATATGCCCAACAATACATTTCCCAAAAACACACTGCCTTTCATTCCTGTTCCTGTATTCCCACAAATGTCTCTGAAATGTAAAAAAAAATTGGGGCCTTACGCTGAACATGGGATTAGTAAAAAAAAAAAAAAAAAGTCTGCATCACAGAGTACAATAAATTCATGGGTGGTGTTGACTAGAGTTGAGCGATACTTTCCGATATCCTAAAGTATCGGAATCGGAATGGTATCGCCGATATCACTAAAATATCGGCGATACCCGATATCGATACCGGAAGTCCCATGTAAGTCTATGGGAACAAAATATCGAAATTAAAAAAAACCCATTCTTGCCTTGTTGGTTAATTGTACATGAAGGAAAACAAGAAAGAGTAATGTAGAATGTATTGGGGAAGGTTGAGGAGACATTAAAGGCATAGATGTTTAACCCAATCAAATGGAATAGCATAAATATTTTTTTTTTTAAAGATGTTCGGATTGACGAAGAAATTGACAATGTTAACGTTTTTTATATTTTGGCAAATATGTATATTACACAACTTCCATGCTCTTCATCTTCACCTTTTTAACTTTTCACACACTTTCTCCTTCATAATCTTCTGCAGCATCATCTTTTTCATCAAATTATTCTTCATCTTCACCTTCTTTATCTTCTTCTTAAACTTCTTGCTATTCATCTTTGTTAACATTACTCATATTCTTCTTATTAAACTATTATTCTTATTCATATTCTGCTTCATCTTCTTCATCATATTCTTATTTGTGACAGAGAATCCTGTACTTGTAATCTGTCAAAGTATGAATTTTTCATCCTTCCGTTCTTGCTGTCACAAAAGATTTAAATTACAACAGTATTTGTCCGTGTTCAGTTTAGCCTGCAGCAGCAGGCATTTTCCAGGGGCACCACGAGGAGGAACGGACTCACCCCCATACACTGCTTAGTCTTCTTCTGCTTAGAATTTAGAGCATATATTTTGCTCTTCATTTTGGTCTTATACTTCATGTTCTTCTGCTTTTAGATCTTCTGCTTATTGTTCTTGTGTCTCTTGTTCCGTATCTTGTATTTGTAGCACAATCTTGTACCAGCTGATGTTACTGGGACACGGTTACTAAGCAGGAGGTACCTGTGCTCCAAAGCACTACCAAGGACCAGCAGACGTTGCTGGAACTCGGATACCAAGATGGAGGCACCTAGGCCAAAGGCACTGCGGAGAACCAGCTGACGGTACTGGAACCCGGAGGGGCAGCAGAAGGAAAAGAGCCAATGGCACAACCGAGGACCAGCTGACGTTACTGGGACACGGTTACTAAGCAGGAGGTACCTGTGCTCCAAAGCACTACCAAGGACCAGCAGACGTTGCTGGAACTCGGATACCAAGATGGAGGCACCTAGGCCAAAGGCACTGCGGAGAACCAGCTGACGGTACTGGAACCCGGAGGGGCAGCAGAAGGAAAAGAGCCAATGGCACAACCGAGGACCAGCTGACGTTACTGAACCCCAGTAACACAGGAGCAAGTGTTGACTGTGCTAACAGCACTTCCGAGCAACAACTGGCGGTGTTGGAGCCCAGGGTCAAGGAGGATGTTTAAATACTAGATCAAGTAATTTCCTTGTTACCTGTCAATTTTAAATGTCTATACTTCAAACAAGAGAAAGATAACCTTTACTACCATAAGATGATGATTTCATTTAAACTAATATCTAGATAAATAAAGAATTGACAAACATAAACACATACATTAACATGTTGAACAGCAATGCAAACCACAAAATAAATTAGTTAAGGAATCTGCTATACGGTTGTACATAAAAGCATACAAGTACATATCTGAATCCATTAATGATGGATAAGTAACAGTATGTACACCATTTTTATTGTATAGACAATGAATGTCTGACTTCAAAACATCATCAGCATTACAAGTTATCTGTGACATTACTAAAATGTTACATTTGCTGAATAATGTCACTAAACAGTTTATACAAAATTATACAATTTCCATCATGTAATACTCATAATATGTGGCAATAATCATGTTTATTAACAAACATAACCTTTAAAAAGTGCATAGTGAAAATTGCTATTTATGCCTGACTGTCGACTTGCAAGCATGACAACGGATAGATAAGGTATATATAGATGAGACTGCATAGCCACAGATGGTGAATGGCGATGTAATACTGTACCTCAATAAAGTGTGCGTCACTACTACATAATTTTTTTTATATAGCTTTATAAACGGTACGTGGATGTATGCTTGCGCCTTTGTTTTGACGCACAGACTGCCTTCCTGCTGAGACGCGTTGGGTAGTGAACAGTTGTGTGCAGTGTTCACTGTAGTCTGAGGTTTTCCTTTTTGGAGTGCAGATCACGCTCCAGTTAGTTCTTCAACCACTGCTGGTTGTAGTCTGCTGAGCGTGTGTCACTGGCACATCCTTGAAATTTTTCTCTAATTGTTGCTGCTCCACTCTATTACAAATAAATAAAATCTATTAGTGTGACGCGCTTCCATCCGTATACAATACATTGGTTGCAAACACTATAGAAGTACACAAAGGGGCCTTTCACACCTACTGAACAGTTGTGTGCAGTGTTCACTGCAGTCTCTGCGGAATAACCACACTTAGGCCTTATAACTTTTCAGACTTTCTTTATCAATCTACCAAGATGAAGAAGGCAGGGAGTAAGGCACGTGGTCGTGGAGTTTCTTCAGGGAGAGGACGTGGGGATTCTGTGGCTGCTGCGGCCCCCAGTGACACAGCATCCACCAGTTTTCCCCGGGCCGTGAGCGTTCCTTTATGCGCACTTTTGTAGGAGCTCGGAGTACCCCCCTGCTGCGGGAAGAACAAATTGAAGCCGTTGTTGTTTGGATCTCAGCCAATGCATCGACTTCAATTGCTTCCACCTCCTCTCAGGACCACAGCACTGTTGGGCAACCATCTGTCTCTTCACCGCCTGGCAAATTGCCCAGGCAGTCAGAGAGTTCTGTACAGGAGCCAGCTGAGTGTCTGCTTCTGTTCTCAGAATCTATTGGCTTGCAAACAGGGGCCCAGCCAAGCAGCATTCTGTAATGTGAAGAAGAGGGAGTATGCAGTGATGCGCAACAGCTGTGTCTCTCTGAATCTGAAGAGGCGGGTGAGACAGTGCCGATGGTCAGCACACCGCAGAACGCATCTGATGATGATGATGAGACCCAGGTGCCAGTTTCTGTTGAGCATGGTGCTGGCCAGACCACCCAACAGCAGGTGTTGGAAGAGGGTAGTGGAGATGATGAGGTCCAATACCCAACATGGCATGAAGAACAGGAAGGTGGTGGGAGCAGCTCAGAGGAATAATAATAATATTTATTTATATAGCGCCATCATATTCCGCAGCGCTTTACAGTTTAGCAGTTTCAGAACACAAGTCATAAGTAACAACGTTAACAATACAATAATTTAAGCTAAATAAGTCGCCCCTGCTCGTGACAGCTTACAATGTACAATGAGATGGGGGAGATACAAAGTATAGGTGTTTATATACAATGGTGCATTTACAATGATGTTCCAGCCATCTTAAGGGACTGAGGGATGGAGATAGTGAATGGGCTAGAGACACACACACACTTACACAGAATACATAGAATGACTTTGATTAGTGAATGTGATAGGCCGCTCTGAACAAATGTGTTTTGAGGGAGCGCCTGAAACCATGCAAATTGTGGATAGTCCTAATTTCTTGGGGTACAGCATTCCAGAGGATTGGCGTAGAGCAGGAGAAGTCTTGGAGTCGGGAGTGGGAGGTACGTATTAGTGCAGAGGTTAGTCGAAAGTCGTTTGCAGAGCGCAGCAGTCGGTTAGGCCGATAGATAGAAATGAGGGAGGAGATGTAGGAGGGGTGCTGCACTGTGGAGAGCTTTGTGGGTGAGAACCAGTACTTTGGTTGAAAGCTGGGAGAGGCCTAGAGAAATGGTTAGTGATAGAAGGAAGATAGAGGAAGACATTGCCCCAACGGTACAAACAGGAGGGAGAGTTAGGCTGCAGACTCGGTTGCCTGTAGCCTCCAGTTTGGCACCTGTTCGGAGCAGTTGTCTTCCAAAAGTCAAAACGTGCGCTCCCAGGACTTGCACTGCGTGGTCCTTTTTCACACACTTGCACATGATATTTGCTATGTGAAATGCAAGCTGTGTAATCAAAAATTAAAAATAGCTAAAAGTGTCAGTCACCTCAATACCACAAATATGTGGAAACATGTGCGGACAAAGCACGTAGTTGAGTTACAAAGACACACTGGAGATGTAGGCCAACCTACAGCAGCACCTACATCTTCAGGTTGTGTTGAAGCCTCTTCATCGAGCTCACACACAGCTGGTTATGCTTCCTCACAGGATCGCCATGGAAGAACCTCGGCCACTGTTGTCCAGAGACAAACTGTTATTCCACACACAGCAGCAAGTTCCCTGTCATCCTCACACTCCCAGGCCACAAAACAGCCAGCGGTAGCACAGGCATGGGATAAAACACGGCCATACTCCGCAAACCATGCACGAGCACAGGCTCTGAATGCTGGCATTGCAAAACTCCTGTCCCTTGAAATGCTGTGATTCAGGCTGGTGGAGACAGACAGTTTCCGTAACTGAATATCATTGTCAATCCCACAATACAATGTGCCAAGCCGATTTCATTTCAGCAGGCAAGCCGTCCCTGGTCTGCAAAAGCATGTTGAGGGAAAAATTAAACATGCGCTACTAAAAGCCCTCAGTAGCAAGGTCCACCTGACCACCGATGCGTGGACCAGTACCCATTGTTATGATCTGCTACAACCAGTAAGGAAAGAAGGGAATTCTGTCCCTACAATACAACTAAGCTGAATCCCTACGATGTAACGGGGAACCTGATCCTGCGACCAGACCCGCTAAAGTCCTCATCTAGTGTGAACGAAGACCTATAGTTGCGAGGGAGTAATCCCTACAAGATCTAGGGACTGGGAGAAAAGGTGGACACCTCCTAACATAAATTGTAGCATGGATAATTAAACAGAAAAATAAATACTTTGTGATCCTAACATCAAGCAAAACTCACAGATTAAGGCACCTAAGCACCCGGCTAGCTTAACAGTAGATAATACAATGAAGTCAAGCAAAGCCAGAAGGGCGGAGCCAGACTAAATAGGGAAAAAAGGTCATGTGACCAGCAAACTGAAACAAAACCTAACAAGAGGGTTCTAACACCCATGGCCAGGGACAATACCTTTCCCTCACTGCCCATTGGGTCAATGTTGTGCAGCCGGGTACTGATCTTGCGAGTGGCGCTGTACGTGTTCTGCCAACTCCAAGGATTGCAGGAATCAAGTCTGTACACATTGATTCCTCCTATTCCAGTTCCTCAGAATCATCGCTGCAGGAGCCGTCACGGTCTACCTCCACATGGACCCGTGAACGTTTACCTGTTGCGACCGATATGAGCACAGCCGTGTCCAAATGTCAACAGGCCATCCTGAAATTAATTTCCATGGGGAATCTTAGCCACACAGCGCAGGAGCTCTGTAATGCCATAAAGCAGGAGAGCGACGTGTGGTTTTTGGAAGAGAATCTACAGGCAGGCTTGGTAGTGTGTGACAATGGCCGAAATCTGGTGTCAGCTCTGGGCCTTGGCAACCTCACTCACATACCATGTCTGTCATATGTGCTCAACTTGGTCGTGCAGAGTTTTTTGAGGGACTATCCGGATCTTGATGCACTGCTGCACAAGGTCCGCCTAGAGTGCGCTCACTTGCGACGTTCCAGCATGGCCAGATCGCTGATTGCAGCTCTGCAACGCAGATTTCACCTTCATGAACATCGCATTATATGTGACGTACCCACCAGGTGGAATTCCTCGTTACATATGTTGGAGCGGTTGTGTGAGCAGCAGCCAACAGTAATGGAGTATCAGCTGCATCAGGCGCAGTCAACTCGCAATTTGCGGCGTTCACACTTCACCACTACTGAGTGGGCCTCTATAATAAGAATAATAATATTATTTATTTATATAGCGCCATAATATTCCGCAGTGCTTTACAGTTTAACAGTTTCAAAACACGAGTCATAAGTAACAACGTTAACAATACAATAATTAAAGCAAAATCAGCCGCCCCTGCTGGTGAAAGCTTACAATCTACAATGAGGTGTGGGAGATACAAAGTACAGGTGTTTATATACAATGGTGTTTTTACAATGATGGTCCAGCCATTTTAAGGAAGTGAGGGATGCATGGAGATAGTGAATGGGCTACACACACAGAATTACACATAGAATGACTTTGATTAGTGAATGTGATAGGCCACTGTGAACAAATGTGTTTTGAGGGAGCGCCTGAAACCATCCAAATTGCGGATAGTCCTAATTTCTTGGGGTAGAGCATTCCAGAGGATTGGCGCAGCGCGGGTGAAGTCTTGGAGTTGGGAGTGGGAGGTACGGATTAGTGCAGAGGTTAGTCGAAGGTCGTTTGCAGAGTGCAGCAGTCGGTTAGGCCGATAAATATAAATAAGGGAGGAGATGTAGGGGGGTGCTGCGCTGTGGAGAGCTATGTTGGTGAGAACCAGTAATTAGAATTGGATCCTATAATGAATGGGCAGCCACTGCCAGTGTAATGAGTGGCGAATAACTCTATGAAGGATATCTGCCACGTTTTGCGTGCGTTTGATGAGTCAACGCGGATGGCGAGTGCAGATGATGCACTAGTCAGCCTGACTGTCCCCCTTATCTGCCTGCTTCAAAAAACACTGCAAGCACTAAGGCATGAGGTTTTGGAAGAGGTGGAGGATGAGGAGTCACAAATTCCATCACCTTCTGGACAGTCAGCGCAACGTGGTTCCTCCAAAGGGCTGGAGGACTTTCAAAGTACCATGCTGTATCAACAATTGAACCTCCAGAGTCGCTGTCTATATTTTCATAACCATTACAAACTTTTAATGTATTTACAAAGCACATAATGTACATTTTTTGTCTATCCTTTTGTAATGCTATTGTGTTTCCATAAACTGATGTTACAGAATTATGATACAAAGTTTTTAAATTTTGAGTTTTAAATTTTGTAAATTTATATGTATTTGAAGGACTTTGTGAGGAGGATGAGGAGGAGTCAATGGAGGAGGAAGACATCGCTCCAGAGGGAGGTAGACAATGCTCTAGTCAGTATGTAGACCAAGGGTGGGGTGATGCACAGCAGGCGGAGATGACGCCTCTTGCAGGGGACAACGTTTCTTGGCCAGTTGGGAGTCTGCAGCACATGGTTGATTTCATGCTGCAGTGGCTGAGAAACGACCGCCCGCATCGAACACATTCACACCACGTCTGATTATTGGGTGTACACCCTCCTAGACCCTCGCTACCGGGACAACTTACAAAGCCTCATCACACCGTTGAACCGGGAGCGTAAAATGCGGAAGTACCAAGACACACTGGTGCAATCCATAATGTTCTCCATTCCAGCCGAGAGCACTGCTGCTGCTACTGATTTACAAAGCAGCTCTGTGCGTCGAGGCAGTGGAGACAGCTCTGCAACAAGAGGGAGCACAAGCAGCGCCTCTGCACAGGGCAAGAACAGTATGTTCCAAATGTGTCGAAGTTTTGTGGCAGCGCCACCAATGTCTACACCATCCGAGACGGCTCCAGTCAGCAGGAGGCAACATTTCCGTAAGATGGTGACAGACTACATGTCTTGCCCTCTCAGTGTACTCCCAGATGGCTCTTCCCCATTCAAGTTTTGTGTCTCTAAGCTGGATACATGGCCAGAGCTTAGCCAGTATGCATTGGAGGTGCTGGCTTGATCTGCTGGCAGTGTATTATCGGAGCGCGTCTTTACTGCTGCAGGTGGTGTACTAACAGACCGTTGCATGCGACTATCCTACGATAATGTAGAACGGCTTACTTTTCTGAAAATGAACTAGGCATGGATCTCGCCTGAATTTGCCTGTCCGGTTTCAGATTAACTAACTGGTTGACAACGTTTTCCATGTCTCCTGTTATGTTCATCTTTCTACCACCTGAGCTATACTCCCTGGGCTACAACACTGCCAGTTGCTGCTCAGAAGTGTCGTGTCCACAGACCAATACACAAGCTATAGTGATAGTGGGGTTCAGTAACGCCTGCTGTTCCCCTGCTGTGTGTCCGGCAAAAATTACTGCTACCTACCTACACATGTTTAAAAAAACATGACATGTTAAAGTGGCTAGTGCTACACATAGATATCAGGCTACACCCTTATTTCTAAGCTGTAAACAAGTGAAACGTCAAATTTAAAACCATTCAATGATTAGTGTTGGTAACAAATCTGTAACTAAATAATTGTGACATATTATGGCAGATATCCACATGTCTAACACAAATGCTAACACAAAAGCATACTTATGCTATAGGGTACTGATGGTGAACCTTCTCACTCCATAACTTTGACCAATCCAACTCACATCATGCCTCAAATGCTGCAATGTTGGAAGTGCATAATGTGGGTTGAACTTTGACAACAGCTGCAGTGCGAAGGTTATCCTTCTGTGTTCTTGGCTTTTAAATAAAAGCATACAAGTAAATATAATAATACATTGTTGATTAAGGGACATGATGTACACCTGTAATATTGTGCAAACAATGGATGTAGGACTATTCCTCTTCAACATTACTTATATTTGTGTCATTTGAAAAAATACATATTTTAGTTAAAAATTAAAAACCCATGTTCAGTAGCTGTGAAAGGCCCGTTTGTGTACTTCTATATTGTTTGCAACCAATGTATTGTATACGGATGGAAGCGCGTCACACTAATAGATTAGATTTATTTTAAATGGAATGTAGCAGAACCAATTGGAGATAAATGAAAAGGATGAGCCACTGAGACACGCTCAGCAGAGTACAAGCAGCAGTGCTTGAACATGTAACTGGAGCGTGATCTGCACTCAAAAAAGTAAAAAACACAGACTGAAGTGAACACTGAAACACAACTGTCCACAATCTGTGAAAAGCTCCTTTCTGTACTTCTATAGTGTTTGCAACCAATGTATTGTATACGGATGGAAGCGCGTCACACTAATAGATTAGATTTATTTTAAATGGAATGTAGCAGAACCAATTGGAGATAAATGAAAAGGATGAGCCACTGAGACACGCTCAGCAGAGTACAAGCAGCAGTGCTTGAACATGTAACTGGAGCGTGATCTGCACTCAAAAAAGTAAAAAACACAGACTGAAGTGAACACTGAAACACAACTGTCCACAATCTGTGAAAAGCTCCTTTCTGTACTTCTATAGTGTTTGCAACCAATGTATTGTATACGGATGGAAGCACGTCACACTAATAGATTTGATTTTTTTTTCTAATATAATGGAGCTGCACCAATTCCACAAAATAAAAAAAAAAAAAAAAAAAAAAAGAGTCAGTGACACGTGCAGATGCCTACAAACAGCGGTGGATGCAGAGCAAACTGCAGCGTCACCTGCACTGTCACACACACACCTTGCACAGAGCTGTTAAAACAACACTGGCAAAATGAAGCTTTACACAGCGGTTGGTAAACTAGCCTGCCTCAAGCACAGTAGTACACAAAATCGCAATATCTAACTGTCCCTCAGAGTGAGCAGAGTAGCGTTCTGTCCCTTACTGAGTTCACAGCACAGTGACGCTAAAATGGCGGCGGCGCCTTTTATAGTGCATTCTGACATCATTTCTGCAGCCAATCACAGCCATGCCATTAGTTAAGATGACCGCAGCATTACAGGATGTGCCCACACTTCGTAGGATTCCTCATTGGCTGACTAAAATCACATTGCCTCTCAAAGAATTATGGGAACTTCCGATTCCGGTATACGATATGGAAAAAGTATCGGAATTAAGTATCGGAATTCCGATAACGCGAATATCGGCCGATACCCGATACTTGCGGTATCGGAATGCTCAACACTAGTGTTGACCTATCAGACCAGGTGCTTCAACCGTACCTGGGCCTGGTATAAAAAGGTAGCAATCTACCTAATCAAAATTGCTACAACAGTTTTGTCCTGTACAAAAAATTCCAAGGACCGCTCACTTTCCTCCAGTTCCAGGAGAAAATTGTTGAGTGCCTCACACTTGACTCAATGGCACAGGAGGAAGCCTTTGAGTCCGAGGATGTCCAGAGACTTGCAGAGCACCATTTTCTTTGTCCCATCACTGCCACTACCACCCAAAAGTATCTCCAAACACAATGTCGGGTTTGTAGGATTCCCTGTACTATTGTCCCATGTGCCCATCCCAACCAGGCCTTTGTATCTCCAACTGGTTTGAGACCTAGCACACATCTTACAATTATTAGGTTTTTTTTAATTTACATTTTCAGCTTAGTGGGCCCCAGTTAAGTAATTTTTATGGAACAAGTAATGAAGAGAATCTTTTCATGAGTAAATCACATTTTACCCTATTTCACAATTAATTCAAAGACTTGATCACTCACATACCAAACTATTATTCAGACAAATCCTCTTCCACATGTCCACTTTTGTACACTCCAGAGAGTGGACCCCACAAATGTTCTTGTCATATTGTCAGGTCATCTGACAATATTTCCCAGGACTTAATTACTCACATAAACGTTTTTGACCATTCTTCTTAGTTTGACTGTTTTTACGACTATTGCTTGCTACCCAACATGATCATTTTATTGGAGAGTCTCTAATAAGGAGGATGTTCCATACTTATATACTATGAGCTTTACTGCATAGTTCTTGCCGAATCTCCTGTACCAGACAATACTTTTAGAATTCTGTAGGTGATTGGTTGTTTTGTGCATATAGCGGTTCCTACCTTGGCTGGCTGGACACCCCCAGAAGAAGCGAGCAGCGAAATGGTGCCCATTGGGTGTGAGGGGAACACTGCACTGCACTCCATCTTGACACCTCTCTGGGCAGAGAAATTATAGTTTGTCTAAATATGACTTTAGGTTGGACTTTAAGATAAGGATATGATTATAAACCAGCACTTCTCTGCGGAATACTTTAGTATGAAGCACCTCGGCATGTGTGTACTGCAGAGACCATGACTGCATTATAACCTGTTGTGATCTTCTCACTCCAAAGAACCAGCACTGTATGAATATTAGGATCCTTATCCTCCATCCCATTTACCTCCCCACAATTACTTACATCCATGGGCGTACCCACCGTGGGTAGAAGCAGGGGCGCACGGTGCATGATCCGGCCCGTCGGCCCCGCCGACATTGAACTGACAGTTCATTGCCGGCGGGCGGCGGGCCCTTTAATCGCGGGCGCAATGTGCTGAGTTAGGAAGGCCTTGCGGCCTTCCATATGCAGCACAGGCGACGTGATCGTCATCACGCCGCCTGCGCGCCCTGATGACATCACGCCGCCTGTGCCAGGACTCAGGAGAAGACGGAGTCCAGAGCGCACTTCTTCAGAGCAGCGGGGAGATAGGTGAGTACTGGCTTTTTTTTTTTTTTGACGCCGGGCCGGCCTGTGGGGATATACTGGCTATAGGTATTATCTGGCTATAGGTGATTATGCTGGCTATAGGGGGATTATGCTGGCTATAGGGGATATGCTGGCTATAGGGATATGGCTATAGGGGATTATGCTGGCTATAGGTGATTATGCTGGCTATGGGTGATTATGCTGGCTATAGGGGGATTATGCTGGCTATAGGGTGATTATGCTGGCTATAGGGGATATGCTGGCTATAGGGGGATTATGCTGGCTATAGGGGAGTATGCTGGCTATAGGGGGATTATGCTGGCTATAGGGTGATTATGCTGGCTATAGGTGATTATGCTGGCTATAGGGATTATGCTGGCTATAGGGTGATTATGCTGCTAAGGGGGATTATGCTGCTATAGGGGGTATGCTGGCTAAGGGGAGTATGCTGGCTATAGGGGGATTATGCTGGCTATAGGTGATTATGCTGGCTATGGGGGATTCTGCTGGCTATAGGGGATTGTGGCTATAGGGGATTATGCTGGCTATAGGGGGATTATGCTGGCTATTGGGGGATTATGCTGGCTATAGGGGGATTATGCTGGCTATGGGGATTATGCTGCTATAGGGGGATTGCTGACTTAGGGGATATGCTGGCTATAGGTGATTATGCTGGCTATTGGGGGATTATGCTGGCTATAGGGGGAATTATGCTGGCTATTGGGGATTATGCTGGCTATTGGGGGATTATGCTGGCTATTGGGGGATTATGCTGGCTATAGGGGGATTATGCTGCTATTAGGTGATTATGCTGGCTATTAGGTGATTATGCTGGCTATTGGGGGATTATGCTGGCTATAGGGGGATTATGCTGGCTATTAGGTGATTATGCTGGCTATTGGGTGATTATGCTGGCTATTGGGGGATTATGCTGGCTATAGGGGGATTATGCTGGCTATAGGGGGATTATGCTGGCTATTGGGGGATTATGCTGGTTATTGGGGGATTATGCTGGCTATTGGGAGATTATGCTGGCTATAGGGGGATAATGCTGGCTATTGGGGGATTATGCTGGCTATTGGGGACTATGCTGCTTATGCGGGATTATGCTGCCTACTGGGGACTACTATGCTGCTTATGGGGGATTATTCTGCCTATTGAGGACATATGCTGCGTATTAGGGACCTATGCTGCCTATTGGGACCTATGCTGCCTATCGGGACATTTACCTGCCTATTGGGGACCTATGCTGTCTATTGGGGACCTATGCTGCCTATTGGGGACCTATGCTGCCTATTGAGGACATATGCTGCCTATTGGGGATCAATGCTGCCTATTGGGGACATTTACCTGCCTATTAGGGACTTTGGCACCACACCAGTCTGAGCCTGAGCTAAAAGCGGAGTTGCGCCACTATGTGCATTGATGAGGATGAAATGATATGGATTGGCAAGGCTGCAATGATGGGCAGTGCAGGCTGTATGTCTCTGTGTGGGCAGTTTTATTGCTGGTATATTGTTTTTGTAGCGCTGTATATATATTGGTATTTTACTAATAGCAATTTGGAATCCCTAGGAAATAATGATATCAAGAAAGAGAAAAATTGCTTCACTTGTGACAAATATGGAACCGAACATTGACCATCTCATTAACCAAAAGCAGGCCCATAGTTCCCATTGAAATACCAGTAAGTTTGTTGATTTTTAACTTTACTTATTCTTTATTTTAAGTATTGTGTTTGTTCCTGTTTATTTTTATTTTTTTACTTCAAAATAAGAGTGTAGTATATGGTGTATACAGGGTCATACACATCGTGTGCGGTATATAGAGTGTAGTATATGGTGTAACAGGTCATACACATCGTGGCGTATATAAGTGTAGTATATGTGTATACAGGTCATACACATCGTGTGCGGTATATAGAGTGTAGTATATGGTGTATACAGGTCATACACATCGTGTGCGGTATATAGAGTGTATATACACTTCTGTATTATACTTTTCATATACAGGTTATAATGCCTCTTATTCTTTGTATAGAGGGGAGTGTGCCATGTATAATATATGGTATATACAGCGTAGTGTCACATACACTGCTGTATTATACAATATACAACAGTTCTAACGCTCCATACCTAATATGCAGTATAATGTACAGTGTATATGATGTAACCTGTATAAGATGTGACATTGGCTTGCCCCCCCCTAGTTTTGATCCTGGGTACGCCCATGCTTACATCTCTTAATAACGGTCCTGCAGTAGTTTCCCCTCCTTTTTGGAAGTCTTTTTAATTGGTTTTATAAATTTTGTAAATTAATAAAAGTACATTGTTTTATTCTATATTGGTTTGGATTTGCTTCTTATCAGGTAGAAAGATTGCCTACCTGATTCTGTTATTTGACTGGGCTGGCTGGAGCCTGCTATAGTGATCCACGTCTATTGGCACATTTGTCTCATACAGGGATTGATGGCGCTAATCGTACGTTGTACAACTAGTCCCTGGAAGATAAACCTCCCATTCTAGCCATGCTGGCGTTCTTTCATGTTTGGAATAAACTCAGATTTGCCAAATTTTTCAATTCAATCCAGTCACAAGACCAAGTTTTACAACCCGCAAGTGTGGTTTTAGTTTTTAGCATGCCTCCCTCTGTGAGTAATAATTCCTGGAAGTATTTTCTTGTTTGGTAGCTCAATGTCTCAGTAAGCTTTCAATGGGTTCTGGAATTATGTCAATTTTATCCTAAAGACCAAATGGTGCACCATCTATTATAGGCACAGCTGTGTATCCAGTACTCACATTGGTGCCATATTGAATGTACAGTATGACCACTGAAAAACTACTGCAATAAAATTAGAGGTTTGTTTCTCAGAACGTACAAAAAAAGATTCAGAAAAGAAACTGTGAAAACAGTGCAAATTGTAAATTTTCAAACTTGTGTTGCAGCAACAGCATAAAAAAAATGGTGGTATAAAACTACTCACTACCTCCCTAGATAAATACATTAGGGGTATAAATTACACACACAGGCTCTGCAAATATGACAATCTATTCCAAATAGAGCCAAATTTGTGTTCCAAAAATTAAACATTGCTCCTTTCCGTTCCAAGCCCGGCCATTTGTCCAAACAGAACTTTTTTGACTACATGTGGGGCTTTGCCTCACTCGTAAGAAAGTGGGTAAAAAACTGTGGGGTCCACTTTTTGGTGTTACCTCTTGCAAAAGAGAGACATTTGGGGTTAAAGCAAGGTTTGAGAGGTGAATTTAATTTTTCTCTTTTCTTCATTCCCCTTTGCATTAATTCCTGTGTAGCACCTGAAGGGTTAATGAACTTATTGAATGTGGTTTTGAGGCGTGTGAAAGGTGCAGTTTTTTGAATGGTGTCACTTTTGGGTATTTTCTGCCATAATGGCCCCCCCAAAAACAATTCAAATGTGATGTGGTCCCTAAAAAAATGGTTTTGTAAATTTTATGGTCAACTTTTAACCCTTCTAATTTCCTAAAAAAAAAAAAATAAAAAAATGTTTAACCCCTTCACCCCCAAGAGTGGTTTGCACGTTAATGACCGGGCCAATTTTTACAATTCTGACCACTGTCTCTTTATGAGGCTATAACTCTGGAACCCTTCAACGGATCTTTGCGATTCTGAGATTGTTTTCTCGTGACATATTGTACTTCACGTTAGTGGTAAATTTCTTCGATATACCTTGCGTTTATTTTTGAAAAAAACGCAAATATGGCGAAAATTTTGCAATTTTCAAACTTTGATTTTTTTTTTTCCCTTAAAACAGAGAAATATGTCACACAAAATAGTTAAAAAATAACATTTCCCACATGTCTACTTTACATCAGCACAATTTTGGAACCAAAATTTTTTTTTGTTAGGAAATTATAAGGGTTAAAAGTTGACCAGTGATTTCTCATTTTTACAACAAAATTTACAAAGCCATTTTTTTAGGGACCACCTCACATTTGAAGTCACTTTGACGGGTCTATATAGCAGAAAATACCCAAAAGTGACACCATTCTAAAAACTGCACCCCTCAAGGTACTCAAAACCACATTCAAGAAGTTTAATTAACCCTTCAGGTGCTTCACAGGAGCTGAAGCAACGTGGAAGGAAAAAATTAATATTTAACTTTTTAGCCATAAAAATGATCTTTTACAAACTTTTTTTATTTTCACAAGGGTAAAAGGAGAAAATGGGCAGATAAAGTTGTTGTGCAATTTCTCCTGAATACGCCAATACCCTATATGTGGGGGAAAACCACTGTTTGGCAAGCAGAGCTCGTAAGGGAAGGAGCGCCGTTTGACTTTTTCAAACTAAAATTGGCTGGAGTTGAGATTGGACGCCATGTCGTGTTTGGAGAGCCCCTGATGCGCCTAAACAGTGGAAACCCCCCACAAGTGACACCATTTTGGAAACTAGACCCCCTAAGGAACTTATCTAGATCTGTTGTGAGCACTTTGAACTGCAAAGTGTTTCACAAAAGTTTATAATGCCTGGGTGTGAAAAAAAAAAAAAATTCCACAAAAATGATTTTTTAGTCCCAAATTTTTGATTTTTCCCAAGGAAATTGGACCCCAAAAGTTGTTGTCCAATTTGTCCTGAGTACGCTGATACCCCATATGTGGGGGGGGGGAAACTGTTTGGGCGCACGGCAGGGCTTGGAAAGGAAGCAGTAACGTTTTGGAATGCAAACATTGATGGGGGTCATGTTCCATTTGTAGTGCCCCAGATGAGCCTAAACAGTGGAAACCCCCCACAAGTGACCCCATTTTGGAAGCTAGACCCCCTAAGGAACTTATCTAGATCTTTGTTGAGCACTTTGAACCCCCAAGTGCTTCACACAAGTTTATAATGCCCGGGCATGAAAATAAAAAATCCTATTTTTTTCCCACAAAAATTATCTCTTAGTCACTCATTTTTTATTTTCCCATAAGTAACAGGAGAAATTGGACCTCAAAAGTTGTTGTCCAATTTGTCCTGAGTACGCTGATACCCCATATGTGTGGGGGAACCACTGTTTGGGCGCATGGCAGAGCTCGGAATGGAAGGAGCACCATTTGACTTTTTCCAACCAAAATTGGCTGGAATTGAGATTGGACGCCATGTTGCATTTGGAGAGTCCCTGATGTGCCTAAACAGTGGAAACCCCCCATAAGTGACCCTATTTGGGAAACTAGACCCCCTAAGGAACTTATCTAGATCTTTGGTGAGCAATTTGAAACCCCAAGTGCTTCACACAAGTTTATAACGTAGAGCCGTAAAATTAAAAAATCATATTTTTTCCACAAAATTGATCTTTTCACCCCAATTTTTATTTTCCCAAGGGTAACAAGACTCCAAAAGTTATTGTGCAATTTGTCCTGAGTACGCTGATACCCCATATGTGGGGGTAAACCACTGTTTGGGTGCATGGCAGAGTTTGGAAGGGAAGGAGCGCCGTTTGACTTTTTCAACGCAGAATTGGCTGGATGCCATGTCGTGTTTGGAGAGCTCCTGATCTGCCTAAACAGTGGAAACCCCCAGAAATTACACCATTTTGGAAACTAGACCCCTCAAGGAACTTATCTAGATGTGTGGTGAGCACTTTGAACCCCAAAGTGCTTCACAGAAGTTTTTAACGTACAGCCGTAAAATAAAAAATCTTTTTTTTTACAAAAATGATTTTTTCGCCCCCAATATTTTATTTTCACAAGGGTAACAGGAGAAATTGGACCCCAAAAGTTGTTGTCCAATTTGTCCTGAGTACGCTGAACCCAATATGTGGGAGTAAACTACTGTATGGGCGCACGTCGGGGCTCGGAAGGGAAGTAGTGACGTTTTGGATTGCAGACTTTGATGGAATGGTCTGGGGGCGTCATGTCGCATTTGGAGAGCCCTTGATGCGCCTAAACAGTGGAAACCCCCCACAAGTGACCCCATTTTGGAAAATAGACCCAGAAGGAACTTATCTAGATGTGTGGTGAGCACTTTGAACCCCTAAGTGCTTCACAGAAGTTTATAACGTACAGCCGTAAAAATAAAAAATCCCTTTTTTTTTTTACAAAAATGATTTTTTTCGCCCCCAGTTTTTTATTTTCCCAAGGGTAACAGAATAGGACAAATTGCACAATAACTCTTGTGGTCCAGAGTACGCTGATATCCCATATGCGGGGGTAAACTACTGTTTGGGCGCATGGCAGAGCTCAGAAGTGAGGAGCACCGTTTGACTTTTTCAACGCAGAATTGGCTGGAATTGAGTTCAGACGCCATGTCACATTGCGAGAGCCCCTGATGTGCCTAAACAGCAGAAACCCCCCAATTCTAACTCCAACCCTAACCCCAACACACTCCTAACCCTAGTCCCAACCCTAACCACAAACCTAACCCTAACACACCCCTAACCCTAATCCCAACCCTAATCCTAACGTTAGCGCCAACCCTAACCCTAACTTTAGCCGCAACCCTAACCCTAACGGGAAAATGGAAATAAATAAATTTTTTTAATTTTATTATTTTTCCCTAACTAAGGGGGTGATAAAGGGGGGGTTTGATTTACTATTTATAGCGGGTTTTTGTGATTAGCAGCTGTCACGCTAAAAGACGCTTTTTATTGCAAAAAGTAGTTTTTTGCATCACCACATTTTGAGAGCTATAATTTTTGCATATTTTGGCCCACAGAGTCATGTGAGGTCTTACTTTTTGCGGGACGAGGTGACGTTTTTATTGGTACCATTTATGACCACGTGACATTTTTTGATCGCTTTTTATTTCGATTTTTGGGAGGTTAGAATGAACAAAAATCAGCAATTCATGAATTTCTTTTGGGGGAGGCGTTTATACCGTTCCGCGTGTGGTAAAATTGATAAAGCAGTTTTATTCTTTGGGTCAGTACGATTATGGCGATACCTCATTTATATCATTTTTTATGTTTTGGCGCTTTTATAGAATAAAAACAATTTTATATAAAAAATTATTATTTTTCCATCACTTTATTCTGCGAGCTATAACTTTTTTATTTTTTCGCTGATGATGCTGTATGACGGCTCGTTTTTTGCGGGACAAGATGACGTTTTCAGCGGTACCATGTTTATTTATATCGATCTTTTTGATCGCGTGTTATTCCACTTTTTGTTCGGCAGTATGATGATAAAGCATTGATTTTTTGCTTAGTTTTTTTTTTTTTTTTAAGGGGTTCACTAAAGGGGTTAACTAGTGGGACAGTTTTATAGGGGGTGTCGTTACGGACACGGCGATACCAAATATGTGTACTTTTATTGTTTTGTTTTTTTTTATTTACAGGAAGAAATTAATTTATTGAGGAATATTTTTTTTTTTTTTTTATTTTTTTTACTTTTTATTTTTTTTTACTTTGTCCCAGGGTGGGACATCACAGTATTTTAGCAGATCGCTGGTGTGACAGTGTGCACAGCACTCTGTCACACCAGCGATCACTCTGGCATTGCTGCAGGCTTCCTCAGCGCCTGCTCTCAGCAGGCACTGAGGAAGCCGCCTCCCTGCAGGACCCCGGCACCATCTTGGATCCGGGGACCTGGAGGGAGGACGGACCCTCGGAACAACGCGACACATCGCGCTGCTCTGAGGGTCTCAGGGCTCCCTGCGCGATCCTCCCTTGTGCCCCCTGTACACCGCGATCATGTTTGATCGCGGTGTGCCAGGGGTTAATGTGCCGGGAGCGGTCCGTTGACCGCTCCTGACATATAGTGCTGGGTGTCAGCTGTGATAAACAGCTGACACCCGGCCGCAATCAGCTGCGCTCCCCCCGGGAGCGCAGCTGATCGCCCATGACGTACTATTCCGTCCATGGGAATTAGGTCCAGGGTCACATGGACGGAATAGTACGTCTGATGGAATAAAGGTGTTAAAAATTGGGGTGATGTAAAGCAGACATGTGAGAAATCTTTACCTTGGACCCATGGAAGTGCTTGCAGCACAAAACGGACATAGTCCTACGTTGTCTCCACCTCTTCTCCAGAACTACAATGTTTTTAGCTGCTTATGAATAAAGAATCAATGCCCGGAAAACGGCGAGTGCTGCATCCTTTATTTTTGGACGTTTACACTGTACTTTTTTCTGGCTGGCATCCCGTACAACAGGTTTCTCCATACTGGTTGTTTCAGGAACTGAATTGCTCAGGTGCCTTCCAGCCTGGTGCTGGATCATATTCTGCTCTCCACCCATTGATCACATTATTTATTAAGAATTTTCTCAGAATTAGCGGGATCCGTTGAAGTGTTCCAGAGTTATTACCATATAAAGTGACACTGATATACACAATTCCCTTTAAAAAATCAAATCATTTGATTTTTTAAAGGGAATTTTGTATATCATTGATATGAAGTGCCCTATCTGAATTTTTGGACGGGTTTTTGTTGTTGCATAAAGTGACACTGGTCAGATTAAAAATAATTGGCCTAGTCAATAAGGTCAAAATTGGCTCGGTCACTAAGGGTTGTACAAGCCTCATTTTATGCTGTTAGTGCAAGCTTTGGAAATTAAAAGGAAAGGGATTCCCATGCACATGACTGGCCATGCTGACAGTTGCCCCTCAAAAAATGAATAATAGAAATTACATACATATCAGTTTTTGTTTTTTTGCATGAACAGTCTGGGAGGTCTTTCTTGGTAGCTGAATGCAGATTATCTGAACGCTGAACAAAGCTGTCATATCACATACTGTAAATGTCACAAGAGACAGGAAAAGCTGTCAATCATATCATGTGGGCAGGTAATCAGGACTCCCACTGTACCTCTAAGGAGTCAAATTATAGCAAATCTGTGCAGCTCTCATAACCTACTCTTGACTTGTAGCATATACAAGTCCTTCTCACTAAATAAGAATATACTGTATTTTTCGTACTATAAGACGCAGTGGACCATAAGACGCACACAAAATTTTCAGAAGGAAAATAGGGAAAAAAATGAATGCGTCAAATGAGGGTCTGTCTTACAGTCCGAATTCAGCTTACCGGGGGAAATCAGTAGCGCTGGTGAAGTGTGGTCACAGGGGGTTTCGGTGGTCCGGCGATTATGACTCCCATCCCAGACTGGTGCGGCAGGTTCTGCAGTGCTCGTGGTGCGGGGCTCCGCCAACATTTTTTGAAAGCCCGGAGCCCCAGCACATCCATTGCTGTGAAGCAGTGGCCTCCGGGAAATCCCATCCCAGGCTGGTGGGGCAGGTTCGTCGGTGCTCCGCCAACATTTTGTGAAAGCCTGGAGCGCTACACATCCCCACTGCTGCGATGCAGTGGCCTCCGGTAAAATGGCATCCTGGAAAATGGCCACCGGGTCGGCGCAAGCGCAGATTGAGATCTCGAAAACCGAGATCTCGTTTACGATATCTCAATCTATCAGAGAAAGTACGTGGAAATATACTCAGAAACAAGTGCCTCATCCATTACCAGATGATTGGCTAGAGAAGAATCAGAAAGCACAAAGCACTATCTCCCTCAGTGTAGATGATAATCAATTGTGCATATATGCAAGTGTGCAACTGCAAAGGAGATGTGGGATGAGTTACAGAAAGTGCATGAAAGATCAAATCTCAGCAACAAGCTTTATCTCATGAGAAAGCTGTATCAATCTAAGCTAAGTGATGGACAGAATATGCAGGACTATATAAGAGACACCCTAGAAATTGTGGAGCGTCTCAGGGGTATTGAAGAAATAAAAGAATTCCATGTTGCTGCACTTCTATTAAATGGTCTTCAAGAGAGTTATGACACATTCGTGACTGCACTAGATGCACGGCCAGATGACGAGCTGACACTAGAGTATGTTAAAGGCAAAATTGTGGATGAATTCAAGAGAAAAACGCAGCATGTAAGCAGCAGTAATGAATCCAGAGCAGAAACACCATTAAAGACACAGGATTTCCCTAAATATAAGAGCAATCTAAGAGAAACTCATGAATGTTTTGTCTGTAAAAAGCCCTGCCACCTTAAAGCAGACTGCAGAATTTGGAAGACAAGAATGAGTCAGCTTAAAAAGCAGAGATTGCTGCTGAGTCACTAGTTTTGTGACGCAACAGCGATCTCCCCTGCTATATCGCTGTGACATTCAGCGACGATCAGCCCCCCTGCTGGGTATCGCTGATCGTCGCTGAATGTCCTGGACATATTTTTGATCGCTGGTCTCCTGCTGGCCAGCACGCATCGCTGCGTGACAGGCGGGAGACCAGCGATCCGCTGGTAACCAAGGTACACAGCGGGTTTCCAGGCGCGGGGCTGTGCCTGGAAACCCGATGTGTACCTTGGATACCAGCGCCCTGATGCAGGGAGCTGGTAACCAAGGTACACAGCGGGTTTCCAGGCACCGCGCAGCGCCTGGAAACCCGATGTGTACCTTGGTTACCAGCTCCCTGCATCAGGGCGCTGATATCCAACGTACACTGCGGGTAACTAAGCGACGTTTGTGTATGTTCCCAAACGTTTGTGTATGTTCCCAAAGAAAAACATTCCAAGTGGGAATCACACACAAAGCAAGGAGTCCTGTGGGATATAGCGAATCTCAAAAGGGATACAGAACCCTGCACCCAGAGACCAACACAGTAACAATCAGCAGAGATGTAGTGATTGAAGAAAACGCTGTATCACTCAAATTCCATGAAGTTACTTACACCAGTTATTCAACCTAAGAAGCAAGAACAAGAATCTCAATCACCAAACCCAGACACCGAAAAGGAAAACACTGAAGTATGGATAAGCTCTGGAGCCACCAAGGAAGACACAGAAGAACCAAGTCAACCTCCAGTCAGGAGATCAGAAAGGCCAAAGGTATTCCAGCTAGACACCTGTCTTATATGATCAGAACACTTCCTGAACCAGAGCCAGTGTCACGGCAAGAGATGCAAAATCTTCCTGTCCACGAGAAGCAGAAGTGGATAAATGCTGCTAATGAATAGATGGAGTCCCTTCACCAACTCCAGACATGGGAGCTTACTGAGCTACCACAATGAAAAAGAAATTGCAAAGCTAGGTGAAATTCTCAACCAGCACTTTGAGACCAAGGACCTTGGAAATGTGACATATTATTTGGGAATCCAAATACAGAGAGAGGAAGATGGGAGTTTTCTTCTCAACCAAAGTTCTAAAATTTCCGCAATACTAAACCAGTTTGGAATGTCAAAAGCCAAAGGTGTGTCAACACCAATGGATCCGTCCTACTTAAAGTTGGAAGGAGAAGATCTGCTACCCAGCAATGAGAGTTACAGACAAGCAGTGGGGGCGCTTCTGTACATAGCAACCACAACTCGTCCGGATATCACAGCCACAGTTGGAATTCTCTGCCGACGTGTAAGCAAGCCAAGCCACAGAGACTGGAATGCAATTAAGAGAATTCTTCAATATCTTAAAGAAACTCAAAGGCTAAATCTTAAGATATCTGCATCAGGAGATCTCACTCTCAGAGGTTATGTGGATGCAGATTGGGCTGGAGATTCAAGTGATCAGAAATCAACAAGTGGTTAGTTCAAGTTGAGAAAATTCAATTTCTTGGTCCAGCAGAAAACAAGTGTCAGTCGCATTATCTTCTACAGAAGCAGAATATATGTGTCTGCTGCTTATGCAAGTCAAGAAGTAATTTGGTTGAAACAACTTTTGGAAGATTTCGGCAAGCCATTAGTTCAACCAACAGTTATCTATGAGGACAACCAAGGATGCATTAAACTTGCCAGCAGTGAGATTAGTGCAAGGACTAAGCACATTGATGTAAAACATCACCACTTACGTGACTTAGTGGAAAGTGGTATACTCGACTTTGTGAACTGACAAGATCATAGCTGATGGTACGACAAAGTCATTATCAAGAGCCAAGTTTGTGGACTTCAGAACCGCAATGACTCAATGAGACTAACAGGATAAGTAGTTGTTGAATGGGGGTGTTGGAATATGTTTGGTGCAACAACTCCATTCCTGTCTATGAGTGTTTAGTTGCTAGATTTGTATGCAGTTTATAAAGTTTAAAAAAAAAACCCAGAGGCTCATACAGAAAGAGCATGTGACTATTTCCTGTGTCTGTGTATGAGAAGCAGCCTGCTGTAGATAGAGTCGCACAGATGGTTTTGTTCCTGATCTATTAAACTTATCGTATATTGTTCCAGAATAAAGAAGTTCTGTTGTCACACGCTTGGAGAGTATCGTGAATAATCCGCTGCCAAAAGTTGGCCTACTGAAATGTATGTTCAGTAAATGCCCTCAATACTTGGTTGGGGCTCCTTTTGCATCAATTACTGCACCAATGTGGCGTGGCATAGAGACGATCAGCCTGTGGCACTGCTGAGGTGTTATGGAAGCCCAGGTTGCTTTGATAGCAGCCTTCAGCTCGGCATTGCTGGGTCTGGTGTCTCCTCTTCCTCTTGACAATACCCCATAGATTCTCTACGGGGTTAAGGTCAGGCGAGTTTCAGGCCAAGCACAGTGATACTGTTGTTTTTAAACCAGGTATTGGTACTTTTGGCAGTGTGGACAGGTGCCAAGTCCTGCTGGAGAATGAAATTTCCTTCTCAAAAAGCTTGTCAGCAGAGGGAATCATGAAGTGCTCTAAAATTTCCTGGTACACGTCCTGCGTTGACTTTAGTCTTGATAAAACACAGTGGACCTACACCACCAGATGACATGGCTACCCAAACCATCAGATTGTGGAAACTTCACACTAGACCTCAAGCAGCTTTGATTGTGTGCCTCTCCACACTTGCTCCAGACTCTGGGACCTTGATTTAAAAATGAAATGCAAAATTTACTTTCATCTGAAAAGAACACCTTGGACCACTGAGCAACAGTCCAGCTTTTTCTCCTGGGCCCAGGTAAGACGCCTCTGGCGTTGTCTATTGGTCATGAGTGGCTTGACACAAGGAATACGACACTTGTAGCTCATGTCCTGGATATGTCTGTGTGTGGTGGCTCTTGATGCAATGACTGCAGCAGCAGTCCACTCCTTGTGAATCTCCCCCAAATTTTTGAATGATCTTTTCTTAACAATCCTTTCAAGGCTGCAGTTATCCCGGGTGGTTGTGCACCTTTTTTCCTTTCATTTAAACTTTCCATTAATGTGCTTGGATACACTCTGTGAACAGCCAGCTTCTTTAGCAATGACCTTTTGTGGCTTACCCTCCTTGTGGTGTGTGTCAATGACTGCCTTCTGGGCATCTGTCAAGTCAGCAGTCTTCCTCATGATTGTGGAGCCTGAAACAAACTAAGGGACCTTTCTAAGTGCTTAGGAAGCCTTGGCAGGTGTTTTTTTTTAACTTCTTTTTGAGTTTAAGAGCATATAAAGAAAGATTATACATGAACAGCATAAACATCCCCCTCACCTTACCCTCTCCCCTAACTTCTCTGCATTCAATTATTAAGCCAATGTTTCAAGGTATAGGAGTGGATCTGCTGATTCTCTGAAGAAGGTACCACTGAGTATTTTCAAAATGTGTCCTGAGATTATTTCTAGTGTCTTGAGGGAGAGATGGTATGAACAGTGACCATGTACGCAGAAACTTCCCAGTTAATTTTTCCTTGGGCAGGTGTTTTTTGTTAATTATTCTAATTTACTGAGATAATGACTTTTGGGTTTTCATTATGGGTAAGCCATAATCATCAACATTAACAGAAATAAACACTTGAAATAGATCACTCTGTAATGACTCTATAAAATATGAGTTTCACTTTTTGTATTGAAGAACTGAAATAAATTAACTTTTTGATGATATTCTAGTTTAGTGAGATGCACTTGTACATATGTACACAGACATATCACAGAAGACAGTCTCTTTAAAGGGAATCTGTCACCCTAAATTGGCAGAATATTTAAATTATGGCAGTCAGGTCAGATGGGCGGTGTTTTGGGTACTTGCCTTAACATGTTGTTCGCCGCTGTCTCCATTATTTCTGGGAATTGTAGTCGTCGCCCTCCATATAACGCGCCTGTGCATTGCAATCTGCAGGCAAAGCATACTGCGCGTGCGCAATTCAAGATTGCAATGCACAGGGGCGTTATATGGAGGGCAACGACTACAATTCCCAGAAATAATGGAGACAGCGGCGAACAACATGTTAAGGCAAGTACCCAAAACATCGCCCATCTGACCTGACTGCCATCATTTAAATATCCCGCCAATTTAGCGTGACAGATTCCCTTTAAACCTATATGATGATGGTTTCTTTGGGTGCAATTACACACCACTTTCATGGACATGTTTCATCATGCTATTTCTTATCCCTGATCTTTTGTACATGCAGTGGGATATGATCTCATCAGAACAAAATAGGGAAACCTATACAAAGTATTCTCTACTTTTCAGCTAGAGTCCAACTCCATTATTAGCTCCCACATAAAGGCCATAAGAAGTTGCCTCAGGCCGGTTTCAAGTGTTATGCTCTGTATTACGCCCATAATAGAATGTAAGCCCGAAAGGGCAGGGTCTTCTCCCCTCTGTAGCAGTCTGTCATTGTTAGTTTGTTTACTGTAAGTGATACCTGCAATTTGCATGTAACCCCTTGTCATGTACAGCACCATAGAATCAATGGTGCTATAGAAATAAATAATAATAATACTTACATGGTGAATTGAGGTCAGCTCACTATACTAAAGAACCCTACAGTGATTGAAACATACAAAAGGTGCGGCAGCATACTCTGCATATATCTTAGCTCATAAATATTGAAAATATGGACACTAATGCATTACAGCCATATAGACTATACTTGGCCAATTTGTGTGCCAATTGCCTTAATTTTACAATTTGGGTGTGCCCACTAGCTACCCCAAGGTGTATATTTCTTTCTTTACAACCATACCACTCCGGGGCCAAAGCCAACAAATGTAAAGGACCGATACAATCAGGATCCAACACTAATTAATAACAACTTTAAGCCTCATTCAGGACCATAATGTACTGTGGCTGCAGATCTGCTGACCCGGACTTGGAAGTCTCATATATGCTTATGAGGCTGTCTCAACCAGTTCTAGAATAGTGATGAGCGAACGTGCTCAGATAACATCTTATCCGAGCATGCCTGGGTGTTATCAGAGTTTATCGGGCGTGCTCGTATATTATGTTTGAGTCTCTGCGGCTGCATAATTTGTGGCTGTTAGAAGCCTCAACACATGTGGGGATTGCCTGTCTGTTAGGGAATTCCCACATGTGTTAAGGCTATCTAAGAGCCGCAAATCATGCGGCCGCAGAGACTCGAACATAATATACGAGCACTCCCAGATGCTTGGATAAGACGTTATCCGAGCATGTTGCTAATCACTAGTCTGGAGACTTGCAGCCAGTCCATGCATCACGGTAGGTACATGGAACGTGTTTCATAGAGTGAGGCTTTATACTGATTAGCAGAAAACTCAGCCAACTTTGGCAGCAATCACAGCCTCCAATTGTATGCCACAAAAGACAAGCACCTCCTAGCAGAATGTGAACAAGTGCTGGCTTGTGTGACTGTAATATATACATAAACAAGGCATTACCCTATACATATTGTACTCAAAGCAGCTTGCACCTATTCACATTGGCTTCATCCTGTTAATAGGTGTTGGGTCACTTTTGTAGTAGACGGTGATCTAAGATCAGTGGAGTAGGTTTCAAAGATGTGATATTTTCTGGTTGTTTCAGATTCTGGCTTTGAGAAAGCAGCTTTCAGACCGCCTTCACATGTCCATATTTCCAGCACATGTGGCATCTGTTTCGTTTTTTTATGGATACCATATGTACCCATTATAACCTATGCTGCTATGTGTTGTGAATGGGTTTGAGATGAGTTCTGAGCAGAGACTCCCTCTGGTGGTTACAAGCGGTACTGGTCTGTTCAGTGAAGATTGTGAGGACTGGGAATCAGGTGTTACTGACTGGTCTTATATAAGGGAGTCACCTTCCCATCAGGGTTGCCGGTGATCAATTGTTCTGGTCTGAATCCTTCATTCCTGTTTCCCTTGTAGCCTGCTGTGTCGTGTCTGCATCTCCTGCTAACAGATAAGACATTTTCTTCTTTTTGTTTTTGTGCTATATTTTTGCATTTTGTCCTGCACTTCTGTGGGGGCCTTCTGGGTCCCCTCCGGGGGCTTTTGCCCTCTCAGTTTAGTTCAGCCACTGATGTTTGTACTTTTGCTTTTTACTGTTATGTTTCGGTAGCTGAGGAGTGCAGGTAAAAAAGGCAATACACCAGAGCAGTTGGAATCTATGAGATTGCAGTACCCTGACTAACCACCACAACTAGAGGCAGCCGTGGAGCGTTCCTACGTTGGTCCTAGACGCCTCGTCACAGCCTGAGAAACTAACTACACCTAAAGATAGAAATAGGAAAGCTATCTGCCCCGGATCAGAACCCCAAAGATAATAGAAAGCCCCCAAACAAGTAATGGCGGTTAGACAAGAAGAAATACTGACACAGAAAGAAAATAGTATAAGCAAACGCTGGGGCCCAAACTAACTAAATAGAAAAGGATAGGAAGGGTACTTACTGCAATCCCAGAAAACCCTGAAAAGCACCAACTCTACTAATTTCAAAATCACCTGAGATCACACGACCTCTACCACCTAAATTAGCTCTCTGGTGTAACAAAATCAAAACAGCAGCCACTGAAAAAACTGGAAAAAGCAAATGTACAAACATCAGTGGCTGAACTAAACTGAGAGGGCAAAAGCCCCCGGAGGGGACCCAGAAGGCCCCCACAGAAGTGCAGGACAAAATGCAAAAATATAGCACAAAAACAAAAAGAAGAAAATGTCTTATCTGTTAGCAGGAGATGCAGACACGACACAGCAGGCTACAAGGGAAACAGGAATGAAGGATTCAGACCAGAACAATTGATCACCGGCAACCCTGATGGGAAGGTGACTCCCTTATATAAGACCAGTCAGTAACACCTGATTCCCAGTCCTCACAATCTTCACTGAACAGACCAGTACCGCTTGTAACCACCAGAGGGAGTCTCTGCTCAGAACTCATCTCAAACCCATTCACAACAGCTATGTATAGGTCTGTATTTTTCTGGCAACGCGGATGACAAGGGCTAATACAAGTCTATGGGGCCATGAAAAACACGTACAGCACACGGATGGCATCAGTGTGTCATCCATGTGCCGTACGTGCTTAACATTGCAAAGTATAGGAGAAGCTTTGTCATTGCTTTCTTTGTCCATACTGGAAAAACACTGATGGAAAACACTGATGGCACCAGTACTGTTCTTTAACATAGCCATTTAAACACGGATGTGTGAAGGAGGTTGTGCGGCAATAAAAACGAGTAATCATACATGAAAAGCTGTGATCAAGCTCATGCCTATTATTGTTCGTTACAGGTGTTCGTTACTATTGCTAGATATTATATTTCTGATGTTTGTTATGCATTATATTTAGCTAGTACAGGAGAAAAATGGAGCACTTCCACAAAGCAATTTGTAGGTAATTTATTAATCTTTCAGAAGCATTCATTAAAATGCTAACTAGTTCTAACAAGGTTACTCCCTTGCATTTAACAAACAAATGAGTGGTGGTCTGGCCACCAAATTTCTTTTGTATAGAATTAAACATTATCATTGACTACTGGCAGAAGCTTTTATTAAACTCATTATGTAGCCCTATAGTAAGCTTCTTGCTTTCAGTATCCGGTGAATAACATTCTGTCAAATTCATTTTATTTTGCATAACTACGTGGTTTTAAGCTCTATAGTCCAATGTAAATTCTCTTAAAGGGTTTTCTGGGCAGTAACATTGGCAGATATAAATCTCAAATTTGTGTGATTCAACCCATCCAAGTCAACATGGCGGCACTACAGATCAGCCCCATTCAAGTGAATAAGGCTAAGCTAAAGTATGACAAACAGCAGCATGGATCACAGTGACACAGTCAGGTGTTACAGACACAGTCCCTCCTTTCTGAAAGTCTGGTAACCTTTCCGTAATTCCAGGGGTTTTGTCCCCATCAATTAGGACATATCCTAAATAAATGCATCTAATGTTCCTTTATGGTAAGCCTCTAATTTCTTAAAGTGCTTTGTATGTAGTAAATGCAGCAATGACCCATTACCTTTCACTGGGGAAGAACTATACTTGGTGCTCCATCGAGATCTGAACTACTCCTCCTATTAAGCTTTTTTTTAACCAAAAAGTTCTAAAACAAAGCACTTCAGGTAGGAATAGCTGCAAAACTAGTCATACATATATTTGTCTTTAAGAAGTGGAACATGACAACAGAAGTGTTCATATTTTCATAAAGACTTTTTCGACTGTGCACAGTGCATCCCTTCATCGCTCACTAAAGTCCACATGATCCACATTTCTGTAGGATTTAGTTTGTGAACAACCATTAGCCCTTTATACAAACATGGATCAAATGGATTAACAGGTTTACGGATACCAAAGGTTTTGAAACCGGCATGAAGCTGTGGGGTCACATTCATTTTTTCAAGGCACATGCCTACAAAAACATCATCAATAGGGAAGAGTTCAGTGGTTTCAGCTGTGCTAAGAAGACGTTGGGTAGTCCTCCTAGACATTAAGTAGCCTCCTCCTCCAGCATATAAAGGATAATGACTTTTATTGTACATTTCCTGTGGAATGAAATATTTTACTTTAGTATTTCTAATGGGAATTGCTTTGCTGATAACATCTCCAACAAAAAGATCTTGTTCTGGATTCATCTCCTGAAGAAACTCTACAATATTGTATGTATTAATGAAAACATCATCATCACCTTTTAGGACAAAGCTGCTGTGTGAGCATCCTTCTGTGAACCATCTCAAAAAATGAAGCTCCTTAAGTGTAAGGTTAAAAAAATTGTCTATAAAATTCCACTGGATGATATCATTAAACTCTCTGTGCTCATAAGAAATGAGCTGGGCCAGTGACTGAGCTGGTACATGGGCCTCAGTCTTGCCAAGCAAGAACACCAGCTTAATCTTCTTGCCCTGAAATTCTTGCCTTTTCCCCCAGGTATTCCTTATAGCAATCCGACGATCTATATTAATAGGAAGAGACTTTATGGCCAATAATAAAAAGGTATCTTTTTCACATCGCTTTGGCATGATAAGAGTGGAAAAGTTGCGGCAGTGCCTGTACATCAAGAACAAGCGATGCAGTTCAGGAAGGGTTGAGGAAGCATTTAGCACGGATACATCAGGAGAACATTGGGTGATCTTCTGTAATGAAGGAGCCCAGAACACAAATTCATGCTTTTGTGTTTCTGCTTTTCTAGGAACAACAGGTTCAACCTCTCTTTTAGTGTCTTTGTAGAAGTAGATAAAAAGCCCAAATACTAACAAAGACAAGGTACAGAGCACAAGATTTCGCAGCCGTAGAACCATCTCTGGGCACAGACTTCCGTATTTTCCTGTGAAATTAACGAAAATAGAAATGAGCCAAGCAAAAGAAAAATAAAATATCTCTAACTCACAAATTTGAATGTCTAAACAAAAGAACACAAAGCAACCAAAAACTGTGCAGCCACACAAGTCGCTGCAGTTTTTAATAGATTGCTAAAAATTATAGTCAAGCAATAGCTGTTTTTTTTTTAAACTCCTTTTTTATTGGTTTTATAACAAATATAGCATAATACGCTTTGTAAACATTACATTAGAATGTTACATGTCTCATACAATCCAAGCGTACATAAAAAAATAATAACAAAAATAATATTAACATGTCCACATATTTACTAGCTTATAATGATTGTGATCTGACAATCAATTTCTGTCCACATAACCTCTGATGTATTCATCATGTAACATATTTTAATTTACCCAAACTACCACTCAAGTCCTCCAACAGATACCACTCTGACTTAATAAAAGGTACCATTATCTCCTGAATTTCCCAAGTAGACAGTGACGTTTCTATAAACGCTCTACATTTTTTAAAAAAACTGTTTTGTCATCTTCTCTTTGTGTCTTTTTGCTTCTCTTTTTTCCAAATATAAGACAGATATTATACCTGCCTTAATCTCCTTTATCCCTGGAAGTGTTTTGGCAAGCCAATATTGCAAAATCAAACGCTTTGTTACCAATGCGATGGTGTGAAACAGTTCATGTAACTGTCCACCTCTTGTTTGGCCTGTCGTACAGTGAAACAACCAGCATAATGGGTCAATGTCCACCCAATCCCACACATCTGCAAATACATATCCTGAATCTTGGTCCAAAGCTCTTGTGTTTTGGGGCACGCCCATATGCCATGTTCCATGTCTGTTTTAGTTGTGTTACATTTGGGATAATTCACCTGTTTATCAGGATTTTGTGGAGTTGGCTGTAAATTGAAGCCACATATTATTTTGTGTATTATTCTAAACTGGCTGTCTCTCCACTGTTGATTGATAATATGTTTCCTTACCAGTTCCCAACTGTGTAGTATTTTATGATCAAGTTCTCCATTTTGTATGTGCTTCTCCCATTTGTAAAATATTTTGTCTGTTCCTGATGGTCGCAGTGTATCCCTTAGCGCCCCATATATCGAGGAGATCGATATTTCCGCAATGTCCTTGGTAACTAAATCACCCCATACATCAGAATCAATTTCCCTCCTCACATCTTGTAAATTATCCAATACGTAATGTTTTAATTGACTATATAGCATCAGATGGAAACTCGACAGTTTATATTTGTCTATCACCTCTGGTCCCATTAAACAATGGCATTCTTGTAGATGTATTAACCCCTTAATGTCCAATGACGTGCACAGTCCGTCATGGCCGGGTGTCAGTTTCCGGCACCAGGACGGACTGTGCACGTCATGCCTTTGATCTACCACTGCGTGTAAACACGCAGTGGTAGATCAGTGCCGAAAGCTGTCACAGACAGCTGATAGGCACGGCAAGCGGTGCGGGGACCTTTGCCGTCGGTCCCCGCACCTACAGCGCTGTGCTTGGTCAGTCAATATGACTGACCAAACACAGCAGCGATCGCGCAGGAGAAGCTGAAATTTCAGCTTCTCCAGCGCGATCAGTGCAGGAGCCGGTGCTGCAGTGGCTGAGCTTCCTGCACTGACAGCCAGGAGCGGAGCCCCCACCGCCCCTGGCTTTTAACCCCCTGACTGCTGCGATCGAGCGCTCAGGGGGGGAGGCAGAGGGTCGGGAGCTCCCTCTGCCTCAGATCGGCGCCCTGCAATGTATTTGCAGGGCCCGATCTCTGCCTTGATGACCCGGGGGTTGTCATGACAACCTCCGGGTCATCTAGCTACGGAAAGCTGCTGTGATCATGCTCACAGCAGCTTTCCCCATAGGTACAATGCATTGCAATGCTGGAGCATTGCAATGCATTGTAACTGCAATAAAAAGTAAAAAAAGTGAAAGTCCCATAAAGGGACAAGTTAAAAAAAATCATTTTTTAAAAAAAATTGTAAAAAAAATATTAAAAAATAATTTAAAAAAAATCCCCTAAAAAATACACATTTTTATGTAATAAAAAAAATAAAAAACAAAAAAAATACACATGTTTGGTATCGCCACGTCCGTAAAAATCCCATCTATAAAAGCGTAACCCTAGTTAACCCCTTCAGTGAAAGCCGTAAAAAAAAAAACACAAAAAAGAAGTAAATTATACTTTTTCCAAGCGGTATCATCATACCGCTTGGAAAAAGTGCAATATAACACGCAAACAAAAAGTCAGATATAAATAATCATGGTACCGCTGAAAACGTCATCTTGTCCCGCAAAAACAAGCCGCTATACAGCATCATCAGCGAAAAAATAAAAAAGTTATAGCTCGCGGAATAAACTGATGCAAAAATAATTATTTTTTCTATAAAATTTTTTATTGTGTAAAGAACGCCAAAACATAAGCAAAAAATAAGCCCACAGATAAATCTGTCGGCCGAAATATGGAAAAATTATAGTTCTCAAAATAAGGCGATGCAAAAATTTCTTACAAAAAATTATTCCAAAAAAAAGCATCTTTTAGTGTGTGACAGAAGCTAAACATGAAAAAAGGATGTAAATCTGGTATCGCTGTAATCGCACAGACCCGAGGAATAAAGTCGCCTAATCACTAATACCGCACGAGGAACGGCGCAAAAAAGAAAACCAATTCTTCACCTTTTGTGGATTTGTTCATTGTGCCTCTCAAAGATCGCAATAAGGCGATCACAGTGGTTCCCCCCCACATATGGGGTATCAGCGTACTCAGGACAAAATGCACAATAGCTTTTGGGGTCCTATTTCTCCTGTTACCCTTAGAAAAATAAAAATTTGGGGGCAGAAAGGTAATTTTTGTGGAAAAAAATATGATTTTTTTATTTTCACGGCTCTACGTTATAAACTTCTGTGAAGCCCTTGGGGGGTTCAAAGTGCTGACCACACATCTAGATAAGTTCCTTGGGGGGTCTAGTTTGCAAAATGGGGTCATTTGTGGGGGGTTTCTACTGTTTAGGCACATCAGGGGCTCTCCAAGCGTGACATGACACCCGCAGACCATTCCATCAAAGTCTGCATTTAAAAACGGTGCTCCTTCCCTTCCGATCTCTGCCATGCGTCAAAATAGTGGTTCCCCCCCCACATATGGGATATCAGCGTACTCAGGACAAATTGCACAATAGCTTTTGGGGTCCTATTTTTCCTGTTACCCTTATAAAAATAAAAATTTGGGGGCAAAAAGATTATTTTTGTGGAAAAAAATATGATTTTTTTATTTTCACGGCTCTACGTTATAAACTTCTGTGAAGCACTTGGGGGTTCAAACTGCTCACCACACATCTAGATAAGTTCCTTGGGGGGTCTAGTTTCCAAAATGGAGTCACTTTGTGGGGGTTTCTACTGTTTAGGCACATCAGGGGCTCTCCAAACGTGACAAGACACCCGCAGACCATTCCATCAAAGTCTGCATTTGAAAAAGGCGCTCCTTCCCTTTCGAGCTCTGCCATGCGTCAAAATAGTGGTTTACCCCCACATATGGGGTATCAGCGTACTCAGGACAAATTGCACAATAACTTTTGGGGTCCTGTTACCCTTTGGAAAATAACAATTGGGGGTGGAAAGATCATTTTTGTGGAAAATATATGATTTTTTAATTTTACGGCTCTACGTTATAACCTTCTGTGAAGCCCTTGGGGGTTCAAAGCTCTTACCACACATCTAGATAAGTTCCTTGGGGGTCTAGTTTCCAAAATGGGGTCACTTGTGGGGGATTTCCACTGTTTAGGCACACAGGGGCTCTCCAAATACGACATGGCGTCCAATCTCAATTCCAGCCAAAAAAGTCAAATGGCGCTGCTTCCATTCCGAGCTCTGCCATGCGCCCAAATAGTGGTTTACCCCCACATATGGGGTATCAGCGTACTCAGGACTAATTGCACAATAACTTTTGGGGTCCTTTTATCCTTTGGAAAATAAAAATTGGGATGAAAAGATCATTTTTGTGGAAAAAATATGATTTTTTAATTTTACGGCTCTACGTTATAACCTTCTGTGAAGCCCTTGGGGGTTAAAAGCTCTCACAACACATTTAGATAAGTTCCTTGGGGGGTCCAGTTTCCAAATTGGGGTCACTTGTGGGGGGTTTCCACTGTTTAGGCACACAGGGACTCTCCAAATGCGACATGGCGTCCAATCTCAATTCCAGCCAAAAAAGTCAAATGCCGCTGCTTCCCTTCCGAGCTCTGCCATGCGCCCAAATAGTGGTTTACCCCCACACATGGGGTATCGGTGTACTCTGGAGAAATTGTACAACAAATATTGTGGTTCATTTTCTCCTGATACCCTTGACAAAATTTTAAAAAATTGTGTCGAAAGAAAAATTTTGGGAAAAAAAGTTAAATGTTCATTTTTTCCTTCAACATTGCTTCAATTCTTGTGAAGTACCTAAAGGGTTAATAAACTTCTTGAATGTGGCTTTGAACACGTTGAGGGTGCATTTTTTAGAATGGTGTCACTTTTGGGTATTTTCTGTCATATTGACCCCTCAAATTCACTTCAAATGTGAGGTGGCCCCTAAAAAAAATGTTTTTGTAAATTTTGTTGGAAAAATTAGAAATTGCTGGTCAACTTTTAACACTTATAACTTCCTAACAAAAAAAAATTTTGGTTCCAAAATTGTGCTGATGTAAAGTAGACATGTGGGAAATGTTATTTATTAACTAATTTTTGTGACATATCTCTCTGATTTAATGGCATAAAAATTAAAAGTTTGAAAATTGCAAAATTTTCAAAATTTTTGCCATATTTCAGTTTTTTTCCATAAATAAATGCAAGTTATATTGAAGAAATTTTACCATTATCATGAAGTACAATATGTCACGAGAAAACAATCTCAGAATCGCCAAGATCCGTAGAAGCGTTCCAGAGTTATAACCTCATAAAGAGACAGTGGTCAGAATTGTAAAAATTGGCCTGGTCTTTAACCTACAAAATGGCTTGGTCGTTAAGGGGTTAAGTTGTCTAGCGTCTGTATGCCTGTTCTAGCCCATTCTATGTATAGTTTATTTACTCTTCCCAATTTAAAGGCTTGGAATGCCCACGGATTCAGGTGTTTTGACACTCTCCATGAAATTTTCAGTTTTTTTCTTACTGCCTTCCATGTGGCAATGGTGTCTTTACAGATTAACGAGTGTTTAATATCTGGTGAAATATGTGACAGCGGCGTGTGTAGCAGTGTCGTCAAGTCCCATGAACCACAGAATTCCGTTTATAGTGTATAGTCAGTATAGATTCCCGTCTTTTTAACCCAATCAATTACATTCCTCATTAAGCACGAGAGATTATAGCCCCTAATATTCGGCAACCCTACTCCCCCTCCATCTTTCGAATGCATTAATGTTCTCATAGCAAGTCTCGCCTTTCTCCCCCTCCATATGAATTAAGAGAAAGCCTTATTCAATTTGAGAACATCTACGTGTCGAATCAGCATTGGAATAGTCTGCAATGGGTACAGTAATCTCGCAAAAGCTTGTCATCTTCATTAGATGACATCGTCCTAATAATAAGGGGTAAATTCCCCCATCTTTCCAATTCTTTCTCTATTTTGTCGATAATAGGTTTATAATTAAGGTCATAGATCTGTTTCGGCGATCTTCCCAAATTTATCCCCAAATATTTTATAGATGTTGTCGCTTATTATTTTCCTGGCCTCGTTTCTCAGTATTTCTCATGAACAATCTCACATTTGCTCTTATTCAATCAAAAGCCCGAGAATTCTCCAAATTTTTCAATCTCTGACAATAACATAGGGAGGTCTTCTTCTGGATTTCTCATGAATAAAATTATGTCATCTGCAAATAAAGCAGTTTTAACTATCTCCTTTCCCACCTTTATTCCCATATAAAGACTATGATCATTTAGATACCTTGACATAGGTTCGATTGCAAGGTTAAACAATAAGGGGGATAATGGGCATCCCTGCCTCATTCCCTTTTTCAGCTCGAAGGTATCTGATAGAAACCCCGGCGTGTATATCCTTGCTTTGTGGTTATGATATAATACCGCCAAAAATTGCCTAAATGGGCCCACCAGATTTATTTTATCTAATACTTGACTCAATCATGGCCACCTCACATTGTCAAATGCTTTTTCTGCATCCAATGTGACCATGGCTGGGTCCTCCCCTTTGTCAGGTGTTTGTTTCTAACCATATCTAGTAATAGCATGGCCTTCCTGATATTAGTAACGGATGATCTTTTTATAAAGCCTGTTTGTTGTTTCGAGATTAATCTTGGCATTATTTTAGCCAGTTTATCGGCCATTATTTTTGAGAGGAGTTTGACATCTTGATTTATTAATGATATTGGTCTATATCTCGAGGGGTCCTCTAAGTCTTTCCCTCTCTTCGGGAGAAGTTTTATGTAAGCCGTATTCATAGCTTCTGACATGGCTTCCCCTTGTAAAATGCGGTTATATAAATCTTTAAGTATGGGAGTTATTTGTTCCCTCATTGCTTTATAAAAGGATCCGTTAAACCCATCGGGTCCAGGAGCCTAATTGGCTCCCAGTCCACTTATTGCCATACTAATTTCATCTTCCGTGATATGCCCATTTAAGTCTTGTAGTTCCCTATCTGTCAGTCTCGGGATATTTTGTCTAGCCATGCATCCCCAGCTGCGTCCTGCCATCCTTCCTCTTTGTATAGTTTAGTGTAAAATTTGCCTAGCTCCTGATTTATGTCTTTGGGATCCGTCAGTCGTTGTCCTCCCTTGTCCCTAATTGCCATTATAGATGTATAGACATATCTTTCCCTAGCTAAATTGGCCAATATTTTCCCTGCTTTGTCACCACACCTATTTAACTCTATTTCCAAGTAGTTTTTATATAATTGTTCTCTTTTTTCCACCCATTGTTCAAAATTTTTATTTGCTCGCATCCACTTACCGTACTTTTATCCTCGTCTAATAGTGAGTTTTTGTATTTGGTATATGATGTCCTAACTTCGCCACTTGCCTTTAAAAATTTATCTTTTATTCGTTTCTTTAATCTCTTCATGTGAGCTATGATGTTCCCCCTTAGTACTGCCTTCGCAGTTTCCCAGTACAGTCTAGGATTTGATTTATGTTCCTCATTATGGGATGTAAATTCTGTCCACCATTCTCCCATCTGTTTCACAAAGTAATTGTCTTTTTTCATGGTCCCTGGGAATCGCCACAAATAGTCTGTCCCTTTCTGATGTACAGTACAGACCAAAGTTTGGACACACCTTCTCATTCAAAGATTTTTCTGTATTTTCATGACTATGAAAATTGTACATTCACACTGAAGGCATCAAAACTATGAATTAACACATGTGGAATTATATACTTAACAAAAAAGTGTGAAACAACTGAAAATATGTCTTATATTCTAGGTTCTTCAAAGTAGCCACCTTTTGCTTTGATTAATGCTTTGCACACTCTTGGCATTCTCTTGATGAGCTTTCTATCCTCTTCTTCCCTAAGTACCTCGTTGCAATCCCCTCCTATAATTATGTTATTACTACTATCAGTAAGTATTGTATTCTGTAGGGACATAAAAAATTTCTTTTGGTTTGTGTTTGGGGCATATATGTTATACAGGCTAATGCTGTTATTATGTATCTGCACGTTCAAATGAATTACCCTGCCCTCTTGGTCTGTTTCTACAGATGTTACTTTATGTGCCAGCGTTTTATGTATAAGTATTAAGACCCCTGCGATTCCCACATCAAAGGGAGGGAGTCCGACATCGTCGTAAATGTACACCCGATGTCGGAAAGGGATTAATAGCCTAGGAAGGGGCCATGGATATTGGCCCCTCCCAGACTAAAAACATCAGCTCTCAGCCGCCCCAGAAAAGGGGCGCATCTATAACCCTATAATATAATGGGGTAGTATGCTGCCACCTGCAGGTCATTTGACCTTTCAAATGGTGTATCATTTGTTTGTGTGGATGGAGTATGAACGGAGCAAGTGTGCAATTCAATAGGCAGTGCATGTTTACAAATGTGTTTGCATATGTAAATCACCTGCAGTCAAGTGTGCAATCCTCCAATTTGGCTGAAATAGGCTGGGCAAGCAGTTCGGCAAGCTGGAAAGCCCCCAAGGTAAATGTTTGGATTTGTTTGCAAGCAGCTTTGTCGTAGTGTGCTTTGGGGTAGTGTGGTGCCACCTGCAGGTCATTTTCCTTACTGCAGGTTTATGAAAATTAATTTTTAAACTGTATTTTGAGATCAAATTGTGGATGTGTGGTCTGTTTGGCTATTTTCTTGCTGAAGGGGCAAGTTTACCTTTCAAATGGTGTATAATTTGTGTGTGTGGGTGCAGTATGAACGGAGATACAAAGTAATCACCGAAAAACATTGTTTAGAAATAATAGAATAGATTAGGTTACATTAAAAAAAATAGGAATTTTTGAGGTACTCACTGTAAAATCCTTTTCTCTGAGACGCTCATTGGGGGACACAGGACCGTGGGTGTATGCTACTGCCGCTAGGAGAATGACACTAAGTGAATACAAAAAAGTTAGCTCCTCCTCCGCAGTAAACACCCTCATGCTGGCTCTAAGTGAACCAGTTCAGTGCAAAAGCAGTAAGAGAACAAAAAAAAAAATCAACCTTAACACAGGTACAACATGTCAAGAAACCCAACAATCAAAAAAGGAAAAAACAAAAGCAGCATCAGGCTAACAGGGTGGGTGCTGTTACCCCCATGAGCTTCTCGAGAAAAGGATTTTATGGTGGGTACCACAGAAAATCCCTATTTCTCCTTCGCCTCATTGGGGGACACAGGACCGTGGGACGTCCCAAAGCAGTCCCTGGGTGTGAAATTGATCCAACGGATTTAAGTCATAAGTACCAACTGTCTATAGGTGTGTATCTGCTGAAGTCTGAGTATGGATATTGTAGTGCTTTGAAAATGTATGTAGGCTAGACCAGGTTGCAGCCTTGCAAACATGTTCCACTGATTTCTGGTGCCGAAGAGCCCAAGAGGTGCCCACCGCCCGTGTGGAGTGTGCCCTGATCCCTGCTGGAACATGTGTGCCCCTGACACGGTAAGATTCCTGAATAGCCAAACGAATCCACCTGGCTATTGTTGACTTTGAGGCAGCAAGTCCCTTCCTGCGACCCTCGGGGAGCACGAACAGCGTGTCTGTCTGGCGAAAAGATGCCGTCTGAGATACATACCTCCTAAAGAGCTCTCACTAGATCCAACGTATGAAGGGCCCTTTCCACGCGGTACACTGGTGCCGGGCAAAACAATGTCCTCGTTAATGTGAAACGAATAAACGACCTTTGGCAGAATGGAAGGGTCGGCCTAAGAGCCACCTTATCCTGGTGAAAATTCAGAAACGGGGCTCGACAGCATAGGGCAGCTAACTCTAAAACCCGCCTGATTGACGTTATGGCAACGAGAACACACCTTCTGTTATGATTTGGTAGCTGAGGAGAGCAGGCAAAAACAGCAATACACCAGAGAGGTTGGAATCTACTGGATTGCAGTACCCTGACTAACCACCACAACTAAAGGCAGCCGTGGAGCGTTCCTACGTTGGTCCTAGACGCCTCGTCACAGCCTGAGAGGTTAACTACACCTAAAGATAGAAAGAGGAAAGCTATCTGCCCCGGAGCAGATCCCCAAAGAACATAGGAAGCCCCCAAACATGTAATGGCGGTTAGACAAAAGGAAATACAGACACAGACAGAAAATAGTATGAGCAAACGTTGGGGCCCAATCTACCTGGACAGAAAAGGATAGGAAGGACACTCAGGCTAAGTGCACACGATCAGGAATAATTGCGTTTTTTTTTCGCGGTAAAAACGCGATAAAAACGCAAGCATTAAGCATCCTATACATGTTAATTGATTCCGCATGTTTTGGCCACATGTTGTTTTTTTCCGCGAAAAAAAACGCTTTGCGGAAAAAATAGCAACATGTTCATTAATTTTGCGGAATGTAAGCGGTTCATGTGCGGTGGTACCCAGGGTCTGGAGGAGAGGAGACTCTCCTCCAGGCCCTGGGTACCATATCCCTGGTAAAACAATAATTAAAATAAAAAATAATGATATTCTCACCTTCCGGCGGCCCCCGCAGCCTTCCCGCGGCCCCCGCAGCCTTCCCGCCTTCAGCGATGCTCCCGGCAACTCCCGGTCCCAGGAGTGCTTTGCGAGAATCACCCAGATGGCACAGCGGTCTCGCGAGATGCTAAGTCATCGGTGTGATTTGTCGCAAAGCACTCCTGGGACCGGAGTTGCCGGGAGCGTCGCTGAAGGCGGGAAGGCTGCGGGGGCCGCCGGAAGGTGAGAATATCATTATTTATTATTTTTTTTATTATTTTTACATTAGATCTTTTTACTATTGATGCGGCATAGGCGGCATCAATAGTAAAAAGTTGGTCACACGAGTCAAACACTATGTTTGACTCGTGTGACCAACCTGTCAATCAGTTTTCCAAGCGATGCTACAGATCGCTAGGAAAACGCTAGCATTCTGCAAGCTAATTACGCTTGCAAAACGCTATTATTCTGGCGGGAATCAGCATACAAAAAACGTGCGTATTTCCTGCGGGAGAAGTGCAGGATTGCCGCGGAAATTTCCGCGGCAATTCCGCAACGTGTGAACTTAGCCTCACTGCAATCCAAAAAACCCTAAAAAATACCAACTCTACTAATTGCAAAAACACCTGAGATCACACGACCTCTACCACCTAAATTAGTTCTCTGGTGTCACAAAACTAAGCCGCAGCCACTGAAACAACTGGAAAAGGCAAATGAACAAATAACAGTGGCTCAGATAAACTGAGAGGAGCACAAGCCCCCGGAGGGGACCTGGCTGACCTCCACAGAAGTGCAGGGAACAATGCAAAAAGCAAGCACAAAAATAAAAGCAGAAAATATCTTATCTGATAGCAGAAGATGCAGGCAAGACTCATCAAGCTTCCAAGTGAACCAGGAACAACAGTTGAGACAAGTACAATTGATCACCGGCAACCATGATGGGAGGGAACCTCCCTTATATAAGACCAGTCTGTAACTCCTGATTGCCAATCCTCATTGAATGGTTCAGTACTGTTTGTAACCACCAGAGGGAGCTTCTGCTCAGAATTAATTTCTAACACATTCACAACAACCTTCCATGAGAGGTAGGTTAACGAAATGTCCTGCAGTGGCTCAAAAGGGGGTTCCTGCAGAGCACTTAGGACCAGGTTAAGGTCCCAGGCATCCAGAGGAGCCTTATAGGGAGGTACCACGTGGGAGACCCCCTGAATGAAAGTTTTTACCTACAGGTTGGAAGCAATCCTGTGCTGAAATAAGACGAGTAAGGCTGAGATCTGTCCTTTGAGGGAGCTCGATGCTAGACCTGAGTCCAGGCCGGATTGGAGGAATTCTAGAATGTTGGGGATGAAGAAAATCAGAGGAGGGCGACCGTGATCTCTGCACCACGCAAAGGAGACATTCCAGGTGCGGTGATAGATCCGCGCCGAGGCAGGCTTCTAGGCGTTAATCATTGCAGTAACTACATCTCAGGAAAAAACAGCTTGGGTCAAGATCCAGGACTCAACGGCCAAGCCGTCAAACACAGGGCCCCAGAGTTCTGGTGGTAGATCAGCCCTTGGAAACGTAGGTCCGGACGATCCGGTAGCCGCCAGTGAACTTCGGCCACTAGTTGCACTAGCTCTGCGTACCATGCCAGACGAGGCCAGTCTGGGGCGACCAGGATTACTGGAACCCCCTCTAACTTGATCTTCCTGATGACTTTCGGAAGCAGTGGTAACAGGGGAAACACGTACGGGAGACGAAACTGGTTCCATGACAGAACCAAGGAGTCCACGGCGATGGCCTCTGGGTCATGGGACCGAGCGACAAACTCGGGCACCTTGGCGTTTAACCTGGAGGCCATCAGATTCACATCTGGGGTTCCCCAACGATGACAGATTTGTTGAAAAATCTCGGGATGGAGAGACCACTCCCGGACGCAAGACTCTGCTGGCTGAGAAAGTCCGCCGCCCAGTTCCTTACGCCCGGAATATGAACTGCCGAGATCACCGAGTGATTCTCCTCAGCCCAGCAGAGAATGTGCTCTACTTCGCGCATGGCCGCCCTGCTGCGGGTGCCCCCCTGGTGATTGATGTAAGCCACGGCTGTGGCATTGTCCGACTGAATCCGGACGGGGCGACCCGCCAGGAGATGATGAAAATGCCGCAAAGCCAACCGGATCGCCTGCATTTCCAGGAGGTTGATTGGGAGGCGATTCCCAAGGTGACCAACGTCCTTGAGCTGTGTGGTGACGGAAAACAACTCCCCAGCCGAGGAGACTGGCATCGGTAGAGACCACCAACCAATGGTCCGGAGGAAAGGACTTCCCCTGAAGAAGGGAAGACCTCAGTGTCCACCACCTGAGTGCCTGCCTGACCTGAGTGGACAGCCGGCATGGGCTGTCGAGAGAAAATGGGCTCCAAGAGGTGTCCAAGATCATTCCTAAAAAGGAGATTTTTTGAGCTGGGACAGGAGATGACTTTAAGTTTACCAGCCACCCCAGGCGAGAGAGCGTATCCACAGTGATGTTGACGCATTCCTCGCAAGCCTGGAAGGACGGTCCCTTGACTAGGAGGTCGTCTAAAAATGGCAAGACGACTATGCCCCGAGAATGCAGGATGCACATGACAGCCGCCATGACCTTTGTGAACACCTTGGGGGTGGTGGCTAGCCCGAAAGGCAGGGCTGTGAACTGGTAATGAAGGCAGTGGACAGCGAAGCGAAGGAACCTTTGATGCGACGGAAAAAAAATTGATGAAATGATGGAGCGAAGGGACTCCATCCGGAAATGCCTGATTTTGACAAATCTGTTTAGGAGCTTTAGGTCCAGAATGGGCCTTACAGTTCCGTCCTTCTTCGGGACCACAAACAGATTCGAATAGAACCCATGGAATCTTTCGTTTTCCGGCACAGGAAAGATTACTCCGTCGTGACGGAGTGACTCAATGGCTCTTAAGAAGGACCAAGCGCGCGCTTCCGCTCTGGGAGTAAGGGAAAGAAAAAAACGTTCTGGAGGGTGGTTGACAATCTATTTTGTACCCAGAGGACACCAGATCTCTGACCCAAGCGTCGTGCACAACGGTGAGCCAGACATGGCGAAACCCGAGCAGGCGACCGCCTACTTTGCTGGTGTCGACCGGAAAATGCCTTGAGTCATTTGGTTGAAAATCTGAGGGACTTTGATCTCTTAGATTTAGACTGGTGAGGACGGTTTCTCCCCAACAGATTGGACCTATATAGGATTTGACGATCTCTGTCCTGAGAGGAGATACCTGCGCCGGAAGGATTGGCCGATGTGGCCCACCCAGGGTTACGAAAGGATTGGAAACCTGTCTGCAGTTTGCAACAAAACGGGTCGCTTAACCTTCTGTTGGTGAAGAAAGTTACTATTCCCCCCTGTGGTGTCGGAGATGAGCTGATCTAGCGTCTCACCGAACAACCGGCCACTCTGATAAGGCAGAGAAGTTAGTGATTTCTTCGATGTTGAATCTGCTCGCCATGTCCTTAACCACTGAGCTCCCCTAATGGAAATGGCATCCAAGGATGCATTAATCAAGTAGTCTCCGGCCAAAGCGATCCGATTCGCCAGATCTACTACCTCAGGAGGAAGGTCAGTACCCTGCAAGGCTCTATTTAAAGACTCTGCCCGAGATACCATGGCCTTAGCCACCCATGTTGCAGGGGAGAGAGCTGAACCCGAAGCTTCAAAAACTGAACAAGCAAGGCTTTCTATTAAACGGTCAGTGGGATCCTTCATAGAAGACCCATTAGGTAAGGATAGCAGGGTTTTAGAAGCCAAGCGCGACACGGGTGGATCTACTGGGGGGGGGATTCTGCCCACTTTTTTCAAAGATTGGAAGCAAACTGGTATCTTGCTTCAAGCACCCTTTGACCTGAGAAACGTTTGTTTGGTCGCTCCCTGTGCCGCTGCACTATGTCCTCAAACTCTGGGTGAGTGCTGAACACTCTAGGAGACCGTTTGACACCTTGTGGCCGGTGGCTCGGGTGGATTCATCATCAATTGCCAGGGTTTGATTGACGGCTTCAATGAGACTATCGACAGTCTCCTGATAGCCGGGTGTATCCAAATTGAGTAGCCCATCCGAATCGTAATCCGAGTTCAGCTCGCTACCTTTAACTGGTGCGGGTGAGTGAGAGCCGGAGCTTATGGATGTCAAGGCGCTGGATGGCCCAGGAGACACTGTATAGGTTTGTTTCCCCTGCGTCTGCCTAGAGTGAGAGCGGCCCCTGCAGGCCGATGGCTCCTGAGAGGTGGAGGATCCTTCCAGGACAGGCGAGCCACTGTCCTTACCCCTGTTGGGGGCTTGAAGGGACTCGATTGCTCTAGTTAGTGATGCCATGGACTGCGACAGAGACAAAGCCCATTCGGGAGGGCTAGGTACACTGGGTTTGGTCACAGTGGGGGGCTCCAGGGCGCATTCTGAATCGCAGGCTTTGCATATTTGTTTACTCTGCGCTTGCGGAAAAACAGACCGACAGGAGGTACAGAAGGTGAACAACACCGTGTGAGTCTTGGTCTTTCTGGACATGCTGTACCTCCTATGTGCTAGGGGGTATATGCAGAGTGTAACTGTGAGAGGATCAGCGCAGCCTCTGAAAAATGGGGCCGCGTATAGGGCAGCAGCACTTAGCATGATCCTGTGTCCCAAAACGGCCTGGGGGCTGCAGTAAGTGCTGCGGCTTTATTAGGTGGCCAGGATTCAAAGACAGCGCCTTTTTAATGAAGCGCCGAGAGGTGGGCGATCCACCAGAAATAGACGCACCTGGGGGGGACATCCGGTTTGCGGCCTAGCACAGGCCGAAGCCAGGGCCTAAAGTTTCGGCGCCAGCTGGGAGACACTGGAAGCACGCGCTGGGACATGGACTCGCGCGCCGGAAGTGGCGCTAGTCACAAGGCCCAAGGTACAGAGCTACAAGGGGCGCTATGAGAAACAGAGGCACTGAGGCGCTGCGATGCCCTGACTAGTGCCACGCCAGTTGTGACCGAAAGCTGCCCCCTGAGGATGAGGACGCCGGCTGCATCGGGCCCTCGCCTGCCGGAAAAGAACGCAGTGCTGCAGGAGCACTCCCGGCACATCTCCTTCCCCATGCTCCGTCCATGGCCAGGTTAGAGGGGAGGGAAGGTGTTAAAAGGACGGTGCAGGCACCCTAAATCCGTCTTCCCTTATGGGGGATGAGGAGAGGGACCGTCCGCCTCCTTCCATCACCGCATTCTCAGCATAGATGATGCAGTGTAGGCCGCACGGACTGTTTTTAAGCCTCTGTACAGCCTAGGGCAGTGATGGCTAACCTTGGCACTCCAGCTGTTGTAAAACTACAACTCCCAGCGTGCCCTTGCAACCTGCAGCAGTTGAGGCATGCTGGGAGTTGTAGTTCTCCAACAGATGGAGTGCCAAGGTTCGCCATCACTGGTCTAGGGTTTCTCTACCTTAGGGTGGTCAGGGCTGCATCCGGCATAATGTCCCACGTCGCAGGAGAGGATACGTGGAGGCGACACTCCACGTGCTCGCCTGTTGTTGGTTTGGGGAGATCGGACCTTTTCAATAGGGTCCGTCGCCCGTTTCGTCTTCATGGTGAGGGGGAAAAAAAGAAAAAGAATTGTCTGAAAACTTCCTACGGACATTAAGCATGAACTGGATCATTTAGAGCCAGCACGAGGGTGTATACTACTACGGAGGAGCTAACTTTTTTTGTATTCACTTAGTGTCAGCCTCCTAGCGGCAGTAGCATACACCCATGGCCCTGTGTACCGCAATGAGGCAAAGGAGAAAAGACAAAAAAAAATTAATTTGCACTGTAGGAGACAATATGCAGACATTCTGGATTAACCCTCTAATGCTGGGGTACTTTGGATCTTTACTGACCAAACCATCATTGGCAATTTTCCACACTGTGGTTGACTAGCTTTCCTTTTGAAACAATTAGGCCTTGTGCTCATGGGCATATTGTGGACCCATAAATCATAATAATATGCATTATATCTCTAATTTCATACAAAAAAATAGTCTTTATAAATATATGTAAAAAATGAAGAAAAATCTTGTCTTTTTTCACTACATATAGGAGAGAATATAGTGCCGTATGGAGATACACCACTTCCTAAGAATGACAACAGGTCCCACTAAAGGACAATACCGCCATGAAAAGAATAAGGGCTGTTCTGGATCCAGTTATACCTATCAGTTTGATCACATAACCAGTCTTCCAGTGACTGCTGGTGCCTAGATTGTATATTCCCTATCATACTGTTGCTGCGCTTTTGTAGCAATCAAATAAGCAAACAATATTAAAAAAGAGGTTCTGTACCCAAGGGCAAACTTATAGAAAACAGTGCTGCTTGCCAAAAAATAACTGGGTGTAATATACTCATTGTGATGATTCCACTCTGCTACCCAGTCCAAGAAGTCATCTCATGTCAGCAGGTATGTGATTATATCACGCGCTATTCATATTCATCAATCTGCACTTTTTGCCAAAAGTTTGCCCTGTGTTGGAAAGCCCCTTTAAAATATTACTTTTGCATTTTCTGCTGGGTATACGACAGTCCCTGATACAACAATCTAAAAAAACACCCAAATATCACTATAAAAATTAAAAACAATGAACTTTTACCTTCAGAAATGCATAATTTAATTAAAAACATTTTTTATTCCCCTGCCACGCCGAACCATTTGGCCCCGAGCTATTCCCAGTTTGTAGTGCTTAGAACTGTAATGTCCTGTTGCTGTATCAGCAGGTAATCAGAAAGTTAGTACTGTATGGGCTTGTCGATCCACTAAAGTATGGGATGATGTCTGTAAAGCGTTGTGGAATATGATGGAGCTATATAAGTATTGCAGAATAAATAAATTAATATGTCATATATGAGTAAAGGCCCCTTTTTTATATAAAGTCAGAGGAAAAAAAATCTAAACAATTACTTTGATTTTGACATTAAAAGGCAAATATAAAACCTAGTTAACATTCTGCCATTTGATCGCATACATACCTCTTGCGCTAATGCCAGTTTCTCATGGCTTCCCCCTTGTCTTGACTATAAAGTGCAATTCTGTAACAGAACACAAAGCTTGGTGAATAGTAATCAGAATGTTTCTTAAGGTTTTCTTAATGTTACTGGACTGCAACATTTTGTAAAACAAAAAGTCTATATGAAATGCATAGGTTTAGTGAACTTATGTGCACTGTATAAATATTATTCCCTAAAATGATTCATGCCAACTTCTCTATGACAAGCATATTACAATATGACCATGTTTCGTGTATAAAAGGACAAGTACAGAAAATGGCAAAATAATCATATTTCATAGCAAAACCACTCCAAACATCTGAAACTAACATTATGAGCATGATTGGCTTTATTTTATTTCCTTGTTGAAACATGGATGAAAAGGACAACGAAACAAACTAAATTAGGCCTCATTCAAACTTCAGTGATTTTTCATGTAGGCAAAAAATGGTATGAGTGTCATCAGTGGTTTGATTTTTTTTAATCAGTTTTTCATCAGAGATTGAAACATTTGAAAAAATAAATTACAGCACTTCTCCCATACATTGCAATGTTAATCACAGACTGCCCACTGATGGCATCCTGACCCTGTCTGTGATTTAAATGGACCCATAGACTTATACTGGTAACTTAAAAAAAAATGGATGTGTGTTTTTGAAAGACACACATCAATCCCCCACCCACCCCCAACAAAAAAAACAAAAAGGACATGTGAACAGTCCTATAGATTATAATGAGTAAGGTACAAGTTCTGTCCGTGAAAACAACAGAAAGAACACGTACGTGAAATATGGATGTCTGAATGAAGCCTCATTACATTTCAATTTGATTTGGCAGACTTCATAAGGCACATTCATTTAGTCTGAAATGGCTTGTTTTAGGACTACTCTGATCTATCCTTTCGGTGTTTGGGGTGCAAAGCAACATTCCAGTTTTAAAGGGAGTTACAGAAAGTTAGAAAACGTACTAATATACTTTTGTCCAGATTCATCAAGCAGTTGTTGCCAGAATTTACAAAAGTTTTGTGCAAATTGAAGCTGCCCAAAAATATTATGTCTTTTTGGCATTGTCACACCAGTCCTGGCCAGTTCCACAAGCATTTAGAAAAGTATATTGCACTCAGGCAAGACAGGATGTGGTCAAGCTGGTGACAAATGTATAATTTACTTCACTAATGAATTTCAAGTATCTTATTCCAACCCTTCCTTCAATAAGACTGGCGTGCACAATGCCAGTCCTAATGAATCGGGGCCTTGGTGTTTCAATTACTTATTTTCAAGATATTGCGATCAGTTAAAGGGAATCTGTCACCCCATTTTAGCCATATCAGCTAAAGATATAACTGAATAGTGCGTCCCATAAGCAACCTATCGGTATGTAACTTATATCCTGATACCCCCGTTTTGATAGCAAAATACCTTTGTAAAGTTCGGACTCCTTTTCGGATTCCTTTCTGTAAATCAGGGCGGTCCGGTCCGGAGGGCGGCGTTTTCTCTCCTCCCCTGTGTATGGCCGTCTGTGAATCGGCGTTCTGCTTCCCGCGATTGCGCTTTTCAAGTTCCCCCCCGCGCATGCACAGTGTGCTTTGCCCAACAGTGGACAAAGCATAAAATCATTGTCATTCACTTTCCTTGCCCCGGAAGTCGTCCAAGGCAGTCATTTCTGGGGCAAGGAAAGAGTTGTGCATGCGCTGTAATGATTTTATGCTTTGCCCACTATTGGGCAAAGCACACTGCGCATGCGCGGGGGAATTTGAAAAGCGCAATCGCGGGAAGCAGAAGCAGAACGCCGTCTGTGCGATTCACAGACGGCCATACGCAAGAGATGCAGAGGAGCGGGGGGGGGGGGGGGGGCAGTGGGAGAGGAGAGAAAACGCCACCCTCCGGACCGGACCGCCCTGATTTACAGAAAAGAATCCGAACTTTACAAAGGTATTTTGCTCTCAAAACGGGGGTATCAGGATATAAGCTACATACAGATAGCTTGCTTATGGGATGCACTATTCAGTCATATCTTTAGCTGATATGGCTAAAATGGGGTGACAGATTCCCTTTAATGAAAGGGAATCCCCAACAATGTCACCAGCAAAGCACCCCCACATCATCACACCACCTCCTCCATGCTTCACGGTGGGAACCAGGCATGTAGAGTCCATCCGTTCACCTTTTCTGCGTGCAAAGCAGTAATCAAAGCAAAAGGTGGCTACTTTGAAGAACCTAGAATATAAGACATATTTTCAGTTGTTTCACACTTTTTTGTAAAGTGTAATGTATAATTCCACATGTGTTAATTCATAGTTTTGATGCCTTCAGTGTGATTCTACAATTTTCACAGTCATGAAAATACAGAAAAATCATTGAATGAGAAGGTGTGTCCAAACTTTTGGTCTGTACTGTATATATAAAATTATCTTAGCACACGTAGACTTTTTTTTTTTTTTAAAAAACATCCAATTGTGGAACTTACTTTTGTTCCAAGATCTATTAACCCCTTCACCCCCAAGGGTGGTTTGCACGTTAATGACCGGGCCAATTTTTACAATTCTGACCACTGTCTCTTTATGAGGTTATAACTCTGGAACGCTTCAACGGATCTTCGCGATTCTGAGATTGTTTTCTCGTGACATATTGTACTTCACGTTAGAAGTAAAATTTCTTCGATATAACTTGCGTTTATTTTTGAAAAAAATGCAAATATGGCGAAAATTTTTAAAATTTTGCAATTTTCAAACTTTGAATTTTTATTCCCTTAAAACAGAGAAATATGTCACATAAAATAGTTAAGAAATAACATTTCCCACATGTCTACTTTACATCAGCACAATTTTGGAACCAAAATTTTTTTTTGTTAGGAAGTTATAAGGGTTAAAAGTTGACCAGCGATTTCTCATTTTTACAACAAAATTTACAAAGCCATTTTTTTTAGGGACCACCTCTCATTTGAAGTCACTTTGAGGGGTCTATATGGCAGAAAATACCCAAAAGTGACACCATTCTAAAAACTGCACCCCTCAAGGTACTCAAAACCACATTCAAGAAGATTATTAACCCTTCAGGTGCTTCACAGGAACTAAAGCAACGTGGAAGGAAAAAATGAATATTTAACTTTTTAGCCACAAAAATGATCTTTTACAAACTTTTTTTTTATTTTCACAAGGGTAAAAGGAGAAAATGGACAAATAAGGTTGTTATGCAATTTCTCCTGAGTACGCCAATACCCAATATGTGGGGGAAAACCACTGTTTGGGCACACGGCAGAGCTCGTAAGGGAAGGAGCGCCGTTTGACTTTTTCAAACTAAAATTGGCTGGAATTGAGATTGGACGCCATGTCGTGTTTGGAGAGCCCCTGATGCGCCTAAACAGTGGAAACCCCCACAAGTGACACCATTTTGGAAACTAGACCCCCTAAGGTACTTATCTAGATCTGTTGTGAGCACTTTGAACTCCCAAGTGTTTCACAAAAGCTTATAATGCCTGGGTGTGAAAAAAAAAAAAAACAATTTTCCACAAAAATGATTTTTTAGTCCCAAATTTTTGAATTTTCCCAAGGAAATTGGACCCCAAAAGTTGTTGTCCAATTTGTCCTGAGTACGCTGATACCCCATATGTGGGGGGGGGGAACTGTTTGGGTGCACGGCAGGGCTTGGAAAGGAAGTAGTAACGTTTTGGAATGCAGACGTTGATGGGGGTCATGTTCCGTTTGCAGTGCCCCAGATGAGCCTAAACAGTGGAAACCCCCCACAAGTGACCCCATTTTGGAAACTATACCCCCTAAGGAACTTATCTAGATCTTTGGTGAGCACTTTGAACCCCCAAGTGCTTCACACAAGTTTATAATGCCCGGGCATGAAAATAAAAAATCCTATTTTTTTCCCACAAAAATTATCTTTTAGTCACTAATTTTTTATTTTCTCAAGGGTAACAGGAGAAATTGGACCACATAAGTTGTTGTACAATTTGTCCTGAGTACGCTGATACCCCATATGTGGGTGGGAACCACTGTTTGGGCGCACGGCAGAGCTCGGAATGGAAGGAGCACCATTTGACTTTTTCCAACCAAAATTGGCTGGAATTGAGATTGGATGCCATGTTGCATTTGGAGAGCCCCTGATGTGCCTAAACAGTGGAAACCCCCCACAAATGACCCCATTTTGGAAACTAGACCCCCTAAGGAACTTTTCTAGATCTTTGGTGAGCAATTTGAACCCCCAAGTGCTTCACACAAGTTTATAACGTAGAGCCGTAAAATTTAAAAATCATATTTTTTCCACAAAAATGATCTTTTCACCCCAATTTTTATTTTTCCAAGGGTAACAAGACTCCAAAAGTTATTGTGCAATTTGTCCTGAGTGCGCTGATACCCCATATGTGGGGGTAAACCACTGTTTGGGTGCATGGCAGAGTTTGGAAGGGAAGGAGCGCCGTCTGACTTTTTCAACGCAGAATTGGCTGGACGCCATGTCGTGTTTGGAGAGCTTCTGATCTGCCTAAACAGTGGAAACCCCCATAAATGACGCCATTTTGGAAACTAGACCCCTCAAGGAACTTATCTAGATGTGTGGTGAGAACTTTTAACCCCCAGGTGTTTCACTAAAGTTTATAACGTACAGCCGTAAAATAAAAAATCTTTTTTTTTTTTACAAAAATGATTTTTTCGTCCCCAATATTTTATTTTCACAAGGGTAACAGAAGAAATTGGAACCCAAAAGTTGTTGTCCAATTTGTCCTGAGTACGCTGATACCCAATATGTGGGAGAAAAACTACTGTATGGGCGCACGTCAGGGCTCGGAAGGGAAGTAGTGACGTTTTGGATTGCAGACTTTGATGGAATGGTCTGGGGGCGTCATGTCGCATTTGGAGAGCCCCTGATGCGCCTAAACAGTGGAAACCCCCCACAAGTGACCCCATTTTGGAAAATAGACCCCACAAGGAACTTGTCTAGATGTGTGGTGAGCACTTTGAACCCCGAAGTGCTTCACAGAAGTTTATAACGCACAGCCGTAAAAATAAAAAATCCTTTTTTTTTTTGCAAAAATGATTTTTTTGCCCCAATATTTTATTTTTACAAGGGTAACAGGAGAAATTGGACCCCAAAAGATGTTGTCCAATTTGTCCTGAGTACGCTGATATCCAATATGTGGGAGAAAACTACTGTATGGGTACACGTTGGGACTCGGAAGGGAAGTAGTGACGTTTTGGATTGCAGACTTTGATGGAATGGTCTGGGGGGTCATGTCGCATTTGGAGAGCCCCTGATGCGCCTAAACAGTGGAAATCCCCAACAAGTGACCCCATTTTGGAAAATAGACCCCACAAGGAACTTATCTAGATGTGTGGTGAGCGCTATGAAGCCCCAAGTGCTTCACAGAAGTTTATAATGTACAGCCATAAAAACAAAAAAATATTTTTTTTTGTACAAAAATGATATTTTCGCCCCCAGTTTTTTATTTTCCCAAGGGTAGCAGAAGAAATAGGACAAATTGCACAATAACTCTTGGGGTCCAGAGTACGCTGATACCCCATATGTGGGGATAAACTACTGTTTGGACGCATGGCAGAGCTGAGAAGTGAAGGAGCACCGTTTGACTTTTTCAACGCAGAATTGGCTGGAATTGAGATCAGACGCCATGTCACATTTGGAGAGCCCCTGATGTGCCTAAACAGCGGAAACCCCCCAATTCTAACTCCAACTCTAACCCCAACACACCCCTAACCCTAGTCCCAACCCTAACCACAAACCTAACCCTAACACACCCCTAATCCCAACCCTAACCCTAACTTTAGCGCCAACCCTAACCCTAACTTTAGCCGCAACCCTAACCCTAACCCTAATGGGAAAATGGAAATAAATACTTTTTTTTAATTTTATTATTTTTCCCTTACTAAGGGGGTGATAAAGGGGGGTTTGATTTACTATTTATAGCGGGTTTTTATGATTGGCAGCTGTCACGCTAAAAGACGCTTTTTATTGCAAAAATAGTTTTTGCATCATCACATTTTGAGAGCTATAATTTTTGCATATTTTGGCCCACAGAGTCATGTGAGGTCTTATTTTTTGCGGGACGAGTTGACGTTTTTAGTGGTACTATTTTCGAGCACGTGACGTTTTTTGATCGCTTTTTATTTCGATTTTTGGGAGGTTAGAATGAACAAAAATCAGCAATTCATGAATTTCTTTTGGGGGAGGCGTTTATACCGTTCCGCGTGTGGTAAAATTGATAAAGCAGTTTTATTCTTCGGGTCAGTACGATTATGGCGATACCTCATTTATATCATTTTTTCATGTTTTGGCGCTTTTATAGAATAAAAACAATTTTATATAAAAAATAATTATTTTTGCATCGCTTTATTCTGCGAGCTATAACTTTTTTATTTTTTCGCTGATGATGCTTTTTGACGGCTCGTTTTTTGCGGGACAAGATGACGTTTTCAGCGGTACCATGTATTTTTATATCGGTCTTTTTGATCGCGTGTTATTCCACTTTTTGTTCGGCGGTATGATGATAAAGCATTGATTTTTTGCTTCGTTTTTTTTTTTTTTTTTTTAAGGGGTTCACTAAAGGGGTTAACTAGTGGGACAATTTTATAGGGGGGGTCGTTACGGACGCGGCGATACCAAATATGTGTACTTTTATTGTTTGTTTTTTTTTATTTACAGGAAGAAGTGAATTTATTGGGGAATATTTTTTTTTTTTTTTTATTTATTTTGGATTTTTTTTTTACACATGTTTATTTTTACTTTTTTAACTTTTTTACTTTGTCCCAGGGTGGGACATCACAGTATTTTATCAGATCGCTGGTGTGGCAGTGTGCACAGCACTCTGTCACACCAGCGATCGCACAGGCATAGATGCAGGCTTCTCAGTGCCTGCTCTCGGCAGGCACTGAGGTAGCCGCCTCCCTCCAGGACCCCGGCGCCATCTTGGATCCGGGTCCTGGGAGGGAGGAAGCCCTCAGAACAGCGCGATCACATCGCGCTGCTCTGAGGGTCTCAGGGGGGCGCGCAGGGAGCCCCCACCCTGCGCGATCCTCCCCTGTGCCCCCAGTACACCGCGATCATGTTTGATCGCGGTGTGCTAGGGGTTAATGTGCCGGGAGCGGTCCGTGACCGCTCCTGACACACAGTCATGGGTGTCAGCTGTGATAATCAGCTGACACCCGGCGGCGATTAGCTGCGCTCCCCTCAGGAGCGCAGCTGATCGCCTATGACGTACTATCCCGTCCCCGGTCATACGGGCCCAGGTACCATGGACGGGATAGTACGTCCGATGGCAGTAAGGGGTTAATTAAATATACTTTGTTCATGGGACAACCCCTTTAATTTCACAGAGAAGCATTGCATGGCTTATAAGTCTCCTTATGCTGGCTTGGCACTCTCCACAACGAGAAATGTCCCCCCCCCACCGTAGACCCAATTTAAGCCCCGAAAACAGGCTTTTTCTTCGTTTGCTTTTTTTTCCCATTACACTTATAATAATTTAAAAGTGAACCTGTCAGCAGTTTTGGCTGATATAATATACGGCCATCACCTTTCAGGGCTTGTATACAGCATTCTACAATGCTGTATATCTGCTCCCAACCTGTCCTGGAAAAACTGAAAAATAACATACTCACCTGTGGGGTGTTCCAAGAGGTGTTGCAGGTCTTGATCCGGCGCCTCCCATCTTCTTGCTTCTTGTGGATGACGCGACCCTGCATCATCCACACAGGCTCCCGGCATCGCGCTTCTGAACAGGCATTCTTCTGTGCCCTGTTGAAGGCGGAGCAAAGTACTGCAGTGCGCAGGTGCCGGAAAAGGTCAAAGAGCCCTGGCACCTGCGCACTGCAGTACTTTGCTCTTCGCTCAACAGGGCAGAGAAGCACGCTTGCGCAGGAGCGCGTGTAAGGTTCTATGTATATATTCCTGAAACTCCGTTTGTTCGTCAGCCATTTTACTTTCTGTCTTGCTGCAGCTATCTTGCCCTCAGTCAAAATGGAGTTTCCAGCTTGCATGTTCCCGCCCTGATTCTCTCCTTTGCTTCTTAAGCAGCCACAGCTGAGCAATCAGTGCTTCAGAATCTAGCCTGCAGTGAACCTGTGACTTGACTCCTGTAAGCCTTGGACCTTGTACTCCAGCTATTCCTACTGAGGAACTCTGAAGCACTTGTGGACTCTGAACCCTGCTCTTTGAAAGACCCACGTTTGCATGGACTTACGGTAACAGAGAAGAAGATCCTGAATCTGTATTGGAGAGTGATTGCTGAGCTTGGATTACTCTGGCCTGCTGTGTCTCCTGTTTCTGTGTCTGCAAACTGTGTGACTATTTCTGCCAACTTGTATGAAGTAATACAGGACTTTTCTATATCAAACCTGTGACTCCTGTGTTTTCATCGCACCCAAGCACAAGACGCTATATGAACTGTACTACATACATTACAAGATTCTGAAGCCAAAACGTTAGTGTCTGCTGGGTCTGGAAGGCTGTGTCTGCTGTACTGTGGATATCAGACGTCCGGTTGTACTTTCTGTGATGACAGTGGTTGTGACTTCTCACAACCATTCCAGGTGAGCAATTCCCTTAAGTTTTTTCTTTTTGCAGTGTTACCACAGGTAAACACTATTGTTTTTTTTTTTTTTTCCTTTCTTTTCTCTTTTTTGTCTGCTGTAACTCTGGATATCAGATGTCTGGTTGAAACTTTCTGTGATGATAGTGGTTGTGACTTCTCACAACCATTCCAGGTGAGCAGTTCCCTTAATTTTTTTTTTCTCTCTGCAGTGTTGCCACAGGTGAACACTATTGTTTTTTTTTCTCTCCTCTTCTTCCAGTAATCCTGTCTTAAAAGATCTGGAAAATGGAGGCCCGCATAAAGGAACTTTGCGGAGTGACTGATAATATCCTTGCAGATTTGCAGAATATAAAGACCCGTTTTACAAATCTACAGGACCTCAATAATCACAATTTGCAAGTGGTTGGACAGACTACCCAGGATTTGCGAGCCAGGATTGAGGTTCTAGAGGGGCGAGTCCAGGCTCCTGCCGTAGCCCCGAGTGCTGGGATTCCCAAGTTGCCCCCTTTTCGTTTTGGCGGTGAACGTGAGAAATTCAGGGGATTTATTAATCAATGCAATCTTTTTTTTTCTGCACATGCTTCACAATTTCCCACTGAACGATCTAAGGTGCTTACTATAATTATGTTGCTTACCAACAAGGCTTTAATGTGGGCAAACCCTCTGATTGAGACTGAGGATGATTGTTTGAATCACCTTGATGATTTTATTTCAGCCATGGGGCAGGTGTTTGATGACCCCAATCGAGGTGCAACAGCTGAAGCAGCCATGTTAGCTTTGCGCCAAGGTAAGCACTCGGTAGCTGAATATGCCTTGGATTTCAGGAGATGGGCCCTTGATACCACCTGGGACAGTTCCGCCAAAAAAATCTATTTTTCGAAAGGGGTTATCTCCACTGATTAAGGATGAACTTGCTCGTGCCGACCCTCCCACTGTGTTAGGTGACTTTATTAACTACTGCATCCGTATTGATACTCGTCTGACTGAACGCAGGCAAAAGAGATGGTTCGAAAGCAATCGTACTAACCTTTTCCTACCTTCCTCTCCAGCTAAGGAACCTTTGAGTAGGATTACACGGGAACCTGAACCTGAACCCATGCAGGTAGACTCTTTACAACGACGGGTTAGTGATGCACGCAAGGAACATCGTTTTAAGGAGAATCTATGTTTCTATTGTGGTAAGTCAGGGCACTTCATTATAAACTGCCCCAGCCGTTCTCGTAAGACTACTGCAGCACTCATTCATTGTGAGTGTTGCGAGAGGGGATCTGTCAGGTCCGAGCCTCAGGCTCCAGAGAGATCTGCAGCAACAGATCTTGATTTCTCGGACTTAAACTCCGTTACCTCTGAGGACGTTGACTGTGTAAACGCTGCCATTTTTCAAGCTTCCTCAGCGGTGTCCCAGCTGAGTTGTAAGAAAAAACATTCTCATTGCTTTCTTTCCATCAAACTCTGGGTTGACTCAGCTTGGGTGTCTAGCTCTGCTATGATCGACTCAGGGGCAAGTGGAAATTTTATGGATGTCTCCTTTGCTCTGAAACAGGGAATACGTTCAGTGAAGAAGGCTACTCCAGTACAGATGGAAACTGTGGATGGCTCCCTGCTGACCTCTGGACCAGTGGATCAGGAAACAGAGCCTTTGAGGGTTCTTATGGGTAAAGATCATCAAGAGAAACTGTCCTTTATGCTTATCTCTTCTCCCCACTTTCCCATTATTCTAGGGCTACCATGGCTGCAGGCTCAGAATCCTACCATTAACTGGGAGACCAAGGAATTACACTTTCCAGAGAAACAGATGAGTCCAAAAGTTTCAGCTTGCTCTGTTCCTAAAGGAATCATGTCAGTCCCTGAACTACCAGCTGTATACCAGGACTATGTGGATTTATGTGACAAGAAGAACGCTGACCAGCTTCCTCCTCACCGTCCATATGATTGTCCAATTGAATTATTGCCTGGAGCAGAGATACCTTTTGGTAAGATCTACCCCCTGGCGGGGCCCGAGCTAAAGGCTTTAAAGGATTACATAGATGAAAATCTAGCCAAGGGCTTCATACGCCCCTCTTCATCTCCTGCAGGTGCACCCATCTTCTTTGTAAAGAAGAAAGATGGATCTCTGAGACCATGCGTAGACTATAGGGAACTCAATAAGGTTACTATTAGAAACCGTTATCCATTGCCTTTAATCCCTGAGTTATTGGAGAGAGTGCGACATGCCAAAATTTTTTCTAAACTAGATCTTCGTGGGGCCTATAACTTAGTCCGTATTAGACCTGGGGATGAATGGAAGACTGCATTCAGGTCACGCTATGGACACTTTGAATATCTAGTTATGCCTTTTGGTCTGAGTACCGCCCCAGCCACTTTCCAACACTTGGTGAATGACATCTTCAGGGATCTCCTAGATACATTCGTGGTAATTTATTTGGATGATATTCTAATTTTTTCTAACTCCACAGAGGAACATCATGGACATGTGAGAATGGTCTTGGAACGTCTAAGACAAAATCATCTTTACATCAAACTTGAAAAGTGTGAATTCCATAGGACCGAAATTCAATTTCTGGGGTATGTACTGTCTACACAAGGAATTAGTATGGATGGAAGCAAAACCCAAGCCATCAAGGATTGGCCAAGTCCTAGAAATGTGAAGGAGGTACAGCGCTTCATCGGGTTTGCCAACTTCTATAGACGTTTCATTAGAAATTTCTCTGAGGTAGTGTCACCTATCACTCAACTTACCCGGAAAGAGTCTAGGTTTTCCTGGACTCCCCAAGCCCAGGAAGCATTTTCCCGTCTAAAAGATAAATTTACCACTGCACCTATCCTAGTACATCCCAACCCCGAGCTTGCCTTCATAATAGAGGTGGATGCTTCAGACTGTGCCGTTGGAGCTATACTCTCTCAGAGAACAGGTGAGAAGAATGTCTTGCATCCCTGTGCCTTCTTTTCCCAGCAGTTGTCTTCGGCTGAGAGGAACTACGATGTGGGCAATAGAGAGTTGTTGGCCATTATTGCCGCCTTCAAAGAATGGAGACACCTTCTTCAGGGAGCTGCACAGCAAATAGTCGTCCTGACAGACCATCGTAACCTTGAGTTTATCAGGTCGGCTAAGTGCCTGACTCCTCGCCAGGCTCGCTGGAATCTTTTCTTAAACCAATTTAATTTTATCATCTCTTATAGACCAGGATCGCGCAATGGAAAGGCTGATGCACTCTCTAGGATTTACTCAGCAGAGACACGTCCAATTACTCCTCCTAAGACTATTCTTCCTGACTCTAGATTCCTAGGAGTAATTCATAATCAAGACCTACTTAAGGACATCAAGGAAGCATACCATGCGGATTCCTTTTTGGCACAACCCCCAAGGGACGTAAGTCTTGTCTTTAAGAATGGTGTGTGGATTCAGGGACAACGTCTGTATATTCCTGAAACAGTCAGATTAAGAGTATTGCAACTCATTCACGATTCCAAGATAGCTGGGCATAGAGGAATTCTAAAGACACAGGAATTTCTTTCTCGTTTCTTTTGGTGGCCCACTTGCAGGAAGGATGTTTTGAATTATGTCACTTCATGTGAGGTCTGTGCAAGATGCAAAACACCTCGCTCCTCACCAACTGGTCTGTTACAGCCTCTTCCCACCCCGTCCCGCCCGTGGGGATCCATTTCTATGGACTTCATTGTGGAGTTACCAACCTCTCAGGGGAAGAACACCATTCTAGTGGTGGTTGACCATCTAACAAAGGCAGCTCATTTTATCCCTTGTGTCGGCTTACCCACTGCAAAACAGACATCAGATTTGATGATTAAAGATGTGTTTCGCTTACATGGAGTACCGGATGAGGTTATTTCGGATCGAGGGGTGCAATTCACTTCTAGGTTTTGGCAAAATTTCTGTGCAGCATTGGACATTAAAGTAAACCTTTCTTCTGCTTTTCATCCCCAGACTAATGGACTGACCGAACGAACCAATCAAACCCTGGAGCAGTATCTCCGCTGCTTTATCTGCCACCTACAGGATGATTGGGTGGATCTACTTCCATTAGCTGAGTTCTCGTATAACAACTCTCAGAGTGCCTCCACTAAACAGTCTCCTTTTTACTCTAATCTAGGTTATCATCCTAACATTCTACCACGATTTCCCATAGAAACGCCTTTACCAGCAGTGGCTGAAAGAATCACGTCTTTACAGAAGAATATGGATCTTCTAAAGGAAAATCTGGAATCGGCTCAAGAAAGGTACAAGAAAGCAGCAGATAAATTTCGTAAACCTGCACCAGCTTTCAAGGTAGGAGACTTGGTCTGGCTGTCAACCAGAAATCTTAAGTTAAGGATTCCATCGTCTAAGTTGGGACATAAGTACATTGGACCCTATAAAATCAGTAAAATTATAAGTGCCGTTGCTTGTCGTCTTCAACTGCCCAGAACTATGAGAATCCACCCTGTCTTTCATGTATCCCTACTAAAGGCTGCGACACCCAATACGTTTCCTGGACGTTCCTCTCCTTGCCCTGACCCAGTGCTAGTCGATGGTCAGGAAGAATTTGTGGTGGAAAGGATTTTAGATTCCAGGTTGTATAGAAATCAGTTACAATATCTGATTAAATGGCAGGGCTACCCAGTGGAGGACAACTCATGGGAACCGGTCAATAACGTTAATGCTCCTCGCTTGCTCCGTCAGTTTCATCAGAGGTACCCACACAAGCCTGGTCTGAGGTCATCCGGAGGTTGTCCTTAAGGGGGAGTAATGTAAGGTTCTATGTATATATTCCTGAAACTCAGTTTGTTCGTCAGCCATTTTACTTTCTGTCTTGCTGCAGCTATCTTGCCCTCAGTCAAAATGGAGTTTCCAGCTTGCATGTTCCCGCCCTGATTCTCTCCTTTGCTTCTTAAGCAGCCACAGCTGAGCAATCAGTGCTTCAGAATCTAGCCTGCAGTGAACCTGTGACTTGACTCCTGTAAGCCTTGGACCTTGTACTCCAGCTATTCCTACTGAGGAACTCTGAAGCACTTGTGGACTCTGAACCCTGCTCTTTGAAAGACCCACGTTTGCATGGACTTACGGTAACAGAGAAGAAGATCCTGAATCTGTATTGGAGAGTGATTGCTGAGCTTGGATTACTCTGGCCTGCTGTGTCTCCTGTTTCTGTGTCTGCAAACTGTGTGACTATTTCTGCCAACTTGTATGAAGTAATACAGGACTTTTCTATATCAAACCTGTGACTCCTGTGTTTTCATCGCACCCAAGCACAAGACGCTATATGAACTGTACTACATACATTACAGCGCGATGCCGGAGAGTCTGGTGGATGATGCTGCAAAGCATCATCCACAAGAAACAAGCAGGAGGGCGGCATTGCAAGAAGATGGGAGGCGCCGGACCAAGACCAGTGACACCCATCGGATCAGACCGCCGTACACGCAAGTATAATAAAACTTATTTTTCAGTTCTTCCAGGTCGGGTTGGGGGCTTACACACACGGTCAAAATTGTTGGTACTCCTCGTTTAATGACAGAAAAAACCCACAATGGTCACAGAAATAACTTGAGTAAAAAAACAAAGCAAGCTGACAGCACTCTCAGAGTCGGGGCGCATGTACCAGATCCAAGGAATCAATTTGGAATGTCCATATAGTGAAAAATAAAGAAGAACAGCGCTCCATCCAGGTGTATAAAGTAGAAAAAAAACTTTATTTAGCCATAAAAAACGACGTTTCGACCACACACTTGAAAAAGACCAGTGTGTGGTCGAAACGTCGTTTTTTATGGCTGAATAAAGTTTTTTTCTACTTTATACACCTGGATGGAGCGCTGTGCTTTATTTTTCACTATACAGAAATAACTTGAATCTCACAAAAGTAATAATAAATCAAAAATCTATGAAAATGAACAAATTAAAGTCAGACATTGCTTTTCAACCATGCTTCCACAGAATTTTAAAAAAAAAATAAAACTCCTGAAATAGGCCTGGACTGAAATGATTGTAGCCTTAACTTAATATTTTGTTGCACAACCTTTTGAGGCCATCACTGCAATCAAACGATTCCTGTAACTGTCAATGAGACTTCTCCACCTCTTGACAGGTATTTTGGCCCTCTCCTCAAGAGCAAACTGCTCCAGTTGTCTTGTGTTTGAAGGTTGCCTTTTCTAGACGGCATGTTTCAGCTCTTTCCAAAGATGCTCAATAGGATTTAGGTCAGGGCTCGCAGAAGGCCACTTCAGAATAGTCCAATGTTTTCCTCTTAGTCATTCTTGGGTTATTTTAGCTGTGTGCTTTGGGTCATTATCCTGTTGCAAGACCCATACCCTGCGACTGAGACCAAGCTTTCTGACACTGGGCAGCATATTTCTCTCTAGAATCCCTTGATAGTCTTGAGATTTCATTGTACCCTACACAGTTTCTATACAGCAAAGCAGCTCCAGAACATAACAGAGCCTCCTCCATGTTTCACAGTAGGGACAGTGTTCTTTTCTTGATATGCTTCATTTTTCCATCTGTGAGTATAGAGCTGATGTGCCTTGCCAAAAAGTTCCATTTTTGTCTCATCTGTCCATAGGACATTCTCCCAGAAGTTTTGTGGCTTGTCAACATGTAGTTTGGCTAATTCCAGTCTGACTTTTTTATGATTTTTTTTTCAACAATTGGTGTCCTCCTTGGTCGTCTCCCATGAAGTCCACTTTGGCTCATACAAGGACGGATGTGTGATCTGACACTGATGTTCCTTGAGCTTGGAGTTCACCTTTAATCTGCTTAGAAGTTTTTCTGGGCTCTTTTGTTACCATTCGTATTATCTGTCTCTTTGATTTGTCATCAATTTTCCTCCTGCGGCCACGTCCAGGGGGGTTGGCTACAGTCCCATGGAGCTTAAGGTTCTAAATAATATGTGCAACTGTAGTCACAGGAACATCAAGCTGCTTGGAGATAGTCTTATAACTTTTACCTTTAACATGTTTGTCTATAATTTTCTTTCTAATCTCCTGAGACAACTCTTTCCTTCGCTTCCTCTGGTCCATGTTGAGTGTGATACACAAGATGTCACCAAACAGCACAGTGAGTATCTGTAGCCCTCTATACAGGCCCACTCACTGATTCCAAGATTGTAGACACCTGTGATGCTAATTAGTGGACACACCTTGATTTAACATGTCCCTTTTGTCACATTATTTTCAGGGTACCATCATTTCTGTCCAGGCCTATTTCATGAGTTTTATTTTTTTTAAATTCTGTGGAAGCATGGTTGAAAAGCAATGTCTGACTTTCATTTGTTCATTTTCATAGATTTTTGATTTATTATTACTTTTGTCAGATTCGAGTTATTTCTGTCAACATTGTGGGTTTTTCTGTCATTAAACGAGAAAACTATTTTGACCACATGTGTATATACAGCATTATAGAATGCTGTATATCAGCCCTGAAAGGTGATGGCCATATCTTATATCGGCCAAAACTGCTGACAGGTTCCTTTTATCCATCCATCTGCCTAGTTTTTGTTTCCAACTGTTAGCAAATCAGTGCCTGCCGTGGTAACTTATTTTACTGGGGTAAAACTCAGAGCAAAGACATGATGCCTTGTGACCACTGTGTGCAATGATTGAGTGCAGCAGTCATCTGCTAGCCAATCACTGGTAAACAATAACTTGGATTCCTCCCCTAGACTCAAAGCTGGATCACAAGGAAAAAAGTGATAGTTTTTTTTATTTATAACAATTAGAAAGGTCATTTAACCACTGAGTCTAAAGGTGTATTTATAAAGGTTATTCATTCACAGAAAGTGATGGCATATCTAGCACTGCTAGTGGTGGAACCATCTTGTAAATCAAATCCATTATTTAGTGCCGTCACTGGCATCCTCACCTCTGTGGGTCCCACCACAATTGGTCTTTGTGACATCAGCACATGTTAAGGGCATCTTAAGGGAAACATTCATCAGTGTGAGTAATAACTGTCACCACAACAGTGCAAAACGACAGATGTTTCACACACACAAGTCCCGGGGGGGGGAAAGATAATACCAGAAGTTGACAAACACTGCATATGCTAGGAAAGAATATGCTGCATAATGCCAGCTCAACATCATCCATTATCAGGATGAGCAGTAAATAATGCTGTTGTCATTGCATCCAGTGAGTCATTTTGATGATCCCACATACAGGAGGCAGTTGGTAAGCTGTGACTGGGCCCCATAGACCAGGTAGCCCCTACCCCCCCCCCCCCCCCCCCCCGGGCCAGCATAAAGACCTTGTATGCGCCGCTGCACACAATAGCCTGACATTCACTTTTTTCATCAAGTCCATTGTGTCACTGGAGAAGATGGGTTATGCCTGAACATGATTCCCTAGGGACCAGGTTGATATTCTGCGTAATGCTTCAAATAACTGATTATAATCAAATTATTGGTCAGCCACTCAGGGGATATGTTCCCTTATGGACTGTTGGTAAAACACAAAATGTAGGGACCTGTGGGCAAGGTAAAAAAAAAGAAATAATGTGAATGAATTTACTTTTATTTCTCCTTTGGCAGAGGATTTCGCCAACAACACATCTGGGTCAGCCTCTAAGGAGCTCTATCCTTTCCATTACTTATTAGTCAGATTAGATGTAGTCAGTTTGAATAACAGAGACTGTAAATCCTTCACAACCATATTCAAGAACAGATCTACAGAGTTTACATCTCCAGCTGAGAGCATTTTGGTACACCTAAATAAACTAGGACGAGTAGTCAAAGGACCTTAAAGGAAATCGGTCACCCTAAATTGGCGGGATATTTAAATGATGGCAGTCAGGTCAGATGGGCGGTGTTTTGGGTACTTGCCTTAACATGTTGTTCGCCGCTGTCTCCATTATTTCTGGGAATTGTAGTCGTTGCCCTCCATATAACGCGCCTGCGCATTGCAATCTTGAATTGCGCACGCGCAGTATGCTTTGCCCGCAGATTGCAATGCGCAGGCGCGTTATATGGAGGGCAACAACTACAATTTCCAGAAATAATGGAGACAGCGGCGAACAACATGTTAAGGCAAGTACCCAAAACACCGCCCATCTGACCTGACTGCCATCATTTAAATATCCCGCCAATTTAGGGTGACAGATTCCCTTTAAGGTCATGTTAACACGGGAAGAGTGTGCTGCAGGACCTGTACGTAATCTACAGGAAATGAGAGCTGCGGCTGGCTGCTCACTTCCTCGATTACTTATACGTCCGAAGGAAGGGACAGTGACTCCAGCTATGAATGGGCACAACCTCACATGAGCCCCAACACTGCTGGAACCGCGCTGCCACAATAGGCGAGTATAACTGTCTTTATTTTAACGGGCTCAAACATTCAGATTGAGAAAGGGCTGTCCTAGTAGTGGACAACTCCTTTAAGGGCAATGTGTATTCACTGATACATCAGCAAATAAATGATAAAAACACTCGAGCTGTTTTTTAGAAGTTTGTTCATAATTTGATCTTATAGATAGACTTGCTCTCCCTCCTTTTCATATACATATTTTGGACTGTATGAAAATGGTGATTTATGCCAGCTTTTTTTTTTTTTTTTTTTTACATTTTTGCCAAAAATGTAACCCAAACAAACTGATTAATCCCCTACTTAGTCTTTGGAATATAAAACTTTATTTTGGAGCAAAGAGTTGGGGAAAGTTTATTTTGTTATATCTGCTGTCCCATTTTTTTTCCTAAGACTAGATAACCTAGCTTCCACCAAGCAAGCCAATAGATTATTGGAACAGAATATTCTTCCAGAAATAAGAAAAAAAATAACAAAAAAAAACAGTACCTTGAGTAAACTTCTGCCCCCAGATCATCACTAAGGCTAGCCTAGTTCACACTAGCGTTTCACTGACCTGCGTCAGTCTGCGATAAGCTCCGCCCCCGGCCGCTCCACCTATGGGCGCATGATGCTGCATGCGACCTGCGTACCCTATCTTTAGCATTGGGTACACAGGCCATGCGCAGGTATGCGTTTGCCGGCGCATGCATCCTTTTGACGGTGTGCCAAGCGCACCAAAATGCAACACTGTGCGTTTGGCGCAGGTTGGCGCACCGTCAAAACGACGTATGCACAGGCAAACGCATACATGCGCACGGCGTGCGTACCCAATGCTAAAGATAGGGTACGCAGGTCACATGTAGCGTCATGCGCCCATAGGCGGAGCGGCCGGGAGGAGGTGTGGCCAGGGGTGGAGCTTATCGGCGGCCGTGGGCAGGCCGACGCAGGTTAGTGAAACGCTAGTGTGAAACTAGCCTCAGTTCTGAATCCTGAGGTCATGCAGCACAGAAAATATGCTAGCCTAAAAGGAGTCCAGAAGAATTCTACATACGTAAGGTCAACGAGGTTGTGTTCACTATTGATAAAATTCCGAAGTTCTTGTCATGGAGAGGAGGCTGTCTTTTATTGGTGCGCTCATGGGTCCCTGACTAACAAGACATTCACAACTTATGTCACATGCAGATCTTCAGAATCTTGAGAAAGGACAAAATACCTCTGTCTTTACATGCTCTTAGTAAATTTTGACCTTTACTTTGCCTTGCCCTGTTTTAACTTTTCACCTTGCCTTGCACTTATCTGAAGTTCTTGTTCAGTTTTAAGTCTCTAATTCTAACCATTTATTTGGTGGGGCGATTAGTAAAAAAATGGTCATCAATAAATATGCATGTAAAACATCAGCTAAACAGGTTTTGAAATAGACATAAAATGCACTTCATAAATATCTATGGTATTTTTAATCCTTAACCACTAATGTAATTTTCTTTATTTTATAATTCATTACTATTATACTATCCTAATACCTGTATTTTTTTTTTCTCAATTTTTCTTCCTGTGATGTTTAATTTGAGGGAAGTGTCAAATGGCAAGCGACAGTAGGATAGCCTGCAGTCACTTCTCTGAAACAGAACGGTATGGGGGGTCAGCAATCTTGTCACTTACCACAGCTCCTTTCATCACCGGTCACCCAGATGGGACAAGTGACCACAGCTTCTTTGCCACCATACTTCTGTCCCCACCACCCTGCATCTTCAGTCTGACTGCCACACTTCTTGTGTCCAAGCCACCTCATCAACTAAAACGAGACATTATTGGGGGAGTTGATAAACTCAAGGTGTGTGTCACGATCCATTTTTGGATGCGTGGCAGCTCTGGTTCCACTATGATTTAAATATAGCTTTTTTCCTTTCAGGCCAGCGGGGGGTTAATGTCAGTTTCCCTTGTTGGCAGCTTGCTGCAACTGCAGAGTTGCTAGGCCAGCTGATGCGGGTGGTGACCACTTCCACCATCCTTTAAATCGTCACCTGATGCATCAGCTGGCTCTCAATAATAGAGCAATTTATGTTGACCAAACCTGGAGTAAGGAGCTCTCTGGTTGCAGTGGTAAATCTGCTGGTTTCGTGGAGTTCATGGTCCTGGTGCCTTTCTTCTGCTGTGCAGCAGAGAAAGTTATTAAGCTAACTTTTGTGTTTTTACCTCGTCTGTCTCATGCTTGTCACTGTCCCCTCTGTTGTACCATCTGCAGTGGTGAGGCTAGCGCCCTTGCCGGCCAGTGCACTAACCAGGGCAGTGTGATGTGACAGTGAGGGACGAGGTTCGCGATGGCGGCAGGGGGAAGGACCCGCTTAGGGCGTTCGTTAGGGGAGAGCAGGGACAGGCTTAAGTTGGAGCTCAGGAGGTGTATATCCCCCATTCCCTATCGGTAGTGCCTTCCTCTCTCCATTTCCATCCCATTGTGTGTGTGTGTGTGTTGTGCCGTCCGCTGACCGACCCCCAGTTGGGTCATTACATTTTGTGACAGTGAGTTACACCAGCACCGCCTCAGGTTGGTGACAAAAACTGTGGAGTGGCGCTGTTGTCACTCACAATGCTTCAATTACAGCCCCCTGATGACGTCTTGTTTACATGAACATTGTGGTGAGGACAGAAGTATGGCAATGGGGAATGAAGATGAGGGACGTAGGGGACAAAAAATTGTGGAGGCAGTGAACGAAGCTGTGGTCATTTATCCCTGTCTCCATCAGCATAATTCATTCAGGGTGATGAAAGCAGATTTGGTAAGTGACCACAGGGCCATTCTCCAGTAATGAATAGTTGATGCTTTTAAAATAAAGCAAAATTACAATAGTAGTTATGGTTTAAAAACAGTAATTTATATAGAGCATTATACAGTGGCATTTTAAAGTTTGGGCACCCCTGTTATTGTGAACAGCTAAGAAAGTTGAAGATGGAACGATCTCTAAAAGGCCTAAAATAAAAGATGACATTACTTTTGCAATTTAGGCAAAATGTTATACTCATTTTTTACATTTTAAAAATCAGGAGGCCCGCAAAGCAGTGGAGGGCTATAAGAAGATAGCAAAGCGTTTTCAAGTTGCTCTTTCCTCAGTTTGAAATGTAATTAAGAAATAGCAGTTAACAGGAAAAAGGAGGTCAAGTTTAAGCCTGCAAGACCAAGCAAAATTTCAGTGAGAGCTGCTTGTAGGATTGCTACAGAAGCAAATCAGAATGCCCGCTTGACTGGAAAATGACATTCAGAAAGATTTAACAGACTCTGAAGTTGAGGTAATTGGTCTACTGTTCAGAGACACTTGCACAAATTTCACCTTCATGGAAGAGTCATCAGAAGAAAGCCTCTCCTGCATACTCACCATAAAATTTAGCATCAGTAGTATGCAAAAGAACATCTAAAACAAGCCTGATGCATTTTGGAAACAATTCCTGTGGACCAATGAGGTTTAAATAGAACTCTTTGGCTACAATGAACAAAAGGTATGTAACAAAAGGGCACATAATTTCAGGAAAAGAACAGCTTGCCAACCATTAAACATGTGGGTGGATCAATCATGCTTTGGGGTTGTGTTGCAAATGACACAGGGAACATTTCACGGGTAGAGGGAAGAATGGATTCAATGAAATTTCAACAAATTTCAACAAATTCTTGATGCAAACATAACACCATTTATAAACAAGCTGGTGTTGAAAGAGGATGGGTTCTACGAACGGATAACAATCCTAACACATGTCAAAATCCACAATAGATTACCTCAATAGGCGCAAGCTGAAAATTTTACAATGGCCCTTAGAGTCCCCTGATCTGAACATCATTGAAAATCTGGGGCTAGACCTCAAAATAGCACTGCGTGCAAGACGGCCCAGGAATCTCACAGAACTGGAAGAATTTTCTAAGGAAGAATGGATGAAAAATCCCTGAAACAAGAATTGAAAGACTCTTGGCTGGCTACAAAAAGTGTTTACAAGCTGTGATACTTGCAAAAGGTAAAAAGTGACACTTTTTTAAAATACAAAGGAAATGTGTCATCTTTAACTTAGCCCTTTTAGAGATCATTTCATCTTCAATTTGCTGAACTATTCACAATAACAGTTATTTTGACTAGGGGTGCCCAAACTTTTACATGCCACTGTATATATCGGACAACACCTAAGGAACACATTCATGAAGAACATGTAAACATAACTTAATAGGCTATCAAATTAAGATCATGTGCCCAGCGGATGCAGTAGTAAGTGTTGCAGCCTGTAACGAATGGAAGCGGAGGCAGAGGTGGTGAAGTTCACATTCGTTTTTATTTTTTAATGTGGAACCTCGAGACCGCGGTCCGGGGGGCTCCGAAGGGGGCGTAACTAGTGAGCCCGGGTACCCGTAGTAAGGCCCCTCGAACAGGACCAGAATGGAATACCCGGAGGACACAGGTGCTACCTCCAGTTAGACCCCGGACACGTGGCAGCTGTCCCAGAGGGACCAAAAGGGTAACAAGTATTTACAGAGTCCGTGGAAAGTTCTTGACGGAGAAGGGTAAGGTCCTGGTCCAGAACGGATGGTAGAAGGCTGGCTTCAGTGACCTTGTCACGGTCCACGGGTACGGATGGCTGATGGCGGAACGGGATGACACTTGCGCCAGTAATAGCCGAGATTGTCCAGATTAGCCAGATACGGGTTAGCAATGATCTGAGGAGACAAACAGTATCAGCGAAGCACAGAGACTGCAGACGCAGCGCAGACAGAACAGGCACAGAACCGGATGTAGCAATGATAGAACACGTTGCTCCGGCACTCCCCTAATGGTGGAGTGACCAGATATAGTACTGAGTGAGCAGCCATTGGATAATTTCAAAAGATGCACGCTGCCCCTTTAAGAGAGGCGGTGGGCGCGGCCTCGCGTCCTAAGCCGACTGTCTGGAGGCCTGCCAGCAGCGTGCCAGGAAGTGGAGAAGGACTCAGGACGCAGGAGAGCAGATGGGACAGGAGACCCCAGCCCACGCACAGACCGCCGCAGAGGGACAGCCCGAGGAACAGGTGAGTGAGCAGAACGGAGTGCAGAGGCAGCGCTGGGACCGGGTGTAACAGTATCCCCCTCTTTACTCCCCCTCTTTTTCAAGCCTGCGTGAAATCTTTTAAGAAGAAGAGGGGCCTGGATGTTCTCTTTAGGCTCCCAAGACCTCTCCTCAGGACCAAAACCCCTCCAGTCCACCAGGTAATAGATCCTACCTCTTACTCGCTTAGAGGCCAAGATATGTTTTACCTCAAAAACATCATCCTCAGAGACCGGATCAGGAGTGGTACCCGGGTCCTTAAAAAAGGAACTCAACACTACTGGTTTGAGGAGGGAAACATGAAAAGAGTTAGGTACTCTTAGAGAATTAGGCAATTTCAGTTTATAAGAGACCGGGTTGATCTGTCTCAAAATTTCAAAGGGACCAATGAAACGAGGACCCAATTTGTATGATGGTAACTTCAGACGGATGTACTTGGAGGAGAGCCATACTTTGTCTCCTGGACGAAAGATGGGAGCCTCCAAACGTCTTTTGTCCGCATGCGTTTTCATACGTTGAGAAGCTTTCTCCAAAGCCGACCTGGTCTCTCTCCAAATGTCCGAGAAATTCTTTGACAAGGTATCGACTGCCGGAACATCCGACAATCCCGAGACAGGAAGAGGAATTCCGGGTTGCAGTCCAAACACAATCTGAAAGTTAGACTTTCCAGAAGATTCACTTACTTGATTGTTGTAGGAGAATTCCGCCCAGGGCAGTAATTCTACCCAGTCATTATGATGAGCGTTGACGAAGTGATGCAGGTATCCAGCCAGGATTTGATTGATCCTCTCCACTTGCCCATTAGACTGGGGATGATATGCAGAAGAAAAATCTAGTTCAATTTTTACCATTTTACAGAGTCCTCTCCAGAACTTAGAGGTGAACTGGACGCCCCTGTCGGACACGATGTGGAGAGGAAATCCATGTAGATGAAAGATGTGCTGGATGAAGTGAGTGGCCAGTTCTGGAGCAGACGGGAGGCCAGATAGCGGAACGAAGTGAGCCATTTTAGAGAAGCGGTCCACCACAACCCATACCACTGAGCAGCCAGAAGAAATGGGAAGATCCGTGATGAAATCCATCGCGATGTGCTGCCAGGGAGCGGACGGAATCGGAAGAGGCAGAAGTCTGCCGGCTGGTAGATGTTTAACAGTTTTTGTTACGAGCACATGAAGGACATGCTGCGACGAACTCCTGGATATCCTTGACCATGGTAGGCCACCAGTAATACCGGGAGATGAGTTGCTGCGTCTTTTTCTGACCAGCATGGCCAGCCAACTTAGAAGAATGACCCCAGCGCAGAACACGAGTACAGTCAGAAGCAGACACGAAAGTCTTCCCAGGAGGAAGCCGGGCCAGATCAGTGGAGGCAACAGAGACTAACCTAGAAGGTTCAATAATGTGCTGAGGTTCCTCCTCCAGTTCAGGAGGCAAGAAAGCCCTAGAGAGTGCGTCTGCCTTGATATTCTTGTCAGCTGGACGGAAATGAAGTACAAAATTGAAACGGGCAAAAAATAATGCCCAACGGGCCTGACGGGGATTCAGTCTTAAAGCAGATTGGAGATAGGCAAGGTTTTTATGGTCGGTGAATATGATTACCTGGTGATGAGCTCCTTCAAGAAGATGTCTCCATTCTTCCAGAGCCAATTTGATGGCCAACAGTTCGCGATCACCGACAGAGTAGTTCCTTTCTGCAGGAGAAAAAACCTTGGAAAAAAAAAACCACACGAGATCATCCGCCCGGTAGACGACTTCTGGGTCAGAACTGCTCCTGCACCTATGGAAGAAGCGTCAACTTCAAGAAAAAATTGCTCACTAGAATTAGGACGATGGAGAACGGGTGCGGAAGCGAAGGCTTTTTTGAGAGAAACAAAGGCCTCTTCTGCCTCGGAGGACCATTCCTTAGAGTTTACACCTTTCGGGTTAAGGCTGTGATTGGAGCCACTCGGGTGGAAAAGTGTGGAATGAATTGCCGGTAGTAATTGGCGAATCCGAGGAACCTTTGTATGCCTTTTAGCCCAGACGGACGAGGCCAGTTGAGAACTGCAGACAACTTCTCCGGATCCATCTTTAATCCTGTGGAAGATACAATGTACCCAAGGAAAGGCAAAGAGGACTGCTCAAAGAGGCATTTCTCATATTTGGCATAGAGCCTGTTCTCTCTCAGTCTTTGTAAGACCAGGCGTACTTGCCTCCGGTGTGACGTCAAGTCAGCAGAAAAAATCAAAATATCGTCCAGGTAAACCACGACACAAGTATAGAGCAAGTCCCTGAAAATGTCATTAACAAATTCCTGAAAAACCGCAGGTGCATTGCTTAGGCCGAATGGCATTACCAGGTATTCATAGTGGCCGTCACGGGTGTTGAAGGCTGTTTTCCATTCGTCTCCCTCTCTGATTCGGATCAGGTTGTAGGCCCCTCTGAGGTCCAATTTGGTGAAGATCTTGGCCCCTCGGAGACGATCAAACAGCTCTGAAATAAGAGGCAATGGATACCTGTTTTTTACCGTGATTTGATTTAGACCCCGATAGTCAATGCAGGGCCGCAAGGATCCGTCCTTTTTCTTTACAAAGAAGAATCCAGCTCTTGCCGGTGACATGACTTTCGGATAAATCCTCTAGCCAAATTCTCTTGAATGTAGTCCGACATGGCCTGAGTCTCTGCCTGTGAAAGAGGATAAACTCTCCCGCGAGGGGGTGATGCTCCTGGAAGAAGCTCTATCTGACAGTCATACGACCTGTGTGGAGGTAGTCTCTCAGCCTCTTTTTTCCCAAAGACGTCAGAGAAGGACCAATAGGCGGAAGGTAACCCTGGCAGGGTATCAGGCTGGACTGGAGGCGAAACAGGTTGAATCCGGGTTAAGCAACGATTCATGCAGGTATCTCCCCAATGCAGAACTTCTCCAGTTTTCCAATTAAGGACTGGTTCATGCATCTGGAGCCAAGGTAAACCTAGAAGCATGGGATGGGATAAACCAGGATATACATAAAATCGCATTCGTTCAGTAAGCATTAGACCTACCCGGAGTTCCACCAACTCGGTTTGAAACTGGACGGGCTCGGTCAGCGGTTTGCCATCCACGGCGGACACCTGTAACGGATCAGGAAGACGCTGGACTGGTAAGCGGTAATGATCCACAACCGCCTGCTGGATGAAGTTCCCTGCAGCTCCAGAATCCAGTAGACAGTGTTCGGAGAATTTTATTGCTCCATAGGACACGGTGACAGAGATGTGTAAAGAGGGAGAGGACTGCTCTTTACCTAGGTTGGCCCCTCCTACCGGACCTAGGCACTGGAGTTTCCCGACTTTTTAGGACAGAAATGAATCAAATGTTCAAAACTACCGCAGTAGTAACAACTTCCCTCCTTGCGACGTGCCTCCCGGCGGCGGGTGGCCAAACTTACATGGTCCACCTCCATGGCCTCGGAGGCGGAGGGTGAAGTACCTGTTTTGTACAAACTAGAGTCCAGGTGATAGGACCTTTTGTCCCGCTTGATCTCCATGGAGCGCTCCTGAAAACGCAGGTCAATTCGGGTTGCCAAGGATATTAGCTCTTCCAAGAGAGTAGGTCTGTCCCGTCCCGCCAGCTCATCCTTGATTCTTCCAGATAGGCCTTCCCAGAAGTTAGCAACCAAGGCCTCATTGTTCCACGACAATTCAGACGAGAGGGTGCGGAATTTAACAGCATACTGAGCTACCGTGAGAGTACCTTGGTGCAGGCGGAGCAGAGCTGATGCAGTCGAAGTGGTACGACCAGGTTCATCGAAAGTCCTGCGAAAAGCCTCTAGGAAAGATTGAAGATAGTTAACCACCGGATCCCCTCTCTCCCATAGCGGGTTTAGCCAGGTGAGGGCTTCTCCTCCCAGGTGTGACATGATGAAGCCCACCTTGGCTCGGTCAGAAGCAAACATAAGCTACAAGATTTCGAAGTGTAGAGTGCACTGATTGAGGAAACCCCGACACAGAGTAGGATCACCCTGGAAACGGGTAGGAGCCGCCAGACGGGGACCTTGATTTGCCATGGGAACTGGTACCTGATTATTGATAGAAGAGTCAGGTGCAGACGAGGACCCTAGGGAATCCATGCGGGTAGACAAGCTGCGTAGATAAGTCGTGATCTTGTCCTGTTGAACTCCCAAACGGGCCACCTCCTGGCACAGATCCGTGGTCGGAGGTCTCTGGGATCCAGCGGGTTCCATGGCTGGAGCAATCTGTAACGAATGGAAGCGGAGGCAGAGGTGGTGAAGTTCACATTCGTTTTTATTTTTTAATGTGGAACCTCGAGACCGCGGTCCGGGGGCTCCGAAGGGGGCGTAACTAGTGAGCCCCGGGTACCCGTAGTAAGGCCCCTCGAACAGGACCAGAATGGAATACCCGGAGGACACAGGTGCTACCTCCAGTTAGACCCCGGACACGTGGCAGCTGTCCCAGAGGGACCAAAAGGGTAACAAGTATTTACAGAGTCCGTGGAAAGTTCTTGACGGAGAAGGGTAAGGTCCTGGTCCAGAACGGATGGTAGAAGGCTGGCTTCAGTGACCTTGTCACGGTCCACGGGTACGGATGGCTGATGGCGGAACGGGATGACACTTGCGCCAGTAATAGCCGAGATTGTCCAGATTAGCCAGACACGGGTTAGCAATGATCTGAGGAGACAAACAGTATCAGCGAAGCACAGAGACTGCAGACGCAGCGCAGACAGAACAGGCACAGAACCGGATGTAGCAATGATAGAACACGTTGCTCCGGCACTCCCCTAATGGTGGAGTGACCAGATATAGTACTGAGTGCGCAGCCATTGGATAATTAGCTATTTCAAAAGATGCACGCTGCCCCTTTAAGAGAGGCGGTGGGCGCGGCCTTGCGTCCTAAGCCGACTGTCTGGAGGCCTGCCAGCAGCGTGCCAGGAAGTGGAGAAGGACTCAGGAGAGCAGATGGGACAGGAGACCCCAGCCCACGCACAGACCGCCGCAGAGGGACAGCCCGAGGAACAGGTGAGTGAGCAGAACGGAGTGCAGAGGCAGCGCTGGGACCGGGTGTAACACAGCCCTTCTAACTTCAGGACTCTCTCCCTCTCCAGACATCTCATTCACAAATCTTTTAATCATGCGAGTTTTGTAACAGTTAAGAAAGATCAGTTCCCCTTCAGTTTTAGAGACTGACACGCTACAGAAAGGTTATGATAAGTTAATGTAAACCATTTCCTAATGCTAGAATGAAACGGTGAATATTTTATCTTAATATCATATACTGTACATTTAATAAGTTGGCATGCTCTGCAATGAAGCCTGAAAAAGTTTAAACACCATGAAGTTTCTCTACAAATACCCTTTGACAGATAACAATAACTATAAGGAACCATAACCATGCTAGTCTAGACAAGTCTAGCCACATGACATTTTTTTGCAGATCTAGTAAAATTAGGCGAAAAATTTGTTGAGAATCTGGTCTCTGTAGTGATCATACTATATGAAAGAATAACACTAAACTTCTAAAGAAGCTGCATTTACCAATAATCTGAAGATAAATATCTCATGTAAAGCACAGACCAAAAGTTTGGACACACCTTCTCATTCAAAGATTTTTCTGTATTTTCATGACTATGAAAATTGTACATTCACACTGAAGGCATCAAAGCTATGAATTAACACATGTTGAATTATATACTTAACAAAAAAGTGTGAAACAACTGAAAATATGTCTTATATTCTAGGTTCTTCAAAGTAGCCACCTTTTGCTTTGATTACTGCTTTGTACACTCTTGGCATTCTCTTGATGAGCTTCAAGAGGTGGTCACCTGAAATGGTCTTCCAACAATCTTGAAGGAGTTCCCAGAGATGCTTAGCACTTGTTGGCCCTTTTGCCTTCACTCTGCGGTCCAGCTCACCCCAAACCATCTCGATTGGGTTCAGGTCTGGTGACTGTGGAAGCCAGGTCATCTGGCGTAGCACTCCATCACTCTCCTTCTTGGTCAAATAGCCATTACACAGCCTGAAGGTGTGTTTGGGGTCATTGTCCTGTTGAAAAATAAATGATGGTCCAACTAAACGCAAACCGGATGGAATAGCATGCCGCTGCAAGATGCTGTGGTAGCCATGCTGGTTCAGTATGCCTTCAATTTTGAATAAATCCCCAAGTGTAACCAGCAAAGCACCCCCACACGATCACACCTCCTCCTCCATGCTTCACGGTGGGAACCAGGCATGCAGAGTCAATCCGTTCACCTTTTCTGCGTCGCACAAAGACACGGTGGTTGGAACCCAAGATCTCAAATTTTGACTGATCAGACCAAAAGCACAGATTTCCACTGGTCTAATGTCCATTCCTTGTGTTCTTTAGCCCAAACAAGTCTCTTCTGCTTGTTGCCTGTCCTTAGCAGTGGTTTCCTAGCAGCTAGTTTACCATGAAGGCCTGCTACACAAAGTCTCCTCTTAACAGTTGTAGAGATGCGTCTGCTGCTAGAACTCTGTGTGGCATTGACCTGGTCTCTAATCTGAGCTGCTGTAAACCTGCGATTTCTGTTGTGAATGTGTTAGAAATGAATTCTGAGCAGAAGCTCCCTCTGGTGGTTACAAACAGTACTGAACTATTCAATGAAGATTGTGAAGATTGGCAATCAGGTGTTACAGACTGGTCTTATATAAGGGAGGTTCCCTCCCATCAGGGTTGCCGGTGATCAATTGTTCTTGTCTCAACTTTGGTTCCTGGTTCACTTGGAAGCTTGCCGTGTCTTGCCTGCATCTTCTGCTAACAGATAAGATATTTTCTGCTTTATTTTTGTGCTTGCTTTTTGCATTTTGCCTGCACTTCTGTGGAAGTCAGCCAGGTCCCCTCCGGGGGCTTGTGCTCCTCTCAGTTTATCTGAGCCACTGTTATTTGTTCATTTGCCTTTTCCAGTTTTTTCAGTGGCTGCTGCTTAGTTTTGTTACACCAGAGAACTAATTTAGGTGTTAGAGGTCGTGTGATATCAGGTGTTTTTGCAATTAGTGTGTTGGTATTTTTTTAGGGTTTTTTGGATTGCAGTAAGTGTCCTTCCTATCCTTTTCTTTCTAGGAAGATTGGGCCCCAACGTTTGCTCATACTATTTTCTGTCTGTGTCTGTATTTCCTCTTGTCTAACCGCCATTACATGTTTGGGGGCTTCCTATGTTCTTTGCGGATCTGCTCCGGGGCAGATAGTTTTCCTCTTTCTGTCTTTAGGTGTAGTTAGCTTCTCAGGCTGTGACGAGGCGTCTAGGACCAACGTAGGTACGCTCCACGGCTGCCTTTAGTTGTGGTGGTTAGTCAGGGTACTGCAATCCAGTAGTTTCCAACCTCTCTGGTGTATTGCCTTTTTTGCCTGCTCTCCTCAGCTACCAAATCATAACAGATTTCTGAGGCTGGTGACTCAGATAAACTTATCCTCAGAAGCAGAGGTGACTCTTGGTCTTCCTTTCC
>JARQOD010000001.1:812804943-812885967 GCA_033576555.1 Oophaga sylvatica
GGGGACAGATTTTTCTAGGTGGTCTGACAAGGCTTGTCAAGCATTCTCCTCCTTGAAAAAATGCTTTGCCTCGGCACCCATACTTATTCAACCTGATGCGTCACAGCCGTTCATTGTAGAGGTAGACGCTTCCGAGGTAGGGGTGGGAGCAGTATTGTCACAAGGTCCGTCCCCTGGTAAATGGCACTCCGTGCGCATTTTTCTCTAAAAAACTGTCGTCCGCTGAGAGGAATTACGATGTAGGCAATAGGAACTATTGGCCATTAAGTTGGCTTTTGAGGAGTGGCGCCATTTTTGGAGGGGGCAGTCCATCCGGTCACTGTCATCACCGATCACAAGAACCTGCTATATCTGGAGTCTGCAAAACGTCTGAATCCCAGACAAGCTAGGTGGTCATTATTTTTTACCAGGTTTAATTTTGTCGTCACATATCGTCCTGGGTCAAAAAATGTAAAGGCGGATGCCTTATCTCGTAGTTTCCTGGGGCCGGGAATACGGAGGACCCGGTTCCTATCCTTCAGGAGGGGGTGGTGGTGTCGGCAGTATGCTCTGAGCTTGAGGAGGAGGTATTGGAGGCTCAGAGGGACGCCCCTGTAGGACCTCCAGGGAGACTGTTTGTTCCAAATCAGTTGCGACAAAAGATGATCGAGGCACACCATAATTCAGCTTTAGCAGGACACCCAGGGAGTAAAGCAACTGAGGATCTCCTCTCGCGTCGGTTTTGGTGGCCTAACTTACATAGGGAGGTGGTAACTTTGTCGCGTCCTGCGAGGTTTGTGCGCGCTCTAAGACCCCACATACCCGTCCGTCTGGGGCCCTCTTACCTTTGAAGATCCCGGAGCGTCCGTGGACTCATCTGTCTATGGACTTCATTACGGACCTCCCGCCATCTTCGGGTAAAACAGTCATACTCGTTGTGTGGGGACAGGTTCAGCAAGATGGCACATTTTATCGCTCTTCCCGCTCTTCCTAATGCTAAAACTCTTGCGCAGGTATTCATTGGGGAGATTGTAAGGCTTCACGGGTACCCTCCGATGTGGTGTCGGATCGGGGGTCTCAGTTTGTGTCCAAATTCTGGAAGGCATTTTGTACACGGCGGGGGATGCAGTTGTCATTTTCATCGGCTTTTCATCCGCAGACCAATGGTCAGACAGAGCGTCTGAACCAGAGCTTGGAGACATATCTCCGGTGTTTTGTGTCAGAGAACCAGGAGGACTGGGCTTCTTTCTTGCCTCTGGCGGAGTTTGCTCTAAATAATAGGCGGAGTGAGTCCACTGGTAAGTCCCCGTTTTTTGGGGCATATGGTTTTCACCCCCAGTTTTGTACTTTCAATAGGGGGGGCTCTTCTGGGGTTCCTGAGGAGGAACGATTTTCGTCGTCACTTGCTTCAGTGTGGAGAGGAGTGCTTAATAATCTGAGTACTATGGGGAACCGATACAAACGTATGGCTGATAGGAGGAGAGTGTCTGGTCCGGACCTAAGTGTGAACGATCTGGTATGGTTGTCTACCAAGAATATAAAACTTAAGGTTCCCTCCTGGAAACTGGGTCCCAGGTTCATCGGGCCATACAAGATCAGTTCTATAATTAATCCGGTGGCATTCCGTCTTGACCTCCCTCCTACATTTAAAATTCATAATGTGTTCCACAGATCGTTGCTTAAGAGGTATGTAGCGCCGGTGATACCTTCACCTTTACCTCCTCCTCCTGTGGTGGTCAATAGTAACTTGGAGTTCCAGGTGTCGAGAATCATCGATTCACGTCTGAATCGCCGGTCCCTTCAGTACCTTGTTCATTGGAGGGGGTATGGTCCTGAGGAGAGGACGTGGATTTCTGCGTCGGATATTAACGCAGACCGATTAGTTCGGGCCTTCCACACTACTCACCCAGATAGACCCGGCCCTGAGGGTCCGGAGGCCCCTCGTAGAAGGGGGGGTACTGTCACGGGTGTGTCGCTACGAAGATCGTCGCGATTGCACACCCTGACTTCTCACACCTGAGTTTCTGGTGCTGGGTGTTTTTCGGCAGTTAGGGAGTTAATTCTCCCTCTCTCTGTGCTAGACAAAGCCAGCCTCGCCCAGCTGCAATTAATGTTGCTGTAATTGGATTCCTTCAAATACCTGCCAGTCTGCTAGGGAAATGTCGGTGAAAGCATTCATGCAGACCAGCAGAGTGGATCGTGGTGTTGTGAAGTCTGAATTGAAGAGTACCTGGTGTGGTCTTTTCTCCCCTCCTCGCTTTATCATTTATCTCCGTACCCGTTGGTGTTCCCTCTGTTTTTTGTGGTGAGAGTTTGGTATGCAAGGTGGATTTTAGTTTACCCCTTGTACTCTCTTGTTCGTCTATTACTGTGTCTAGGCATATACCTTCCAGTCCCCGGTGTTGTGATCAGGGTCCTTCTCAGGACTAGATCACTGAGGTTCAGGGATCCTCAGGAGGTAGGAATTACGCTGGCGGCCTGGACCTCTGTACCATCAACAGTACCTCCAGGTAGAGGGATTAGTCAGGACCCCAGCTTAGGGTCAGCATAGACCCCGGACCTCATGTATGCAGTAACAGCGTGACAACCATGCACATCAGGATTGGGGGGGTGAGGGGACCATGCATTCCAGGATTGGGGGTGAGGGGACCATGCACACCAGGATTGGGGAGAGAGGGGACCATGCATTGCAGGATTGAGGGGAGTGAGGGGACTATGCATTCCAGGATTGGGGAGTGAGAGGACCATGCATTCCAGGATAGGGGGTGAGGGAACCATGCATTCCAGGATTGGGGATGAGGGGACCATTCATCAGGATTGGAGGGTGAGGGGACCATGCATACCAGGGTAGGGGGGTGAGGGGACCATGCACACCAGGATTGGGGGTGAGGGGACCATGCACTCCAGGATTGGGGGGTGAGGGGACAATGCACACCAGGATTGGGGGGTGAGGGGACCATGCATTCCAGGATTGGGGGTGAGGGCACCATGCACACCAGGATTGGGGGGTGAACGGACCATGCATTCCAGGATAGGGGGGTGAGAGGACCATGCATACCGGGATTGGGGGGTGAGGGGACCATGCATACCATGATTGGGGGGGTGAGGGGACCATGCATTCCAGGATTGCGGGGTGAGGGGACCATGCACACCAGGATTGGGGGGGGTGAGGGGACCATGCATTCCAGGATTGGAGAGTGAGAGGACCATGCATTCCAGGATAGGGGGTGAGGAAACCATGCATACCATGATTGGGGGTGAGGGGACCATTCATATCAGGATTGGGGGTGAGGGGACCATACATACCAGGATAGAGGGGTGAGAGGACCATGCATACCAGGATTGGGCGGTGAGGGAACCATGCAGACTAGGAGAGGGGGGTGAGGGGACCATGCATACCCGGAAAGGGGGGTGAGAAGACCATGCACTCCAGGATTGGGGGTGAGGGGACCATGCACACCAGGATTTGGGGTAAGGGGACCATGCACACCAGGATTGGGGGGTGAGGGGACCATGCACTCCAGGATTGGGCGGTGAGGGGACCATGCACATCAGGATTGGGGGTGAGGGGACCATGCACATCAGGATTGGGGGTGAGGGGACCATGCACACCAGGATTGGGGAGAGAGGGGACCATGCATTGCAGGATTGAGGGGGGTGAGGGGACTATGCATTCCAGGATTGGGGAGTGAGAGGACCATGCATTCCAGGATAGGGGTGAGGGAACCATGCATACCAGGATTGGGGGTGAGGGGACCATTCATCAGGATTGGGGGGTGAGGGGACCATGCATACCATGGTAGGGGGGTGAGGGGACCATGCATACCAGGAAAGGGGGGTGAGAGGACCATGCACTCCAGGATTGGGGGTCAGGGGACCATGCTCACCAGGATTGGGGGTGAGGGGACCATGCACACCAGGATTGGGGGTGAGGGGACTATGCACTCCAGGATTGGGGGGTGAGGGGACAATGCACACCAGGATTGGGGGGTGAGGGGACCATGCATACCGGGATTGGAGGGTGAGGGAACCATGAATACCAGGATATGGATGAGCAGGTACCATGCATACCAGGATAGGGATGAGGGGGTACCATGCATACCAGGATTGAGGGGTGAGGGGACCATCCATACCAGGATAGGAGGGGGGCAGCACATACCAGGATGGGAGACCATATACCAATAAAAATGCTTGCCACACGGCGTAGAACGGGTTCATAGCTAGTATAGTATAATATGTTATGTAAGCATTAAAAAGCATATAGCCCAATGGCATAATTTAAGTATATAAAGAATACTGTATAATGGCACCACATTGTGCTCCAAACTGTATAATGGCCCAACATGGTTCTCCATACAGTATAATAGCCCCACATGATGCTCCATACTGTATAGTGGCCCCACATGATGCTCAATACTGTATAATGGCCTCACATAAAAAATTACTGCTCACTAGAGTTGAGCGATACTTTCCGATATCCTAAAGTATCGGAATCGGAATGGTATCGCCGATATCACTAAAATATCGGCGATACCCGATACCGATACCGGAAGTCCCATGTAAGTCTATGGGAACAAAATATCGAAATTAAAAAAAACCCATTCTTGCCTTGTTGGTTAATTGTACATGAAGGAAAACAAGAAAGAGTAATGTAGAATGTATTGGGGGAGGTTGAGGAGACATTAAAGGCATAGATGTTTGACCCAATCCAATGGAATAGCATTAATTTTTTTTTTTTAGGAAATACGTTCGGATTGACGAACAAATTGACAATGTTGTTAACCTTTTTTCTATTTTGTCAAATATGTCTGTTTCACAACTTCCATGGTCTTCACCTTTTTAACTTTTCACACACTTTCTCCTTCATAATTTTCAGCAGCATCATCTTTCTCATCAAATTATTCTTCATCTTCACCTTCTTAATCTTCTAAAACTTCTTGCTATTCATCTTTTTGTTAACATTACTTATATTGTTCTTATTAAACAGTTATTATTCTTCATATTCTACTTCTTCATCTTCTTCCTATTCATCCTTTTCATCATATTCTTATTTGTGACAGACATTCCTGTACTTGTAATCTGTAAAACTCTGAATTTTCATCCTTCCGTTCTTGCTGTCACGAAAGATTTTAATTACAACAGTATTTGTCCGCGTTCAGTTTAGCCTGCAGCAGCATCAGGCATTTTCCAGGGGCACCACGAGGAGGAACGGACTCACCCCCATACACTGCTTAGTCTTCTTCTGCTTAGAATTTAGAGCATATATTTTGCTCTTCATTTTGGTCTTATACTTAATGTTCTTCTGCTTTTTGATCTTCTGCTTATTGTTCTTCTGTCTCTTGTTCTGTATCTTGTAGTTTGTCTTAACCTTCTTTGTCCTGTTGGTGATGGTACAAAAGCCAATGGAAGTAACGAGGACCAGCTGACTGTGCTGGAACCCGGAGGGTCAGCAGAAGGAAAAGAGCCAATGGCACAACCGAGGACCAGCTGACGTTACTGGGACAGGGTTACTAAGCAGGAGGTACCTGTGCTCCAAAGCACTACCAAGGACCAGCAGACGTTGCTGGAACTCGGATACCGACATGGAGGCACCTAGGCCAAAGGCACTGCGGAGAACCAGCTGACGGTACTGGAACCCGGATGGGTAGCAGAAGGTACAAGAGCCAATGAAAGTAATGAGGACCAGCTGACTGTGCTGGAACCCGGAGGGTCAGCAGAAGGAAAAGAGCCAATGGCACAACCGAGGACCAGCTGACGTTACTGGGACAGGGTTACTAAGCAGGAGGTACCTGTGCTCCAAAGCACTACCAAGGACCAGCAGACGTTGCTGGAACTCGGATACCGACATGGAGGCACCTAGGCCAAAGGCACTGCGGAGAACCAGCTGACGGTACTGGAACCCGGATGGGTAGCAGAAGGTACAAGAGCCAATGAAAGTAACGAGGACCAGCTGACTGTGCTGGAACCCGGAGGGTCAGCAGAAGGAAAAGAGCCAATGGCACAACCGAGGACCAGCTGACGTTACTGGGACAGGGTTACTAAGCAGGAGGTACCTGTGCTCCAAAGCACTACCAAGGACCAGCAGACGTTGCTGGAACTCGGATACCGACATGGAGGCACCTAGGCCAAAGGTACTGCGGAGAACCAGCTGACGGTACTGGAACCCGGATGGGTAGCAGAAGGTACCCATGGAAATTAAAGTTGAGGCAGCAGGACTGTTTGCCGTTCACACAGCAGGGGAACAGCTGACATTACTGAACCCAGTAACACGGGAGCAAGTGTAGACTGTGCTAACAGCACTTCCGAGAAACAACTGGCGGTGTTGTAACCCAGGGATGAGAAGAGAACAGGGTGGAGGCAGCAGGACTTTTTGCCGTTCACACAGCAGGGGAACAGCTGACATTACTGAACCCCAGTAACACGGGAGCAAGTGTAGACTGTGCTAACAGCACTTCCGAGAAACAACTGGCGGTGTTGTAACCCAGGGATGAGAAGAGAACAGGGTGGAGGCAGCAGGACTTTTTGCCGTTCACACAGCAGGGGAACAGCTGACATTACTGAACCCCAGTAACACGGGAGCAAGTGTAGACTGTGCTAACAGCACTTCGAGAAAACAACTGGCGGTGTTGTAACCAGGGATGAGAAGAGAACAGGGTGGAGGCAGCAGGACTTTTTGCCGTTCACACAGCAGGGGAACAGCTGACATTACTGAACCCCAGTAACACGGGAGCAAGTGTAGACTGTGCTAACAGCACTTCCGAGAAACAACTGGCGGTGTTGTAACCCAGGGATGAGAAGAGAACAGGGTGGAGGCAGCAGGACTTTTTGCCGTTCACACAGCAGGGGAACAGCTGACATTACTGAACCCCAGTAACACGGGAGCAAGTGTAGACTGTGCTAACAGCACTTCCGAGAAACAACTGGCGGTGTTGTAACCCAGGGATGAGAAGAGAACAGGGTGGAGGCAGCAGGACTTTTGCCGTTCACACAGCAGGGGAACAGCTGACATTACTGAACCCCAGTAACACGGGAGCAAGTGTAGACTGTGCTAACAGCACTTCCGAGAAACAACTGGCGGTGTTGTAACCCAGGGATGAGAAGAGAACAGGGTGGAGGCAGCAGGACTTTTTGCCGTTCACACAGCAGGGGAAACAGCTGACATTACTGAACCCAGTAACACAGGAGCAAGTGTAGACTGTGCTAACAGCACTTCCGAGAAACAACTGGCGGTGTTGTAACCCAGGGATGAGAAGAGAACAGGGTGGAGGCAGCAGGACTTTTTGCCGTTCACACAGCAGGGGAACAGCTGACATTACTGAACCCCAGTAAACACGGGAGCAAGTGTAGACTGTGCTAACAGCACTTCCGAGAAACAACTGGCGGTGTTGTAACCCAGGGATGAGAAGAGAACAGGGTGGAGGCAGCAGGACTTTTTGCCGTTCACACAGCAGGGGAACAGCTGACATTACTGAACCCCAGTAACACGGGAGCAAGTGTAGACTGTGCTAACAGCACTTCCGAGAAACAACTGGCGGTGTTGTAACCCAGGGATGAGAAGAGAACAGGGTGGAGGCAGCAGGACTTTTTGCCGTTCACACAGCAGGGGAACAGCTGACATTACTGAACCCCAGTAACACGGGAGCAAGTGTAGACTGTGCTAACAGCACTTCCGAGAAACAACTGGCGGTGTTGTAACCCAGGGATGAGAAGAGAACAGGGTGGAGGCAGCAGGACTTTTGCCGTTCACACAGCAGGGGAACAGCTGACATTACTGAACCCCAGTAACACAGGAGCAAGTGTAGACTGTGCTAACAGCACTTCCGAGAAACAACTGGCGGTGTTGTAACCCAGGGATGAGAAGAGAACAGGGTGGAGGCAGCAGGACTTTTTGCCGTTCACACAGCAGGGGAACAGCTGACATTACTGAACCCCAGTAACACGGGAGCAAGTGTAGACTGTGCTAACAGCACTTCCGAGAAACAACTGGCGGTGTTGGAGCCCAGGGTCAAGGAGGATGTTTAAATACTAGATCAAGTATTTTCCTTGTTACGTGTCAATTAAAAATGTCTATACTCCAAACAAGAGAAATATAACCTTTAGTACCATAAGATGATGATTTTACTTTAAAAAATATATGTAAATTAATAATTGACAAACATAAACGCATACATTAACATGTTGAAAAGCAATGCAAACCACAATAAAAATCGGTTAAATAATCTGCTATACGGTTTTAAATAAAAGCATACAAGTACATATCAGAATCCATTAATGATGGATAAGTAACAGTATGTACACCATTTTCATTTGCTGAATAATATCACTAAAAAGTTTTTAAAAATATCTAAAATTTCCATCATGTAATACTGATAATATGTGGCAATCATTTATATTAACAAAAAAAACCTTTAAAAAGTGCATAGTGAAAACAGCTATTTATGCCTGACTGTGGACTTGCAAGCATGACAACGGATAGATAAGGTATATATAGATGACACTGCATAGCCACAGATGGTGAATGGCGATGTAATACTGTACCTCAATAAAGTGTGCGTTACTACTACATCCTTTTTTTTATTAGCTTTCTAAAAGGGTACGTGCATGTATGCTTGCGCCTTTGTTTGGACGCACAGACTGGCTTCCTGCTGTGACGCGTTGGGTATTGGAGCGTCTGTGCGTCTTATGACGCAGACTAACATTCACGGTGCGCATCGTTCATCATCGCAAGCGTACCGACAACACAAAGGCGTTGTCATGACTGCTTTACTCAGTAAACATGCACCTATGATGAAACATACACGCATGTGCCCTATTACATAACAAGCTACAAGAAAAATGCGTGTGAGGTGTGACACAGCTGTTTTGTTAAGGTACAGTATTATATCGACATTGTACAGGTGTCGCTATTCAGTCTGATAAATAGATATCATTCACCTATTCTATCAGTTGTCGTTCTTTCAGCACCACTTACAGGTATATATTTTGCTATTGTGACTATGCACTATTGACTTTACCAAGGTAATGCATGATTTTGTTAGCGATTATCATGTTTACATGAAGTACCTTTATGATATGGGCTGTTAACTTTCTAATCAAATATGTATTTTTTAAAATGACACAAATATAAGTAATGTTGAAGAGGACTATTCCTACATGCATTGTTTGCACAATATTACAGGTGTACATCACGTCCCTTAATCAACATTGGATATTATATTTACTTGTATGCTTTTATTTCAAAGGCAAGAACACTGAAGTATAACCTTCGCACTGCAGCAGTTGTCAAAGTTCAACCCACATTATGCACTTCCAACATTGCAGTATTTGAGTCATCATGATGTGAGTTGGATTTGTGTAAGCTATGGAGTGACAAGGTTGACCATCAGTATCCTATAGCATAAGTAGGCTTTTGTGTTTGCATTTGTTTTCGACATGTGCATATCTGTAATAATATGTCACAATTATTTTGTTACAGATTTGTGACAAAGACAAATCATTTTATGGTTTGAAAGTTGACGTTTCAAATGTTTACAGCTTAGAAATCATGGTGTAGCCTCATATCTATGTGTAGCACTAGACACTTTGAGATGTAATTTTTTTTTTTCACCATGATTAGGTAGCTAGCAGTAATTTTTGCCGGACACACAGCAGGGGAACAGCAGGCGTTACTGAACCCCACAAACACATCAGCGATTGTTTTCATCTGTGCATCTAACACTTCTGAGCAGCAACTGGCGCTGTTGAAGCCCAGGGTCAAGGAGGGTGTAGGCAGAGGCCTAGTATGAGACGTTTGAAGTTGAAGTTGTAGTTAGCAGCAGTAATTTTTGCCAGACACACAGCAGGGGAACAGCAGGCGTTACTGAACCCCACAAACACATCAGCGATTGTTTTCATCTGTGCATCTAACACTTCTGAGCAGCAACTGGCGATGTTGAAGCCCAGGGTCAAGGAGGGTGTAGGCAGAGGCCTAGTATGAGACGTTTGAAGTTGAAGTTGTAGTTAGCAGCAGTAATTTTTGCCAGACACACAGCAGGGGAACAGCAGGCGTTACTGAACCCCACAAACACATCAGCGATTGTTTTCATCTGTGCATCTAACACTTCTGAGCAGCAACTGGCGCTGTTGAAGCCCAGGGTCAAGGAGGGTGTAGGCAGAGGCCTAGTATGAGACGTTTGAAGTTGAAGTTGTAGTTAGCAGCAGTAATTTTTGCCAGACACACAGCAGGGGAACAGCAGGCGTTACTGAACCCCACAAACACATCAGCGATTGTTTTCATCTGTGCATCTAACACTTCTGAGCAGCAACTGGCGATGTTGAAGCCCAGGGTCAAGGAGGGTGTAGGCAGAGGCCTAGTATGAGACGTTTGAAGTTGAAGTTGTAGTTAGCAGCAGTAATTTTTGCCAGACACACAGCAGGGGAACAGCAGGCGTTACTGAACCCCACAAACACATCAGCGATTGTTTTCATCTGTGCATCTAACACTTCTGAGCAGCAACTGGCGCTGTTGAAGCCCAGGGTCAAGGAGGGTGTAGGCATAAAATATTGAGTTATTGCCTTGTTACGTGGCCATTGCAAATGTATGTACTTCAAACAAGAATAAATGAAGTTTTACTACAACAATAAAATGATAAATTTCAATTACAAGAATAGAAAAAATATTTATACTTGACAGTCCTCTGTGGTTGATAACGTTTAATGGCTAACTGAAAATATGGTAACAAATTCAAAGCTTTCGAGACTACTCAGGTGTCTTCATCAGGCTAAGAGTAAAGCCAAAAATGAAGAATCACATATTTCTACACACAACAGGACACAGGAATAGCTAAGACAAGTGAGGGAGGGACAAGTGAGGGGAGACCGGCAACAAAAAGGAGAACAAGGATGAATTATCAGCGCCACACAATCACAGATAAATTAATGAATTTACCTGTGGCAAAAGACTTTTGTATGCCCGGTCATAGCATCATGGATATGGAATTACTGTTATTAAAATATAACTTCAAATATGAGAAACGTACAAAGGTTTCAGAATATAAGCTCATCATGACCTTTGACACTGTTAGTGATGGAATGAATAGATCACATGGATTTATGTCATTCTATATCAATTAAGGAATCTGCGTCTATGCCCTTCCAGGGTCATGAAAACCACAAAAAATACGCCAATGAGAGGGCAATCAAACTTTCTATCCTTATCTAGGAACTGTTCCAATATTTATGTTCATCCCTGTGAGATAATGACAGTTCTGATACACGTCACTTACTTGTCTTACCTATTGCACTATTCCTGTGTCCTGTTGTGTATAGAAATATGTGATGCTTAATTTTTTTAGTTAGTCTTTCCCTGATGAAGAGACGTGAGTAGCCTTGAAAGCTTGCAATTTGTTTCCATCTTTTCAGTTATCCATTAAAAGGTATCAACCACTGCTGACTCTGAAGTCTAAATATTTTTCTATCTACTGGCTAACACGGTACAAAGATACACATGTTTTCTAATTTCAAGAAGGAAAAATAAAGAAAATACAAATATAAACGCATATATGCACATGCCAAAAATAAATGGAACAACACAACACCCAAAAAATTGGTAACAAAATATAGTGTTGTAAATTTAAGAATAAAAGTAAATTTTTTTTTTTATGAATAATGCTTAAGGAACGCTATGTTAAACCATAACATAGTGAAGACAATGGATTTTGTAATAGTCACTCATCATCATCATCGCAAATTTTATGTGACAGTCACAGACATTTCAATTATTTAAGTTCATAAAATCGTAACTTTCTATAGCATGTATGACATGTCCAGCATGGACTCATCAATGTGATTGATGACACAATAATGTACAATAAAAAATAACCATTTAAAAAAACATTAGGCATTGTTTGTCACAATTTAAGTGTGTGCCTGCAAGTGTAGGTGAAACAAAGGCTACGGATAGCAAAGGTATATTCTATGTCTGTATCAGACAGTGGACAGCCTCTGATGGGTAATGCCGATGTTATACTGTACGTCAATAAAGTCTGCGGCTGAAATCATGCATTTTTTGCTTGTAGAGTGTTGAAGAGGGTAAAAGAATGTCTGGTTGCGCAAAGCTTTATCCGTCAACACTACCTTCCTACTGTCACGCGTAGGGTAGGGTAGCGTGTGGCAATTAGCTGACTATCAAATGTGAGGTTAGGCTGCGTTATTGCGCACTAGGGACGCAAAAAAAAATACAGCAGTAATAATTTAATGTGTAATACTACACCTATGACAAACCAAAAAATTACGTTCCCTCTTTAACAATGTACAAGACTAACAAGCCTAATGGTTGACGCTGACTTAATTGAGATACAGTATTACATCAACATTGTCCATGAGTAACTATGCACTGTGATACCTATATACCAGTATTAATTTATATCTCTTGTGGTTGTTTCAACAGCACTTGCAGGTATAACTACCTATTGTCAGTATGCATGATGCACTTTCTAGATGTAATAATTTATTATTGGACATTATTACCATGTTTACATGCTGGCCATTTCATATATGGTGTTTGAAGTTACAGTTGGCATCAGTATGTGTATTTTATAATGTCTGTCATAAATAAAACTCGTGATGATGATGATGAGGATTTAATGATTCGTACATCCATTGACTGCATTATCTTACAGGTACAGATAAAGTTCCTTAAAAAGCATTAATTCATAAGTCTGAAATGTACTTTTATGCATTAATTTAAAAATGTGAAGAGTAGACTATGTTTTATTTTTTGTTACCATTTCTAATAGACATGTGCAGATATGCGCTGTGATGACAAATTATTATTTGTCCATATTTGTCATAAAAATTTATCATTCTAGGCCTGCAAAACTTCACAATTTCATGTTTTCAGCATAACAAGCAGGGTGACGGCTCTTCCCTATTTGGAGCATGTTGGTCATGTGTTTTTCTGTCCATGTGTCGGGAACAGGACACTTCTTGCCGTTGACACAGCAGGGGAACAGCTGGCGTTACTGAACCCCACTAACAGTAGAGCTTGTGTTTTGTTCTGTGGACACGACACTTCTGAGCAGCAACTGGCAGTGTTGGAGCCCAGGGAGTAGAGTTCAGGTGGTAGAAAGATGAACATAACAGGAGACATGGATAACGTTGCGAAACAGTTATTTAATCTGAAAACGGACAGACAAATTCTGGCGAGATCCATGCCTTGTTCATTTTCAGAAAAGTAAGCCGGTCTACATTATCGGAGGATAGTCGCATGCGACGGTCTGTTAGTACACCACCTGCAGCACTAAAGACGCGCTCCGATAATACACTGGCAGCAGGGCAAGCCAGCACCTCCAATGCATACTGGCTAAGCTCTGGCCATGTATCCAGCTTAGAGACCCAAAACTTGAATGGGGAAGAGCCATCTGGGAGTACACTGAGAGGCAAAGCCAAGTAGTCTGTCACCATCTGACGGATACGTTGCCTCCCGCTGACTGGAGCCCTCTCGGATGGTGTAGACATTTGTGGCGCTGCCACAAAACTTTGCCACATTTTTAACATACTGGTCTTTCCCTGTGCAGAGGCACTGCGTGTGCTCCCTCTTGTTGCAGAGCTCTCTACACTGCCTCGACGCACAGAGCTGCTTTGTAAAGCAGTAGCAGCAGCAGTGCTCTCGGCAGTAAGGTAGAACATTAGGGATTGCACCAGTGTGTCTTGGTACTCCCGCATTTTACGCTCCCGGTTCAACGGTGTGATGAGGCTTTTGACGTTGTCCCGGTAGCGAGGGTCTAGGAGGGTGTACACCCAATAATCAGACGTCGTGAGAATGTGGGCGATGCGGCGGTCGTTTCTTAGGCACTGCAGCATGAAATCAACCATGTGCTGCAGACTCCCAACTGGCAAAGAAACGCTGTCCTCTGCAAGAGGCGTTATCTCTGCCTGCTCTGCATCACCCCACCCTCGCTCTACATACTGACTAGAGCGTTGTGTACCTCCCTCTGGAGCGATGTCTTTCTCCTCCATTGACTCCTCCTCCTCATCCTCCTCACAAAGTGAGCCCTGCCCAGCCCTTTGTGAGGAACCACGTTGCGCTGACTTTCCAGAAGGTGATGGAATTTGTGACTCCTCATCCTCCACCTCTTCCAAAACCTCATCCCTTATTGCTTGCAGTGTTTTTTGAAGCAGGCAGATAAGGGGGACAGTCAGGCTGACTAGTGCATCATCTGCACTCGCCATCCGCGTTGACTCATCAAACGCACGCAAAACGTGGCACATGTCCTTCATAGTGGCCCACTCATTAATGGTGAAGTGTGGACGGCGCAAATTGCGTGTTGATTGCGCCTGATGCAGCTGATACTCCATAACTGCTGGCTGCTGCTCACACAACCGCTCCAACATATGTAACGTTGAATTCCACCTGGTGGATACGTCACATATGATGCGATGTTCAGGAAGGCGCAATCTGCATTGCAGAGCTGCAATGCGCGATCTGGCCATGCTGGAACGTCGCAAGTGAGCGCACTCTAGGCGGACCTTGTGCAGCAGTGCATCAAGATCCGGATAGTCCCTCAAAAAACTCTGCACGACCAAGTTGAGCACATGTGCCAGACATGGTATGTGAGTGAGGTTGCCAAGGCCCAGAGCTGCCACCAGATTTCGGCCATTGTCACACACTACCAAGCCTGGCTGGAGATTCGCTGGCAAAAACCACACGTCGCTCTCCTGCTTGATGGCATTCCAGACCTCCTGCGCTGTGTGGCTTCGATTCCCCATAGGAATTAATTTCAGAACGGCCTGTTGCCGTTTGGCCACGGCTGTGCTCATATCGGTCGCATCAGGTAAGCGTCCACGGGTCCATGTGGAGGTAGACCGTGACGGCTCCTGCAGCGATGATTCTGAGGAACTGGAGTAGGAGGAGGAGTCAATGTGGACAGACTTGATTCCGGCAATCCTTGGAGTTGGCAGAACACGTACAGCGCCACTCGCAAGATCTGTACCCGGCTCCACAACATTCACCCAATGGGCAGTGAGTGAAAGGTATCGTCCCTGGCCATGGGTACTGGTCCACGCATCGGTGGTCAGGTGGACCTTGCTACTGACGGCGTTTAGTAGCGCATGTTTAATTTTTGCCTCAACATGCTTTTGCAGACCAGGGACGGCTTGCCTGCTGAAATAAAATCGGCTGGGCACATTGTATTGTGGGACTGCCAATGCCATTAATTCACGGAAACTGTCAGTCTCCACCAGCCTGAATGACAGCATTTCAAGGGACAGGAGTTTTGCAATGCCAGCATTCAGAGCCTGTGCTCGTGGATGGTTTGCCGAGTATGGCCGTCTTTTATCCCATGCCTGTGCTACCGATGGCTGTTTTGTGGCCTGGGTGTGTGAGGATGACAGGGAACTTGCAGCTGTGGGTGGAATAACACTGTGTCTCTGGACAACAGTGACAGAGGTTCTTCCATGGCGATCCTTTGAGGAAGCCTTACCAGCTGTGTGTGAACTGGAGGAAGAGGCTCCAACAGGAGCTGAAGATGTAGGTGCTGCTGTAGGTTGGCCTACATCTCCAGTGTGTCTTTGTAACTCAACAAAGTGCTTTGACCGCACATGTTTCCACATATTTGTTGTATTAAGGTTACTGACACTTTTACCTCTTTTAATTTTTTGATTACACAGCTTGCATTTTACATAGCAAATATCATCTGCAACTGTATCAAAAAAGGACCACGCAGAGCAAGTCCTGGGAGCGCCCGGTTTGGCTGTTGTAAGAGAACTGCTCCGAACGGGTGCCAAACTGGAGGCTACAGGCAAGCGAGTCTGCAGCCTACCTCTCCCTACTGTTTGGACCGTTGGTGCAATCTCTTCCTCAGAGCTGCTCCCACCACCTTCCTGTTCCTCACGCCATGTTGGGTCTTGGACCTCATCATCTCCACCACTACCCTCTTCCAACACCTGCTGTTGTTGGGTGGTCTGGCCAGCACCATGCTCAACAGAAACTGGCAACTGAGTCTCATCATCATCAGATGCGTTCTGCGGTGTGCTGACCATCGGCACTGGCTCACCCGCCTCTTCAGATTCAGAGAGACACAGCTGTTGCGCATCACTGCATACTGCCTCTTCTTCACATTCCAGAATGCTGCTTGGCTGGGCCCCTGTTTCCAAGCCAACAGATTCTGAGAACAGAAGCAGAGACTCAGCTGGCTCCTGTACAGAGCTCTCTGACTGCCTGAGCAATTTGGCAGGCGGTGAAGAGACTGATGGTTGTTCAACAGTGCTGTGGTCCTGAGAGGAGGTGGAAGGTATTGAAGTCGATGCATTGGCTGCCATCCAACCAACAACGGCTTCAATTTGTTCTTCACGCAGCAGGGGGGTACGCTGAGCTCCTACAAAAGTGCGCATAAAGGAACGCTCACGGGGAAAACTGGTGGATGCTGTGTCACTGGGTGCGGCAGCAGCCACAGAATCCCCACGTCCTCTCCCTGCTGCAAATCCACGGCCTCGACCACGACCACGTGCCTTACTCACTGACTTCTTCATCTTGGTAGATTGATAAAGAAAGTCAGAAAAGTTAAGGCCTAAGTGTGGTTATTCCTCACAGACTACAGTGAACCCTGCAGACAACTGTTCAGTATCTGTGAAAGGCCCCTTTGTGTACTTCTATAGTGTTTGCAACCAATGTATTGTATACGGATGGAAGCGCGTCACACTAATAGATTAGATTTTTTTCCACTAAAATGGAGCAGCACCAATTAGAGAAAAATGTGAAGGATGAGGCAGTGACACACGCTCAGCAGACTACAACCGGCAGTGGTTGAAGTACAAACTGGAGCGTAATCTGCACTCACAAAATGAAAAGCTCACAGACTACAGTGAACACTGAAACACAACTATTCACTATCTGTGAAAAGCTCCTTTGTGTACTTCTATAGTGTTTGCAACCAATGTATTGTATACGGATGGAAGCGCGTCACACTAATAGATTCGATTTTTTTCCACTAAAATGGAGCAGCACCAATTAGAGAAAAATGTGAAGGATGAGGCAGTGACACACGCTCAGCAGACTACAACCGGCAGTGGTTGAAGTACAAACTGGAGCGTAATCTGCACTCACAAAATGAAAAGCTCACAGACTACAGTGAACACTGAAACACAACTATTCACTATCTGTGAAAAGCTCCTTTGTGTACTTCTATAGTGTTTGCAACCAATGTATTGTATACGGATGGAAGCGCGTCACACTAATAGATTAGATTTTTTTCCACTAAAATGGAGCAGCACCAATTAGAGAAAAATGTGAAGGATGAGGCAGTGACACACGCTCAGCAGACTACAACCGGCAGTGGTTGAAGTACAAACTGGAGCGTAATCTGCACTCACAAAATGAAAAGCTCACAGACTACAGTGAACACTGAAACACAACTATTCACTATCTGTGAAAAGCTCCTTTGTGTACTTCTATAGTGTTTGCAACCAATGTATTGTATACGGATGGAAGCGCGTCACACTAATAGATTAGATTTTTTTCCACTAAAATGGAGCAGCACCAATTAGAGAAAAATGTGAAGGATGAGGCAGTGACACACGCTCAGCAGACTACAACCGGCAGTGGTTGAAGTACAAACTGGAGCGTAATCTGCACTCACAAAATGAAAAGCTCACAGACTACAGTGAACACTGAAACACAACTATTTACTATCTGTGAAAAGCTCCTTTGTGTACTTCTATAGTGTTTGCAACCAATGTATTGTATACGGATGGAAGCGCGTCACACTAATAGATTAGATTTTTTTCCACTAAAATGGAGCAGCACCAATTAGAGAAAAATGTGAAGGATGAGGCAGTGACACACGCTCAGCAGACTACAACCAGCAGTGGTTGAAGAACTAACTGGAGCGTGATCTGCACTCAAAAAATCAAAACCTCACAGACTGCAGTGAACACTGAAACACAACTATTCACTATCTGTGAAAAGCTCCTTTGTGTACTTCTATAGTGTTTGCAACCAATGTATTGTATACGGATGGAAGCACGTCACACTAATAGATTTGATTTTTTTCTAATATAATGGAGCTGCACCAATTCCACTAAATAAATATAAAAAAAAAAAAGAGTCAGTGACACGTGCAGATGCCTACAAACAGCGGTGGATGCAGAGCAAACTGCAGCGTCACCTGCACTGTCACACACACACCTTGCACAGAGCTGTTAAAACAACACTGGCAAAATGAAGCTTTACACAGCGGTTGGTAAACTAGCCTGCCTCAAGCACAGTAGTACACAAAATCGCAATATCTAACTGTCCCTCAGAGTGAGCAGAGTAGCGTTCTGTCCCTTACTGAGTTCACAGCACAGTGACGCTAAAATGGCGGCGGCGCCTTTTATAGTGCATTCTGACATCATTTCAGCAGCCAATCACAGCCATGCCATTAGTTAAGATGACCGCAGCATTACAGGATGTGCCCACACTTCGTAGGATTCCTCATTGGCTGACTAAAATCACATTGCCTCTCAAAGAATTATGGGAACTTCCGATTCCGGTATACGATATGGAAAAAGTATCGGAATTAAGTATCGGAATTCCGATAACGCGAATATCGGCCGATACCCGATACTTGCGGTATCGGAATGCTCAACACTACTGCTCACCTTTGCTCGTTCCAATGCTGATCTGGTTTCTTCATATATCACAATCCTACCTGTTTGCACACACGCCATCTCCTCAGCAATAACGCCACTCTCCTCAGCCCATGCGCCATCCCCTACTCAGCACGTGTGCAGACTGATGGGACAGCACGCGGTCTGATGGGACGGCGCACAGCCTGATGTGACGGCGTGCAGTATGATGGGATGGTGCCTGTGCAGAGGAGAGTGGCCGCGGTGCTAGTGATGAGGGACATGGCGAGCGGGCTGAGGAGAGTGATGGCGGCGCTAGTTTTGTGAAGATGGCATGTGTGCCCACCAGCAGGGCACCGCGTGCCCCTTCTGGCATGCATTCCATAGGTTCGCCACCACTGGTATAGATCCTTCCTCAGACACATAACTATGTCCAAAAATTAAATTCTTCATCTGTGGCATTTTTGGGTAAATCTGAGATTGAAATAATTGTGATTACAGATTCCATTAAATTGCGTCAGTTTAGTTTCAGTGCCATGCCAAATCATCAGGTTGTCATTAATATATCTGAACCAACCCTGCACTATGTCAGCGGCGCGCTCCATCACCATGAAAAATCTGTCAAGAAAGCCAAGAAACAGATTTGCATATGACAGAGCACACGCCTCGCCCATGACTGTCCCCTGTTTCTGCACATAGAACCTGTCTTTTAAAATTAATAAGTTGTGTGTAAGTACAAATTCTGATAGTTTCAATATGAACTCACATAAATGTCCATCCCAAGTGGTCATCTCCAGGAAAAATTGAGTCGCATTCAGGCCATCCTCATGACATATTGAGGTATACAATGACTATGTCAGTGGTAACCAGAATCACGTTTGGCTTCAGATATTTCCCATTGGTCTTTGTCAGTACGTCAGTATTGTCTCTGACATAGGAGGGCAGCATCTCAACCAAAGGTTTGAGGTAATGATCAATAAATTTGCAAGCCATGTCGCTGTCGCACAGCCCTCCTATACCAGAGACAATCGGACATCCCGGTGGATTTGTCAGTTCTTTGTGCATCTTTGGAAGGAGTTAAAAAGTGGGGATTTTTTTTTTAGAAATTTTGTCAGAAGACCATCTAAGACTTTTTTTGGGGGGATAATACTCTCATCAAATGCAGCATATATGATCTTTTCCAATTTATTGTAGAAAAATAGGACATGATTCTGTGAGAGCATTAAATGTCATGATTTTTCAATTGGCAGAAGACCTCTTTCTTGTACTCCACTAGTCAGATTATGACATTGCCCCCCTTGTCCGCCTCCTTAACAGCACCAACAAGGGATTGGAACTTCTTTAGTTTCCCTGTCTCTGATGTAGTGAGATTGTCATTAATAAAACACCCCTAGGGATTTATTTCAGATCCTCAGTAACCAATTTACAAAAAATCACAACTTTTGAGCAGATGGAAAAGGGGAGGGGAACATCAATTATTGTGGTGTAACTGACTGTGTTGATTTATGGACCAGACTAGAGGGTATATAGCTGATTTATAAACCAGACTCGAGTGTACAGTGGGAAAAAAAGCATTTAGTCAGCCACCAATTGTGCAAGTTTCCCACTTAAAAAGATGAGAGAGGCATTGCCATCATAGGTAGACCACAACTATGAGAGTCAAAATGAGAAAACAAATCCAGAAAAATCACCTTGTCTGATTTGGCAAGATTTATTTTACAGATTATGGTGGAAATAAGTATTTGGTCATTAACAAAAGTTCATTTCAATATTTTGATATATATCCTTTGTTGGCAATGACAGAGGTCAAAGGTTTTCTGTAAGTCTTCACAAGGTTAGCACACACTGTTTGTGGTATGTTGGCCTATTCCTCCATGCATATCTCCTCTAGAGCAGTGATGTTTTGGGCCTGTCGCTGGGCAACGTGGACTTTCAAATCCCTCCAATGGTTTTCTATGGGGTTGAGATCTGGAGACTGGCTAGGCCACTCCAGGACCTTCATATGCTTCTTATGAAGCCACTCTGTTGCCCTGGCGGTGTACTTGGGATCATTATCTTGCTGAAAGACCCATCCACATTTCATCTTCAATGCCCTTGCTGATGGAAGGAGGTTTGCACTCAAAATCTCACTATACATGGCCCCATTCATTCTTTCATGTACACGGATCAGTCGTCCTAGTCCCTTTGTAGAGAAACAGCCCCAAAGCATGATGTCACCCTCATGCTTCACAATAGGTATGGTGTTCTTTTATGCAACTCAGCATTCTGTCTCCTCCAAACACGATGAGTTTTGTTTCTACCAAACAATTCTTCTTTGGTTTCATCAGACCATATGACATTCTCCCAATACTCTTCTGGATAATTTAAATGCTCTCTAGCAAACTTCAGTCTGGCCCGGACATGTACTGGCTTAAGCAGGGGGACACATCTGGCACTGCAGGATCTGAGTTCCTGCCGGCGTAGTGTGTTACTGATGGTAACCTTTGTTACGGTGGTCCCCGCTCTATGCAGGTCATTCACTAGGTCCGCCTGTGTGGTTCTGGGACTTTTGCTCATCATTCTTGTGATCATTTTGACCCTACGGGGTGAGATCTTGCGTGGAGCCCCTTATCAAGGGAGCTCATCAGTGGTCTTGTATGTCTTCCATTTTCTTATTATTGCTCCCATAGTTGATTTCATCACACCAAGCTGCTTGCTTTTTGCAGACTCAGTCTTCCCAGCCTGGTGCAGGGCTACAATTTTGTTTCTCGTGTCCTTCAACAGCTCTTTGGTCTTCACCATAGTGGAGTTTGGAGTGTGACTGTTTGAGGTTGTGGACAGGTGTCTTTTATACTGATAAGTTCAAACGGGTGCCATTACTACAGGGTGGAGGACAGAGGAGCCTCTTAAAGAAGTTACAGGTCTGTGAGAGCCAGAACTCTTGCTTGTTTTTAGGTGACAAATACTTATTTTCCTCCATGATTTGCAAAATAAATCTTGCCAAATCAGACAAGGTGATTTTCTGGATTTGTTTTGTCATTTTGACTCTTATAGTTTGTGGTCTACCTATGATGTCAATTATATGCCTCTTTAATCTTGTTAAGTGGGAGAACTTGCATGATTGGTGGCTGACTAAATACTTTTTTTCCCCACTGTATATAGCAGATTTATGGACCAGACTAGCGTGTATATAACCAATTTATGGACCAGACTAGTGTGTATATAGCTGATTTATAAACCAGACTCGAGTGTATATAGCTGATTTATTGACCACACTAGCGTGTATATAACCGATTTATGGACCAGACTAATGTGTACATAGTAGATTTATGGGCCAGACTTTTGTGTATATAGCCAATTTATGGGCCAGACTAGTGTGTATATAGCTCTCAACTGAGCAGATTAATCCCTGCATTTCCAAAAGAAACCTGCACCGTTTAATATGAAGGTGAAGTGCTTCTAATCCGTGCAGGAGTAGGAGAAATCAGTCTTTTGGCGTCTTTATTGTCGTAAACCCTTACTTCTACAAGGGACCTCCGGAACCTCAGAACCGGGTATATCAGGGTGTGCCACGTGAAAAGACCGAATCAGCCTGGCCACATGGATGCCAGTTGCTGGTACCCACATCCTCTCTTCAGGACCGTATCCCTTCCAGTGTACCAGATACTGAATCGACTGACGAATTAAGCAGGAATCAACGATCTTAGCCATTTGAAATTCCAAATTTCCACCCACAATGACAGGAGATGGCGGTAGCGGTGATGGTACAGAGGACGCAACGTATTTTTTAAGTTGAAATCGAATACATTAGGGATCCTAAAAGTGGGAGGCAAAGTGGAATGCTACAGGATTGACGACAGTCACAATCTTATAAGGACTGATGAACCTGGGACCCAGTATCCAAGAGGGAACCTTCAACTTAATGTTCCTTGAGGACAACCACACTAAGTCATCAACACACAGGTACAGACCCATCAAACGTCTCCGATCAGCCATACTCTTATATTTGAACCCTATCTTCCTCAAATTATCAAGAACCCCTTGCCACACAGACGTAATGTTATGTTTCGGTAACTGAGGAGAAAAAACAAAAAATAGCAAAAGCGGTAATACACCAGAGAGGCTGGAACCTATTGGATTGCAGTAACCTGAACTAACTACACAACTAGAAGAAGCCGTGGAGCGTTCCTACGGTGATCCTAGAAGCCTCGTCACAGCCTGAGAGATAACTACACCTAAAGGCAGAAAGATGAAAGCTATCTGCCCCGGAGCAGATCCCCAAAGAAAATAGGAAGCCCCCAAACATGTAATGGCGGTTAGACAAGAAGAAAGCACGGACACAGACAGAAAATAGAATGAGCAAACGCTGGGGCCCAATCTGTCTAGACAGAAAAGTACAGGAAAGAATTCTGACTGCAATCCAACAAAACCCTAACAAAAATACCAACACTTCTGATTGCCAAAAAACCTGAGATCACACGATCTCATTCACCTAAATCAGATCTCTGGTGTAACAAAACGCTATTCAGCAAATAAAAAGTAACAAAGGAGCAAAGCAAAAGTGAAGACACAAATGGAGCACAATTGCAGCGCCAGACCCCCAAAAGGAGACAGGCTGCAGTCCACTGCAAGCAGCAAACCAGCAGAGAAAATCAAGCAGAGGAAAAAAAAACACAGCAAACACTTATCTGAAGGAGAACAGGAAACTAGCTGTAATGTATGTAGTACAGTTCATATAGCGTCTTGTGCTTGGGTGCGATGAAAACACAGGAGTCACAGGTTTGATATAGAAAAGTCCTGTATTACTTCATACAAGTTGGCAGAAATAGTCACACAGTTTGCAGACACAGAAACAGGAGACACAGCAGGCCAGAGTAATCCAAGCTCAGCAATCACTCTCCAATACAGATTCAGGATCTTCTTCTCTGTTACCGTAAGTCCATGCAAACGTGGGTCTTTCAAAGAGCAGGGTTCAGAGTCCACAAGTGCTTCAGAGTTCCTCAGTAGGAATAGCTGGAGTACAAGGTCCAAGGCTTACAGGAGTCAAGTCACAGGTTCACTGCAGGCTAGATTCTGAAGCACTGATTGCTCAGCTGTGGCTGCTTAAGAAGCAAAGGAGAGAATCAGGGCGGGAACATGCAAGCTGGAAACTCCATTTTGACTGAGGGCAAGATAGCTGCAGCAAGACAGAAAGTAAAATGGCTGACGAACAAACTGAGTTTCAGGAATATATACATAGAACCTTACATTACTCCCCCCTTAAGGACAACCTCCGGATGACCTCAGACCAGGCTTGTGTGGGTACCTCTGATGAAACTGACGGAGCAAGCGAGGAGCATTAACGTTATTGACCGGTTCCCATGAGTTGTCCTCCACTGGGTAGCCCTGCCATTTAATCAGATATTGTAACTGATTTCTATACAACCTGGAATCTAAAATCCTTTCCACCACAAATTCTTCCTGACCATCGACTAGCACTGGGTCAGGGCAAGGAGAGGAACGTCCAGGAAACGTATTGGGTGTCGCAGCCTTTAGTAGGGATACATGAAAGACAGGGTGGATTCTCATAGTTCTGGGCAGTTGAAGACGACAAGCAACGGCACTTATAATTTTACTGATTTTATAGGGTCCAATGTACTTATGTCCCAACTTAGACGATGGAATCCTTAACTTAAGATTTCTGGTTGACAGCCAGACCAAGTCTCCTACCTTGAAAGCTGGTGCAGGTTTACGAAATTTATCTGCTGCTTTCTTGTACCTTTCTTGAGCCGATTCCAGATTTTCCTTTAGAAGATCCATATTCTTCTGTAAAGACGTGATTCTTTCAGCCACTGCTGGTAAAGGCGTTTCTATGGGAAATCGTGGTAGAATGTTAGGATGATAACCTAGATTAGAGTAAAAAGGAGACTGTTTAGTGGAGGCACTCTGAGAGTTGTTATACGAGAACTCAGCTAATGGAAGTAGATCCACCCAATCATCCTGTAGGTGGCAGATAAAGCAGCGGAGATACTGCTCCAGGGTTTGATTGGTTCGTTCGGTCTGTCCATTAGTCTGGGGATGAAAAGCAGAAGAAAGGTTTACTTTAATGTTCAATGCTGCACAGAAATTTTGCCAAAACCTAGAAGTGAATTGCACCCCTCGATCCGAAATAACCTCATCCGGTACTCCATGTAAGCGAAACACATCTTTAATCATCAAATCTGATGTCTGTTTTGCAGTGGGTAAGCCGACACAAGGAATAAAATGAGCTGCCTTTGTTAGACGGTCAACCACCACTAGAATGGTGTTCTTCCCCTGAGAGGTTGGTAACTCCACAATGAAGTCCATAGAAATGGATCCCCACGGGCGGGACGGGGTGGGAAGAGGCTGTAACAGACCAGTTGGTGAGGAGCAAGGTGTTTTGCATCTTGCACAGACCTCACATGAAGTGACATAATTCAAAACATCCTTCCTGCAAGTGGGCCACCAAAAGAAACGAGAAAGAAATTCCTGTGTCTTTAGAATTCCTCTATGCCCAGCTATCTTGGAATCGTGAATGAGTTGCAATACTCTTAATCTGACTGTTTCAGGAATATACAGACGTTGTCCCTGAATCCACACACCATTCTTAAAGACAAGACTTACGTCCCTTGGGGGTTGTGCCAAAAAGGAATCCGCATGGTATGCTTCCTTGATGTCCTTAAGTAGGTCTTGATTATGAATTACTCCTAGGAATCTAGAGTCAGGAAGAATAGTCTTAGGAGGAGTAATTGGACGTGTCTCTGCTGAGTAAATCCTAGAGAGTGCATCAGCCTTTCCATTGCGCGATCCTGGTCTATAAGAGATGATAAAATTAAATTGGTTTAAGAAAAGATTCCAGCGAGCCTGGCGAGGAGTCAGGCACTTAGCCGACCTGATAAACTCAAGGTTACGATGGTCTGTCAGGACGACTATTTGCTGTGCAGCTCCCTGAAGAAGGTGTCTCCATTCTTTGAAGGCGGCAATAATGGCCAACAACTCTCTATTGCCCACATCGTAGTTCCTCTCAGCCGAAGACAACTGCTGGGAAAAGAAGGCACAGGGATGCAAGACATTCTTCTCACCTGTTCTCTGAGAGAGTATAGCTCCAACGGCACAGTCTGAAGCATCCACCTCTATTATGAAGGCAAGCTCGGGGTTGGGATGTACTAGGATAGGTGCAGTGGTAAATTTATCTTTTAGACGGGAAAATGCTTCCTGGGCTTGGGGAGTCCAGGAAAACCTAGACTCTTTCCGGGTAAGTTGAGTGATAGGTGACACTACCTCAGAGAAATTTCTAATGAAATGTCTATAGAAGTTGGCAAACCCGATGAAGCGCTGTACCTCCTTCACATTTCTAGGACTTGGCCAATCCTTGATGGCTTGGGTTTTGCTTCCATCCATACTAATTCCTTGTGTAGACAGTACATACCCCAGAAATTGAATTTCGGTCCTATGGAATTCACACTTTTCAAGTTTGATGTAAAGATGATTTTGTCTTAGACGTTCCAAGACCATTCTCACATGTCCATGATGTTCCTCTGTGGAGTTAGAAAAAATTAGAATATCATCCAAATAAATTACCACGAATGTATCTAGGAGATCCCTGAAGATGTCATTCACCAAGTGTTGGAAAGTGGCTGGGGCGGTACTCAGACCAAAAGCATAACTAGATATTCAAAGTGTCCATAGCGTGACCTGAATGCAGTCTTCCATTCATCCCCAGGTCTAATACGGACTAAGTTATAGGCCCCACGAAGATCTAGTTTAGAAAAAATTTTGGCATGTCGCACTCTCTCCAATAACTCAGGGATTAAAGGCAATGGATAACGGTTTCTAATAGTAACCTTATTGAGTTCCCTATAGTCTACGCATGGTCTCAGAGATCCATCTTTCTTCTTTACAAAGAAGATGGGTGCACCTGCAGGAGATGAAGAGGGCGTATGAAGCCCTTGGCTAGATTTTCATCTATGTAATCCTTTAAAGCCTTTAGCTCGGGCCCCGCCAGGGGGTAGATCTTACCAAAAGGTATCTCTGCTCCAGGCAATAATTCAATTGGACAATCATATGGACGGTGAGGAGGAAGCTGGTCAGCGTTCTTCTTGTCACATAAATCCACATAGTCCTGGTATACAGCTGGTAGTTCAGGGACTGACATGATTCCTTTAGGAACAGAGCAAGCTGAAACTTTTGGACTCATCTGTTTCTCTGGAAAGTGTAATTCCTTGGTCTCCCAGTTAATGGTAGGATTCTGAGCCTGCAGCCATGGTAGCCCTAGAATAATGGGAAAGTGGGGAGAAGAGATAAGCATAAAGGACAGTTTCTCTTGATGATCTTTACCCATAAGAACCCTCAAAGGCTCTGTTTCCTGATCCACTGGTCCAGAGGTCAGCAGGGAGCCATCCACAGTTTCCATCTGTACTGGAGTAGCCTTCTTCACTGAACGTATTCCCTGTTTCAGAGCAAAGGAGACATCCATAAAATTTCCACTTGCCCCTGAGTCGATCATAGCAGAGCTAGACACCCAAGCTGAGTCAACCCAGAGTTTGATGGAAAGAAAGCAATGAGAATTGTTTTTCTTACAACTCAGCTGGGACACCGCTGAGGAAACTTGAAAAATGGCAGCGTTTACACAGTCAACGTCCTCAGAGGTAACGGAGTTTAAGTCCGAGAAATCAAGATCTGTTGCTGCAGATCTCTCTGGAGCCTGAGGCTCGGACCTGACAGATCCCCTCTCGCAACACTCACAATGAATGAGTGCTGCAGTAGTCTTACGAGAACGGCTGGGGCAGTTTATAATGAAGTGCCCTGACTTACCACAATAGAAACATAGATTCTCCTTAAAACGATGTTCCTTGCGTGCATCACTAACCCGTCGTTGTAAAGAGTCTACCTGCATGGGTTCAGGTTCAGGTTCCCGTGTAATCCTACTCAAAGGTTCCTTAGCTGGAGAGGAAGGTAGGAAAAGGTTAGTACGATTGCTTTCGAACCATCTCTCTTGCCTGCGTTCAGTCAGACGAGTATCAATATGGATGCAGTAGTTAATAAAGTCACCTAACGCAGTGGGAGGGTCGGCACGAGCAAGTTCATCCTTAATCAGTGGAGATAACCCCTTTCGAAAAATAGATTTTTTGGCGGAACTGTCCCAGGTGGTATCAAGGGCCCATCTCCTGAAATCCAAGGCATATTCAGCTACCGAGTGCTTACCTTGGCGCAAAGCTAACATGGCTGCTTCAGCTGTTGCACCTCGATTGGGGTCATCAAACACCTGCCCCATGGCTGAAATAAAATCATCAAGGTGATTCAAACAATCATCCTCAGTCTCAATCAGAGGGTTTGCCCACATTAAAGCCTTGTTGGTAAGCAACATAATTATAGTAAGCACCTTAGATCGTTCAGTGGGAAAATGTGAAGCATGTGCAGAAAAAAAAAGATTGCATTGATTAATAAATCCCTGAATTTCTCACGTTCACCGCCAAAACGAAAAGGGGGCAACTTGGGAATCCCAGCACTCGGGGCTACGGCAGGAGCCTGGACTCGCCCCTCTAGAACCTCAATCCTGGCTCGCAAATCCTGGGTAGTCTGTCCAACCACTTGCAAATTGTGATTATTGAGGTCCTGTAGATTTGTAAAACGGGTCTTTATATTCTGCAAATCTGCAAGGATATTATCAGTCACTCCGCAAAGTTCCTTTATGCGGGCCTCCATTTTCCAGATCTTTTAAGACAGGATTACTGGAAGAAGAGGAGAGAAAAAAAAAAAAAAACAATAGTGTTCACCTGTGGCAACACTGCGGAGAGAAAAAAAAATTAAGGGAACTGCTCACCTGGAATGGTTGTGAGAAGTCACAACCACTATCATCACAGAAAGTTTCAACCAGACATCTGGAATGGTTGTGAGAAGTCACAACCACTGTCATCACAGAAAGTACAACCGGACGTCTGATATTCACAGTACAGCAGACACAGCCTTCCAGACCCAGCAGACACTAACGTTTTGGCTTCAGAATCTTGTAATGTATGTAGTACAGTTCATATAGCGTCTTGTGCTTGGGTGCGATGAAAACACAGGAGTCACAGGTTTGATATAGAAAAGTCCTGTATTACTTCATACAAGTTGGCAGAAATAGTCACACAGTTTGCAGACACAGAAACAGGAGACACAGCAGGCCAGAGTAATCCAAGCTCAGCAATCACTCTCCAATACAGATTCAGGATCTTCTTCTCTGTTACCGTAAGTCCATGCAAACGTGGGTCTTTCAAAGAGCAGGGTTCAGAGTCCACAAGTGCTTCAGAGTTCCTCAGTAGGAATAGCTGGAGTACAAGGTCCAAGGCTTACAGGAGTCAAGTCACAGGTTCACTGCAGGCTAGATTCTGAAGCACTGATTGCTCAGCTGTGGCTGCTTAAGAAGCAAAGGAGAGAATCAGGGGGGGAACATGCAAGCTGGAAACTCCATTTTGACTGAGGGCAAGATAGCTGCAGCAAGACAGAAAGTAAAATGGCTGACGAACAAACTGAGTTTCAGGAATATATACATAGAACCTTACACTAGCAGTGCTTCAAGCAAGACCATAAGGAACAATTGATAACCGGCAAGGCTGCTGGGAACTCAGGCCACTTATATCCTACCATTCAGCGCCAGCTGAAGGCCATTCAGTAATCAGTTCATTACACTCAGCAACCACCGGAGGGAGCCCCAGCTCAGAAGCCGCCTCCAGCATATTCACAACAGTACCCCCCCTTGAGGAGGGGTCACCGAACCCTCACCTGCTCAACCAGGCCGATCAGAATGGGCTCGATGATAGGCACGGATAAGACTCCCAGCATGAATGTCCGAAGCAAGCACTCAAGAATTGTCCTCCTGACCATAACCTCTCCACTTAACCAAATACTGGAGTTTCCGTCTAGCAAAACGAGAATCCAATATCTTCTCAACCACATACTCCAAATTGCCCTCAACCAAAACAGGGTCGGGAGGCGCAGCCATAGGAACCACTGGTTCGGCAAACCTCTTCAATAAGGACTTGTGGAACACGTTTTGGATCTTAAATGTCCCTGGAAGAAGTAAACGGAAGGAAACCGGATTAATAATTTCCATGATCTTATAAGGTCAAATGAACCTTGGCTTAAATTTTGGAGATGCAACCTTCATAGGGATATTCCTTGAGGACAACCAAACCAAGTCCCCCACTTTAAAACAAGGACCATCAGTCCTATGCCGGTTGGCAAACCGCTGGGCCTTCTCCTGAGAGAGAGACAACCTCTCCACCAACTGGTCCCAAATCTGCTGCATACGCTGCACAATAGAGTCAACCCCCGGAGAGACAGAAGCCTCCGCCTGTCCTGAAGAAAATCAAGGGTGAAAACCGGAATTGCAGAAAAATGGAGACATCAAGGTGGCAGAGCTAGCTCTATTATTAAGAGCAAACTCAGCCAAAGGCAAAAAAGAGACCCAGTCATCTTGATCAGCAGACACAAAACATCTCAAATAAGTCTCCAAGGTCTGGTTTGTTCTCTCGGTTTGTCCATTGGTCTGAGGGTGAAATGCAGAGGAGAAAGACAACTGAGCACCAAGTTTGGAACAAAATGTCCTTCAAAATCTGGAAACAAACTGGACTCCTCTGTCAGACACAATGTTCTCCGGAATGCCATGTAACCGAACCACATGCTGAAAGAACAAAGGCACCAACTCGGAGGAGGAAGGCAACTTAGGTAATGGCACAAGATGTATCATCTTGGAAAACCTATCACAAATTACCCAGATAACGGTCATTCTCTGAGAGACAAGAAGGTCAGAAATAAAATCCATAGAAATATGGGTCCATGGCCTCTTGGGTACAGGTAATGGCATTAACAAACCACTAGAACGAGAGCAAGGCTTGGAACGAGAGCAAGTCCCACAGGACTGCACAAAGTCTCTGACGTCACGAGACAAAGTAGGCCACCAAAAGGAGCGACTCACCAAGTCTCTGGTACCAAAAATCCCGGGATGACCAGCCAACGCGGAACAATGAATCTCAGACATCACACTCTTTTTCCACTGGTCAGGAACAAGCAACTTCCCAACAGGGCAGCATTCAGGTTTATCCTCCTGACACCCTTCCAGAGCCAGTCTCAAATTGGGCGAAATGGCGGAAAGAACCACACCCTCTTTCAAAATAACAGCAGGATCAGATAACTCAGGAGAATCTGCAAAGAAACTCCTCGAGAGGGCATCCGCCTTGACATTCTTAGTGCCAGGAAGAAAAGAAACCACAAAATTAAAACAAGTGAAAAACAAGGCCCACCTGGCCTGTCTAGGATTAAGTCGCTTGGCTGATTCTAGATAAACCAGGTTCTTATGGTCCATGAGGACCACCACCTGATGTTTGGCTCCTTCCAGCCAATGTCTCTACTCTTCAAAGGCCCACTTCATGGCCAATAACTCCCGATTACCCATGTCATAATTACGTTCAGTTGGAGAAAATTTTCGAGAGAAAAAGGCACAAGGGTTACTCTTAGAGGTATCTGGATCCCTTTGGGACAAAACGGCTCCTGCACCAATCTCAGAGGCATCAACCTCCACCTGAAACGGCAGAGAAACATCAGGCTGCCATAGAAGAGGAGCAGAAATGAATCTCTGCTTAAGTTCCTGAAATGCAGAAACTGCCTCAGGAGGCCAATTCACCACATCGGAACCCTTTTTGGTCAGATCAGTCAATGGTTTAACAATACCAGAGAAATTACCAATAAATTTACGATAAAAATTGGCAAAACCCAAAAATCTCTGAAGAGCCTTCAATGAAGTAGGTTGAACCCAATCACAGATGGCCTGAACCTTCACTGGGTCCATTTCAATAACAGACGGAGACCAAATGAATCCCAGAAATGAGATCTTCTGTACGCCAAAAAGACACTTTGATCCCTTCACATACAGTGCATTCTCTCTCAAAATCTGGAACACAGTCCGAACATGTTTCATTGGAAAAAATCTACATATCCAAATAAACAATCAGAAATTTATCCACAAAATCCCTGAAAATATCATTCATGAAGGATTGGAAGATGGAAGGGGCATTTGTACAGTCATGGCCAAAAGTTTTGAGAATGACACAAATATTATATTTTCACATGATCTGCTGCCCTCTGGTTTTTATGTGTGTTTGACAGATGTTTTTATCACAGACAGAAATATAATAATTGCAAACATATGAGTAACAAAAGCTTATATTGACAGTTAGAATGAGTTAATGCAGCAAGTCAATATTTGCAGTGTTGACCCTTCTTCTTCAGGACCTCTGCAATTCTCCCTGGCATGCTCTTAATCAACTTCTGGACCAAATCCTGACTGATAGCAGTCCATTCTTGCACAATCAATGCTTTCATTTTGTCAGAATTTTTAGGTTTTTGTTTGTCCACCCGTCTCTTGATGATTGACCACAAGTTCTCAATGGGATTAAGATCTGGGGAGTTTCCAGGCCATGGACCCAAAATCTCTATGTTTTGTTCCCTGAGCCATTTAGTTATCACCTTTGCTTTATGGCAAGGTGCTCCGTCATGCTGGAAAAGGCATTGTTGATCGCCAAACTGCTCTTGGAGGGTTAGGAGAAGATGCTCTTAGAGGACATTCTGGTACCATTCTTTATTCATGGCTGTATTTTCAGGCAAGACTGTGAGAGAGCCGATTCCCTTGGCTGAGAAGCAACCCCACACATGAATGGTTTCAGGATGCTTAACAGTTGGCATGAGACAAGACTGGTGGTAGCGCTCACCTTGTCTTCTCCGAATGAGGCGTTTTCCTGATGTCCCAAACAATCGAAAAGGGGATTCATCAGAGAAAATAACTTTACCCCAGTCCTCAGCAGTCCACTGCCTGTACCTTTTGCAGAATATCAGTCTGTCCATGATGTTTTTTCTGGAGAGAAGTGGCTTCTTTGCTGCCCTCCTTGAGACCAGGCCTTGCTCCAAGAGTCTCCACCTCACAGTGCGTGCAGATGCACTCACACCTGCCTGCTGCCATTACTGAGCAAGCTCTGCACTGCTGGTAGCCCGATCCCGCAGCTGAAACTCTTTTAAGAGACGGTCCTGGCGCTTGCTGGTTTTTCTTGGGCGCCCTGAAGCCTTTTTGGCAACAATGGAACCTCTCTCCTTGAATTTCTTGATGATGCGATAGATTGTTGACTGAGGTGCAATCTTTCTAGCTGCGATACTCTTCCCTGTTAGGCCATTTTTGTGCATTGCAATGATGACTGCATGTGTTTCTTTAGAGATAACCATGGTTAACAGAAGAGAAACAATGATGCCAAGCACCAGCCTCTTTTTAAAGTGTCCAGTGGTGTCATTCTTACTTAATCATGACAGATTGATCTCCAGCCATGTCCTCATCAACACCCACACCTGTGTTAATGGAGCAATCAGTGAAAAGAGGTTAGCTGGTCCTTTTAAGGCAGGGCTGCAATGATGTTGAAATGTGTTTTGGGGGATAAAGTTAATTTTCTAGCCAAATATTGACTTTGCAAGTAATTGCTGTTAAGCTGATCACTCTTTATAACATTCTGGAGTATATGCAAACTGCCATTAGAAAAAGTGAAGCAGTAGACTTTGTAAAAATTAATATTTGTGTCATTCTCAAAACTTTTGGCCATGACTGTAAGCCCAAAAGGCATCACTAGGTACTCAAAATGCCCCTCTGGGGTATTAAACGCCATCTTCCATTCATCCCTGTGCTTAATGCGAATAAGGTTATACGCCCCCCTGAGGTCAAGCTTGGTAAACCAACTAGCACTTTTCACTCTGGAAAATAGGTCAGAAATCAAAGGTAACGGATATTGATATTTAACAGTGAGATCTTATTCAGGAGACTATAATCAATACACGGCCTCAATGAACCATCCTTTTTGGCCACAAAGAAAAAAACGGCGCCCAAGGGTGAAGAGGATGGTCTGATATGACCCTTCTCCAATGATTCCTTGATATAAGATCGCATAGCATCGTGTTTCAGGTACAGATAAATTAAAAAGGCGACCTTTAGGAAATTTACCACCAGGCACTAATTCAATAGCGCAATCATAGCTTCTGTGAGGGGGCAAGGATGCAGATTTACTTTCACTAAACACATCAGAAAAATCAGTCAAAAAGTCAGGGACATCCTGAGACTGGTGAGAGGCAGAAAAAACAGGAGTGTCAGTATTAATACATTGGCAGCCCCAACTGGTCACAGACACAGATTTCCAATCTAAAACAGGATTATGAGACTGTAACCAAGGGAAACCTAGTACAATAATGTCATGCAGATTATGCAGCACCAGAAATTTGCAACTCTCCTGATGATCTGGTTCAACCCTCATTATCACCTGAGTAGAAAACTGGGGTTTATTCCCCGCCAAAGGGGTAGAATCAATGCCCAGTAGGGGAATAGACTTCTGCAGGGTATCATGGGAAACCCACAACGCTTGGCAAAGTCAAAATCCATCAGGTTAATAGCTGCTCCTGAATCAACAAAAGCCTGAGCAGAAAATGTGGACAGGGAGCAAATCAGGGTAACAGTCAACAGAAATTTAGTCTGAACACTACCCAAGACAACTGAGCGTGCAAAACATCTTCCCCGCTTAGGGCAGACAGAAATAGCATGGGAAGTGTCACCACAGTAGAAACAACCCATTGCGCTTACGAAACTCATGACGCTGAGCCCCAGAAGTCTGTCACGGGTGTGTCGCCACGAAGATCGTCGCGATTACACAACCTGACTTCTCAGCTGAGTTTCTGTTGCTTGGTGTTTTTCGGCAGTGAGGGAGTTAATTCTCCCTCTCTCTGTGCTAGACGAGGCCCAGCCTCACCCAGCTGCAGTTAATGCTGCAGTAATGGGATTCCTTCAAATACCTGCCAGTCTGCTAGGGAAGTGTCGGTGAAAGCATTCATGCAGACCATAACCCAAAAAGAAGGCAAAGTGTGAAAATACTCATCCATATATTGAACAAAACCCAAAAAAATCATGGACTAGGAGTCATAATGAAAAATTGTAAACTTTATTTAAATAAAAATCAAAAAAATAGATAAAACCAATAAGGTCAAGTAAAAGTCAGAATAACAAATACAAGGGAGAAAACAGCATCCGAATCTTAATCAGCAACCCTGATGGGAAGGTGACTCCCTTATATAAGACCAGTCAGTAACACCTGATTCCCAATCCTCACAATCTTCACTGGACAGACCAGCACCGCTTGTAACCACCAGAGGAAGCCTCTGCTCAGAACTCATCTCAAACCCATTCACAACACACGGGTGTGTCGCTACGAAGATCGTCGCGATTGCACACCCTGACTTCTCACAGCTGAGTTTCTGGTGCTGGGTGTTTTTCGGCAGTGAGGGAGTTAATTCTCCCTCTCTCTGTGCTAGACAAAGCCAGCCTCGCCCAGCTGCAATTAATGTTGCTGTAATTGGATTCCTTCAAATACCTGCCAGTCTGCTAGGGAAATGTCGGTGAAAGCATTCATGCAGACCAGCAGAGCGGATCGTGGTATTGTGAAGTCTGAAGTGAAGAGTACCTGGTGTGGTTTTTTCCCCTCCTCGCTTTATTGTTTATCTCCTTACCCGTTGGTGTTCCCTCTGTAGTTGTAGAGTGAGTTTTGTATGCAAGGTGGTCTTTTGTTTTACCCCTTGTACTGTCTCGTTCGTCTTATACTGTGTGTAGGCATTTACCTTCCCGTCCCTGTGGTAGTTATCAGGGTCCTTCTCAGGACTAGATTACTGAGGGTCAGGGATTCACAGGAGATAGGGTTACGCTGGCGGCCTGGACCTCTGTACCATCAACAGTACCTCCAGGTAGAGGGATTAGTCAGGGCCCCAGCTTAGGGTCAGCATAGACCCCTGTCCTCCTGTATACAGTGACATTTTCACCGACCAATACCAAAGAATCTCTCCAGCCACCATGGATCCAGTAGCCAGTCTAGCTCGGCAGTTGCAGAGTTTGTCCATGGAGCTGGCGGACGTTAAGTCCAAGGTTTTGTATCCCCTGGAGCAAGCCGGATCTGAACCTAAAGTAGCTCTCCCTGACAGGTTCACTGGAGGGCGGGACAAGTTTTTTGCTTTCCGGGAGGCATGTAAATTGTACTTTCGGCTGCGACCTCGGTCATCGGGGAGTGAAGATCAAAGGGTGGGAATTGTCATCTCGCTCCTACAAGGGGACCCCCAATCATGGGCGTTCTCTCTTCCCCCGGGCTCCACGGCTCTCCAGTCAGTGGATAGGTTTTTCGCAGCTCTGGGTCTTGTATATGATGACCCGGATCGGGTCTCCCTTGCTGAATCTAAGTTACGTAAGATACAGCAGGGAGATCGTCCGGCGGAAGAATTCTGTTCGGAGTTCCGTAGGTGGGCCACGGACACCCAGTGGAATGACCCGGCTCTTAGGAGCCAGTTTTGTCAAGGTTTATCTGACAAATTAAAGGACGTACTGGCACAGTATGACCCTCCCACGTCACTGGAAGCCGCTATGGCCCTTGCTATTCGCATCGACAGACGGCTTCGGGAGAGGTGCGGGGTAACTCCGCCCCCTGTGATGACTCCACCTTCTACTAGGTCCCCTTATATGGAGGTTCCCCTGGTCAGTCCAGAGGAGCCTATGCAGTTAGGAGGGACATCATTCCAAGGGAGGGGATCGGCAGTGCGCGCAAGACAGGAAGGTGTTTCTTCTGCGGGAGAAAGGGACATTTTATTGGGGGGTGTCCATCCCGTCCTTTGCAGAGTGAGAAGTCGCCGGAAAACTATTGATCCCAGGTTGTGTGGTGGACGACAATCTGGGAGTAAGTATTTCGTCCCCAGGTCCGTCTCAATTTCTCGTACCGGCGGAGGTGGTGGTAGGTACGAGAACTGAGAGTATATCTGTTCTTCTGGATAGTGGGGCCGGGGCTAATCTGGTGGACGCTCGGTTTGCCTGGGTTCAAGGTATGCGACTGAGTGTATTGGCTAAACCCATCCCCATATTCTCAATCGATGCCAGGCCTCTCGGTCAAGGTAGTTTTTTGCAAGCCGTGCATAACATAGATCTTCGAGTGGGGGCGATACATAAAGAATTGTCGTGTTATGTGTTGGAGGGTCTTCCCACTCCTACAGTGTTGGGCCTTCCTTGGTTAACTAAACATAATCCGGTTATTAATTGGCAATCCAGAGAGATAAGCCAATGGAGTGATTTCTGTAATAAAAACTGCATGAACACGGTCATCGGTGCGGTCGCGCCTAGGGTCTTACCTCCATTTCTGGCGGACTTTGAGGATGTATTTTCGGAGAAGGGTGTCAAGAACTACCTCCTCATCGCGTGTATGACTGTTCTGTAAAATTGCTCCCTGAGGCCAAGTTACCGAAATCTAGGTTGTATAACCTTTCTGGTCCTGAGAGGCAGGCCATGAAGGATTATATTTCGGAGAGTCTGGCTAAGGGGCATATTAGACCTTCATCTTCCCCGGTGGCCGTGGGGTTCTTCTTTGTGAAAAAAGAAAGATGGAGGCCTACGCCCTTGCCTGGATTTCCGTGAACTTAATCGGATTACGGTCCGAGATCCATATCCGCTCCCACTTATTCCCGATCTCTTCAATCAGATCGTTGACGCCAAATGGTTCTCTAAGTTGGATCTCAGGGGGGCGTATAATCTGATTAGGATGAAGGAGGGGGATGAGTGGAAGACGGCATTTAACACTCCGGAGGGGCATTATGTGAACCTTGTCATGCCATTCGGTCTGACTAATGCCCCGGCGGTGTTTCAACATTTTGTTAATGACATCTTTCGCCGCCTGGTGGGACAGTTTGTTGTCATTTATCTGGATGACATCTTAATTTACTCGCCGGATCTTGTGTCTCATCAGGAGCATGTTAGGCAGGTGTTGCAGATCTTGCGGGATAATAAAACTGTACGCCAAATGGGAAAAGTGTGTGTTCGCCATACAGGAACTTCAGTTTTTAGGATTCCTGGTGTCAGCATCCGGTTTTCGTATGGACCCTGGGAAGGTGCGGGCAGTTCTTGAGTGGGATCTGCCAGAGGATCTTAAGGCATTACAACGTTTCCAGGGGTTTGCTAACTACTACCGGAAATTTATTCGTAATTTCTCGTCCATTGTTAAACCTCTCACAGACATGACTAAAAAAGGGACGGATTTTTCAAGGTGGTCTGACAAGGCTTGTCAAGCGTTTTCCTCCTTGAAAAAATGTTTTGCTTCGGCACCCATACTCATTCAACCAGATGCGTCACAGCCGTTCATTGTGGAGGTAGACGCTTCTGAGGTAGGGGTGGGAGCGGTATTATCTCAAGGTCCGTCCCCTGGTAAGTGGCGTCCATGCGCCTTCTTCTCCAAAAAATTGTCGTCCGCTGAGAGGAATTACGATGTCGGCAATAGGGAACTCTTGGCCATTAAGTTACCTTTTGAGGAGTGGCGTCATTTTTTGGAGGGGGCAGTACACCCGGTCACCGTCATTACCGATCACAAGAACCTGCTATACTTAGAGTCCGCAAAACGTCTGAATCCCAGACAAGCTAGGTGGTCGTTGTTTTTTACCAGGTTTAATTTTGTCGTCACATATCGTCCTGGGTCAAAAAATGTAAAGGCGGATGCCTTATCTCGCAGTTTCCCTGGGGCCGGGAAGACGGATGACCCGGTCCCTATCCTTCAGGAGGGGGTGGTGGTGTCGGCAGTATGCTCTGAGCTTGAGGAGGAGGTATTGGAGGCTCAGGGGGACGCCCCTGTTGGACTTCCAGGGAGACTGTTTGTTCCGGATCAGTTGCGACAAAAGGTGATCGAGGCACACCATAATTCAGCTTTGGCAGGACACCCAGGGAGTAAAGCAACTGTGGATCTCCTCTCGTGCCGGTTTTGGTGGCCTAACTTACATAGGGAGGTGGTAACTTTTGTCGCATCCTGTGGGGTTTGTGCGCGCTCTAAGACCCGTCCGTCTGGGGCCCTCTTACCTTTGAAGATCCCGGAGCGTCCGTGGACTCATCTGCCTATGGACTTTATTACGGAACTCCCGCCGTCTTCGGGTAAAACAGTCATACTCGTTGTAGTGGACAGGTTCAGCAAGATGGCACATTTTATCGCTCTTCCTGCTCTTCCTAATGCTAAAACTCTTGCGCAGGTGTTCATTGGGGAGATTGTGAAACTTCACGGGGTACCCTCCGATGTGGTGTCGGATCGGGGGTCTCAGTTTGTGTCCAAATTCTGGAAGGCATTTTGTACACGGCAGGGGATGCAGTTGTCATTTTCATCGGCTTTTCATCCGCAGACCAATGGTCAGACAGAGCGTCTGAACCAGAGCTTGGAGACATATCTCCGGTGTTTTGTGTCAGAGAACCAGGAGGACTGGGCTTCTTTCTTGCCTCTGGGGAATTCGCTCTTAACAATAGGCGAGCGAGTCCACTGGTAAGTCCCCGTTTTTTGGGGCATATGGTTTTCACCCCCAGTTTTGTACTTTCAATGGGGGGGCTCTTCTGGGGTTCCTGAGGAGGAACATTTTCGTCGTCACTTGCTTCTGTGTGGAGAGGAGTGCTGAATAATCTGAGTACTACGGGGAACCGATACAAACGTATGGCTGATAGGAGGAGAGTGTCTGGTCCGGACCTAAGTGTGAACGATCGGGTATGGTTGTCTACCAAGAATATAAAACTTAAGGTTCCCTCCTGGAAACTGGGTCCCAGGTTCATCGGGCCATACAGGATCAGTTCTATAATTAATCCGGTGGCATTCCGTCTTGACCTTCCCCCCACGTTTAAAATTCACAATGTGTTCCACAGATCGTTGCTTAAGAGGTATGTGGCGCCGGTGATACCGTCACCTTTACCTCCTCCTCCAGTGGTGGTCAATGGTAACTTGGAGTTTCAGGTGTCGAAAATCATTGATTCACGTCTGAATCGCCGGGCCCTTCAGTACCTGGTTCATTGGAAGGGGTATGGTCCTGAGGAGAGGACGTGGGTTCCTGCGTCGGATATTAACGCAGACCGATTAATTCGGGCCTTCCACACAACTCACCCAGATAAACCTGGCCCTGAGGGTCCGGAGGCCCCTCGTAGAAGGGGGGATACTGTCACGGGTGTGTCGCCACGAAGATCGTCGCGATTACACAACCTGACTTCTCACAGCTGAGTTTCTGTTGCTTGGTGTTTTTCGGCAGTGAGGGAGTTAATTCTCCCTCTCTCTGTGCTAGACGAGGCCCAGCCTCGCCCAGCTGCAGTTAATGCTGCAGTAATGGGATTCCTTCAAATACCTGCCAGTCTGCTAGGGAAGTGTCGGTGAAAGCATTCATGCAGACCAGCAGAGCGGATCGTGGTATTGTGAAGTCTGAAGTGAAGAGTACCTGGTGTGTTTTTTTCCCCTCCTCACTTTATTGTTTATCTCCTTACCCGTTGGTGTTCCTTCTGTAGTTGTAGAGTGAGTTTTGTATGCAAGGTGGTCTTTTGTTTTACCCCTTGTACGGTCTCGTTCGTCTTATACTGTGTGTAGGCATTTACCCTCCCGTCCCCTGTGGTAGTGATCAGGGTCCTTCTCAGGACTAGATTACTGAGGGTCAGGGATTCACAGGAGATAGGGTTACGCTGGCGGCCTCGACCTCTGTACCATCAACAGTACCTCCAGGTAGAGGAATTAGTCAGGGCCCCAGCTTAGGGTCAGCATAGACCCCTGTCCTCCTGTATACAGTGACAGCGTGACAAAGTCACTCCATCACACTGCATGGGCTCAGGAGCTGGATTACAAGGCAACACTATCTCACGCATACCTCTGCGCTCACGCAAACGTCTGTCAATTTGAATAGCCAAAGACATAGAATCATTGAGACCAGAGGGAACAGGGAATCCCACCATAACGTCCTTTACTTTTTCTGACAGACCCTTTCGAAAAAGGGCTGCCAAAGCTTCATCATTCCATTTGGTCAGGACTGCTCACTTTCGAAATTTCTGACAGTACATCTCAGCTTCTTCAAGACCCTGATTTAATGCCAACAAGATCTTTTCAGCTTGATCAGTGACATTAGGTTCATCATACAATAACCCCAAAGCCTGAAAAAATACATCAATATCATTCAAAACAGGATCCCCAGGTGTCAGGGAAAAAGCCCAATCCTGAGGGTCGCCGTGCAGCAGAGAGATGACAATTTGAACCTGCTGTGTAGCGTTTCCTGAGGACTTAGGCTTTAAGGCAAAAAACAACTTAGTTATTTTTGAAATTCAGAAATTTAGATCGATCCCCCAAAAACAAAATCTGGCATGGGGATCCTAGGTTCCACAACCGGCAACCCAGCAAGATAGGTAGCAATACTCAGAACCTCAGTGGCAAGCTGATCCACACGGCCAGACAACTGTGCAAACTCCATTGAGAGAAAAAAAAAAAAAAATTTCCTCCTCAACACCCAGAGAAAAGAGGGGGAAAAAAATGCAACAAACAGAGTTTCCTTATTACTATTTTACCCTTCTGTGAGTACCATACAAATTTCAGTTTTTTGGCCGGTTATACTGTTATGTTTCGGTAACTGAGGAGAAAAAACAAAAAATAGCAAAAGCGGTAATACACCAGAGAGGCTGGAACCTATTGGATTGCAGTAACCTGAACTAACCACACAACTAGAAGTAGCCGTGGAGCGTTCCTACGGTGATCCTAGACACCTCGTCACAGCCTAAGAGATAACTACACCTAAAGGCAGAAAGATGAAAGCTATCTGCCCCAGAGCAGATCCCCAAAGAAAATAGGAAGCCCCCAAACATGTAATGGCGGTTAGACAAGAAGAAAGCACGGACACAGACAGAAAATAGAATGAGCAAACGCTGGGCCCAATCTGTCTAGACAGAAAAGTACAGGAATGAATTCTGACTGCAATCCAACAAAACCCTAACAAAAATACCAACACTTCTGATTGCCAAAAAACCTGAGATCACACGTTCTCATCCACCTAAATCAGATCTCTGGTGTAACAAAACGCTATTCAGCAAATAAAAAGTAACAAAGGAGCAAAGCAAAAGTGCAGACACAAACGGAGCACAGTTGCAGCGCCAGACCCCCAAAAGGGGACAGGCTGCAGTCCACTACAAGCAGCAAACCAGCAGAGAAAATCAAGCAGAGGAAAAAAAAACAGCAAACACTTATCTGAAGGAGAGCAGGAAACTAGCAGTGCTTCAAGCAAGACCAGAAGGAACAATTGATAACCGGCAAGGCTGCTGGGAACTCAGGCCACTTATATCCTACCATTCAGCGCCAGCTGAAGGCCATTCAGTAATCAGTTCATTACCCTCAGCAACCACCGGAGGGAGCCCCAGCTCAGAAGCCGCCTCTAGCATATTCACAACACGTAATTGACGATTAAAACAATTCAGGTATTCCAGAAGAACGATTCCTATTAAATCTCATGAAAATTTATGCCAAGGTCTTAGCATTAAGTAAATTTTGCACTGTGAGGAGTACCTTGGAGTTGGTGGCAACAAGAGCACCATAAATGGTCATTTGTGCTCTGGTCCTGGCGTTCCCAGCCTGCATACGTGTGTACGCCCCGCTCCCGTTGCCCCTGCCGGCTCTCGACGTCTGACAGCGGTGATTGGCATCTTGGTTGCCTTCCACCGCATGACGCTGGAATGTGACACGCGTCACTTCCAGTCACACGGTGCTATTACCGGATCAACATAACATGCTGTATACTATAAATATCCAGCAAACCGTAGAACGTGCATGCCCCCTGACAAAGGCGGGACCAAAACGTGTGTTGGGCGGACGCGCACCCATTTGGATTCTGGCAGCAATTTGCACGGTCTGCATAAGTAATGTTCACCATATATGTTGCAATAATGGCTTGTTATATAGCCCACATTGGTGGATAGACATACTGTACATACATTGGTATAGTAATTAATTACTGCTGAATGATTGCTGTGATATTATGGTCAGTGATTCAAGTGAACAGACACTAGCAGCACTATATGTAATTGTTGGCCATTTATAGCCATATCCATGATGTGTGTGTTCTAAGTGTTTACAGCTGATACATATTTGTTTGGTATACAATTTTATATCTCCTTTCTCCACACCAGTTGTTATGCTTTTAGCAATAAAGTAAAATTTATTTACTCTTTTTGGACTAGTATATTGTTGTTTTTCCTTGTTTGTCTCCGCTTCATGACGATGGGTCCAGTATAGTCCATTATTAATACACGAGGTATATATATATTCTTAGACATGGTTCTACTTATATGACGATTGTTAACATAGGCTTTTGTTGTTTGAGTTTTTTTTATTAGGTAAAGTGGGTAAAGCGCAATGAAATGTGAAATTTTACTGAATCTGTTCACCACCACCACCACCACCAAAATTACAGTATTACCTGCCAACACGGGTAAATCAGTGATAAAATCGACCGATAAATGACTCCAAGGTCTACTGGGAATCGTCAGTGGTTGAAGAGAACCAGAGAAACGAGTATGAGAGGTTTTAAAATCCGCACAGACACTGCTGGCAGCTACACACACCCGGACATCCTGATGTACCTCTGATTACCAAAAATGCTAAGAAGATCTGTGGTGGCTTTATTACTGGGATGTCCAGCCTAAACCGAATCATAATGTTCACTAAGAACTCTCAGACAGAGATTCACAGGTACAAACGGACAGGCAGCAGGGGTGTCTTCCTGGGCCTCCACAACCTTTCTCAAGAACGGAGCATATAACATAGTAACATAGTTTTTAAGGTTGAAGGAAAACTTTAAGTCCATCTAGTTCAACCCATAGCTTAACATGTTGATCCAGAGGAAAGCAAAAAAAAAACATGTGGCAAACAGTAAGCTCTATAATGGGGAAAAAATGCCTTCGCTACTCCACTTACGGCAATCTGACTAGTTCCCTGGATCAACGCCCTATCAAGGAATGTAGTATATATAACCTGTAATATTATACTTTTCAAGAAAGGCATCCAGGCCCTTCTTAAATTTTAGTAGTGAATCTCTCATTACAACATTAGACGGCAGAGAGTTCCATAGTCTCACTGCTCTTACAATAAAGAATATGAGTCTGTGATTATGATTAAACCTTCTTTCCTCCAGACGTAGAGGATGCCCCCTTGTCCCCGTCACAGGTCTAAGCGTAAAAAGATCATTAGAAAGGTCTTTGTACTGTCCCTCATGTATTTATACATTATAATAAGATCACCCATAAGTCTTTGTTTTTCCAAACTAAATAACCCCAAGTGTAATAACCTGTCTTGGTATTGCAAACCCCCCAGTACTCTAATAACCTTGATTGCTCTTCTCTGCACCCGCTCTAGTTCAGCTATGTCTTATACACCGGAGACCAGAACTGTACACAGTATTCCCAGGCTCCCAGGTATTTTGCCCATATTGTTGCACAATTGCTAATTTGCACTATTGCTATCTTGCACTCTGTTATATTTCACCTTGTATCTTGGCCATACACTATTTTGCACTCATGCACTTTAATTAGGCATTAGTCTATCTATCTGGTCTATTTTTTTCATGGTGTTTATTCTTACTTTTTGGTGGCCATTTATCTGGTTTTATTAGTTGAGCCTGTTATCATTTTTTTGGCTAATTATGAGCCTTTATTATTATTTGTGGAAATTGATGCTTTATATGGATGAATAATTCCCTGTTTTTTAATTAACTGTGGATTTTGAGCTCTCATTTTTACTATATGTACACATATCAATTGTTGGTGTTTTGTGTTGTGCCATTAATTAATAAAGGCTATTTCTTTCATTGATTTGATTTGATTTTATTATTTTATTTATTCACACCCATCCTGCCGGTCAGTTTCTCCGCCAATTCCTCTGTGTTTCTTTCTATTTTATCCGGATGGTCTGCCATCCATTTTTTCAGGATGTAGTACATCATTATATGTCATTACTATTTTAATTATTTATATTTGATACTATAGGCATTACATGCTTCTGCTTAACAAACCATCATAAGGTGACGAGCCAGACGTCCAGCTATAGGTGTTACCTTGACATCACGTTATCACTCTTAAAGGCTATCATGGTGTAGAGCAAGATGGCAATGAAGGCTGTAATGGAGGTCTATGCTCTTCAGTGATGAATCCCACCTTTGTCTTGGATGCAGTGATAGCTGGAGATTGGTCTGGAGACTACATGGGCAACACCATGAACAGGCAAACATGAAGGTGTCCCAGAAGCAGTTTTTCAACATGAAAACGCCAGGCCACATGTTGCTTGTGCTACTGCGTCGTCTTGGGACTTGTTTCCTATCAGACATTATTGGTTGGCAATTGCAAAGGCATGTAAGTGTGTGTACTTCTATACTTGGCACTCATATATAATACTGAATAAAGATATGCTGTTTACAGAAAAAAGACCACTGAGCCCACAGTGATTGCCTGCATCGGTTATATGCACTACAATCAGAACATCATCACAAAAAAAAAAGACGTTTACAACACTGAAAAACTTGACCGAAGAACATGAATGCAATAATGAATTGGGCCCTTTGTGTCTTAAGCTGGGTTCACATCGTGTTATGGCCCTGCGCTTAATGCATCCGTTTCATAGCGGCACTAACGCTATGTAACGGATGCGTTAACGCACCCATTGGCCGCCATTATAGTAACGCATCCTAACGCATGCCAAATTTGGCATGCGTTAGCGATGATGCGTTACTTTGTGACGCACCTTCAAACGCGTTCTACAGCATTTTAGGGTGCGTCAGGTCTAACGCACAGCGAATGGACGCGTTTGCTGTGCATAGGCCTGTATGGCTAACGCATGGTAAAATGCTACCATACGTTAGTGCACACGTTAGCGCTAGGGGTTAAAAAGAGGTAAAAAAATGACATCTGCGTTAGTGCATCCTTTTAACGGATCCGTTAAACAGATGCCCCTAACGCAATGTGTTCCTAGCCTTAGCCATATAGCATATTTAAAGGGACTGCGGGAACTTGATTTGGGCCAGGAATTGCTTGCTTTTTTTGCTTTTCAAGGTTATATCAGAGGCCTTTGTGAAGAGTATTATATCCTGACTCACGTCTTTACTCTGCAACGTTCAGAACTAAAGAAAATACCATAGTCTGCCTAGACAATGGTGATCTTTGTTTTACAAAAATGTCATTAATTTTGAAAATCTATTTAGTCCTTTCATCCTGGTTCTGCCAATTGCAGGTCTTTGTTGCATCCTTTGTTGTTAAGCAGTGATCCAGTACACATTGGCAGTCTACTACATCTATGGCTTTAGACTTATTTAGTCTTCTTATAGTGGCTTGAGAAAGTATTCAACCCCTTGGCTTTTTACCTATTTTGTTACATTACAACCTGTGTTTAAATATTTTTGTAATCTGAGGTGTGTGATCTATCAGTACTAAATAGTCAAAGTTGGTGAAGTGAGAAAAATATAGGAGTAAATTAAATTTATGGGATCAAATAACTAAAAATTGTCATGTGCATATGTATTCACCCCTTTTGCTATGAAGCGCTGTTTTGGTAGCAGTAGTAGTTTTTGTCATACAAAAATGGCTAGTGTTCATCATCTGAACCAAGTCAATTCATAGATTCTGTTTGTTTTTCCACAAAGCCCCATTTTTCCATGGTTAGTCTTTCGGTTTTTGGTCTGAAGATCTCTTGGGTAGTGATGGAAGTTGAAAGGACCATGCTTGTTGCTGCAACAATGGACCATTTCCAGGTCTTGATCTAAAGGAAACAAAAATATACAGTATATATATATATATATATATATACAGTACAGACCAATAGTGTGGACACACCTCATTTAAAGATTTTTCTGTACTTTCATGACTATGAAAATTGTACATTCACACTGAAGGCATCACAACTATGAATTAACACATGTGGAATTATATACTTAACAAAAAAGTGTGTAACAACTGAAATTATGTCTTATATTCTAGGTTCTTCAAAGTAGCCACCTTTTACTTTGATGACTGGATTGCGCACTCTTGGCATTCTCTTGATGAGCTTCAAGAGGTAGTCACCGGGAATGGTTTTCACTTCACAGGTGTGCCCTGTCAGGTTTAATAAGTGGGATTTCTGGCCTTATAAATGGAGTTGGGACAATCAGTTGTGTTGTGCTGAAGTCTGGTGGATACAAAGCTGATAGTTCTACTGAATAGACTGTTAGAATTTGTATTATGGCAAGAAAAAAGCAGCTAAGTAAAGAAAAATGAGTGGCCATCATTACTTTAAGAATTGAAGGTCAGTCAGTCCGAAAAATTGGGAAAACTTTGAAAGTGTCCCCAAGTGCAGTTGCAAAAGCCATCAAGCTCTACAAAGAAACTGGCTCACATGAGGACCGCCCCAGGAAAGGAAGACCAAGAGTCACCTCTGCTTCTGAGGATAAGTTTATCCGAGTTACCAGCCTCAGAAATCGCAGGTTTACAGCAGCTCAGATTAGAGACCAGGTCAATGCCACACAGAGTTCTAGCAGCAGACACATCTCTACAACAACTGTTAAGAGGAGACTTTGTGCAGCAGGCCTTCATGGTGAAATAGCTGCTAGGAAACCACTGCTAAGGACAGGCAACAAGCAGAAGAGCCTTGTTTGGGCTAAAGAACACAAGGAATGGACATCAGACCAAAGCACAGATTTCCACTGGTCTAATGAGTCCAAATTTGAGATCTTTGGTTCCAACCACCGTGTTTTTGTGCGACGCAGAAAAGGTGAACGGATAGACTCTACATGCCTGGTTCCCACCGTGAAGCATGGAGGAGGAGGTGTGATGGTGTGGGGGTGCTTTGCTGGTGACAATTTTGGGGATTTATTCAAAATTGAAGGCATACTGAACCAGCATGGCTACCACAGCATCTTGCAGCAGCATGCTATTCCATCCGGTTTGCGTTTAGTTGGACCATCATTTATTTTTCAACAGGACAATGACCCCAAACACACCTCCAGGCTGTGTAAGGGCTATTTGACCAAGAAGGAGAGTGATGGGGTGCTATGCCAGATGACCTGGCCTCCACAGTCACCAGACCTTAACCCAATCGAGATGGTTTGGGGTGAGCTGGAAGACCATTTCCGGTGACTACCTCTTGAAGCTCCCACATGTGTTAATTCATAGTTTTGATGCCTTCAGTGTGAGTGTACAATTTTCATAGTCATGAAAATACAGAAAAATCTTTAAATGAGAAGGTGTGTCCAAACTTTTGGTCTGTACTGTGTATATACATATATATAATATATATATATATATTATTCTCTGAGATAACACCTGTTTGTTGGGACGTGTTTTCACTTCTTTTGCCCAGGTTTCATAACTATCAGCACATTATCTGCACCACGACCAATTACTTTAGCAAGTACTGGAGGACCTTTGTCCCCCAGTTGTTTCACCCAGATTTTTGCACCATCATTGATAGGATATGTGGATCCAAATCCTTTATCAAATCTCACCTGATGGGCACATCTCTGGTCTGTGCTTATTGGTAAGTAGCTTTTTCTCCCAGGTCCCCACATTTCTGGTGTGCCCACTGAGTCAATCTGAGCAGTCCCTCAGTGGTGTCAGTCTTTGAACTTGACAGTGAGGTATTCGTGATACCTTCAAACTTACTTACCCTACCAAAAACCCCTTCTTCTTTTTAAAACCAACTTATCCCCATTCTCACCCTCCAACGCCGAATAAACCACTCCATTCCACTTTTTGGATAAATTGGCCACAGCAGCCTTTATTAACAATTTAACAATAAATTAACATTTTAAACATTTTCCAAGGAGGGGGTGGTCCTCGAAGCCCTCAAAATTTATCAAACCACCTTTTTCCACTCTGGTCCCATGCGAAGTCTTGCCTCCAGCCGCTAAACACCAGCTCGAAGACATAATATCCGACTCGCATGGCCAGTATCCACCACAAACCACAAGTTCCATCCCAAATTCCAACACTCCACGTACCCTTCATCTCCGACCATTTAATCCACCTAAGGGGGAGTCCAGGAGCTGTTAAGATCCCCCCCCCCTCCGATCCACCATTTTATTATCACCAACTTCGAGGACCTTTCCCCCCCCATGCCATGCTGCCGCGACAAATAAAACAATAATCTTCAAACAAATGCACATGCATAACATTGCAATTCTTAACTGTTAAGACCCTATCACCATTTTAATAAGGGACGGGTGGGTGGGAGCTTCAATATATCTGTCTGGGGCACCTAAAATGGTTACCCCCTCGTCGTTACCTCAGGCCTTTATACCCCCTCATACTCTTGCTCCTCCTCCCCCCCCCCCTTCACTTGCCCCGAGCAACCAATAATCTGACCCCAAACCCACTGAATAATTTAACCCCTTATGATCCCCATCCCTACTAATTCTCGGTCCTCTCAACCCCTGTCATGGTGGCCTCCCTTTTAATGACCCAGGGTCATAGTCCGGCCCTACTTGACAGTGAGGTATTCGTGATACCTTCAAACTTACTTACCCTACCAAAAACCCCTTCTTCTTTTTAAAACCAACTTATCCCCATTCTCACCCTCCAACGCCGAATAAACCACTCCATTCCACTTTTTGGATAAATTGGCCACAGCAGCCTTTATTAACAATTTAACAATAAATTAACATTTTAAACATTTTCCAAGGAGGGGGTGGTCCTCGAAGCCCTCAAAATTTATCAAACCACCTTTTTCCACTCTGGTCCCATGCGAAGTCTTGCCTCCAGCCGCTAAACACCAGCTCGAAGACATAATATCCGACTCGCATGGCCAGTATCCACCACAAACCACAAGTTCCATCCCAAATTCCAACACTCCACGTACCCTTCATCTCCGACCATTTAATCCACCTAAGGGGAGTCCAGGAGCTGTTAAGATCCCCCCCCCTCCGATCCACCATTTTATTATCACCAACTTCGAGGACCTTTCCCCCCCCATGCCACAAGCATAAATGTTCTAATCCCTTAAACATTTATGTCCCTCCATACCTTCAAGCCCTTCTCGATGCCCTCCTGAATAGCCAAACACCACATGTCTAAACCAATAGCATTTAGATGAACCCCATCCTTCCTCCAAAATTCACCTTCCCCTGACTCCAAGTCCCAGTGTCTTACCACAATCGCCCCATTCCTTACCATAAAACGAGAAATTGCTCTATTTAATTTAATCCGAGCCTTATTAATACCTTTCACCGATCTTGCCCCACGCCATACTTTTCTAGGAATAATATCCGACCATACCAACAATAATTTCGGAAACATGGCCCATAACCGTAACGCGTCAAATTTAATATCCCTAATCAAAGTTCTACAAGGGCGTTTACCCAAGTCATTCCCTCCCAGGTGAATAACTAAAATCTCCGGAGCTCTATCTAACCTAACAAATTTATTAAACTCGGGCCAAAAACTATTCCATGACATTCCCCGTTTACCGATCCAGTGAAGCACAGATGTATTTCTTGAAATACCCAATTGCCGCCCGTCTGGACGAATCGCTGCCCTAAGCGCTGCCCAAAAGACAAACGAGTGCCCCATTATCCATGTTAGAAGAGTCTTTAGTTCTGGAAAGAAAACAAACATAAGAAAACCACAAAGTCAAAACAACAGTCATCTACTAAAACCTAAACAAACTTATAACAAAGACGGGCGTACATACGATCGAAACCTTGTCGACTCCCAACGCCCAATCCTCTTTACCAAGTCATCACCCATACCACTTCTAGCAGCCTCCGTGGCTGCGCCAATTCGAAAGGAATGTCCACTATAATTACTAGACACTATGCCCGCTTTACCCAGACACTGTTTAAAAACTGACATAAACTGAAAGTGCGATAAAAATGACCCATCCTCATGTCTTAACAAAGGGTCAACTTCAGGCCCCCCGAGTTCCATGAACTTCTTTACGCAATGTACAGGGCATACAGGCGAGCCGTTTACTTCGAACAGCACCACCGAGCAGCCCTTCCCTTCCACATCTGTTTTTGATGACTGGATAAATAATTCTAACCTATCTTCAAATAATAACACATCTCGTCTCAAAAGACCCCCTTTCTTATACCTCGCAGGACTTACCAATTCCCCAAGCCTAAAAGCCCCGAAGAATGCCAATGAAAAAGCTGCCCTAAAAAGTATTAACTCCCATCGAGAAGAACATACTCCCCTAAGTTCTCTTCCTAGTACTAGTAGCACATCATAAGATACTGGCCGTCTCCCATCTAAGACCTTCCAACCTTTTTTCCACCCTTTCACTGCTTGTTGAATTAAAAATGATTTGGTCACATCCTGTCTACCCCTGAATTTAAGACCAAACGATATCCCCGACAAAAACTTATTGAGCTTCGGAACCGACCATCCTGTTTCCCAATGATGACCCAAAAACAGCAATAAACTAATCTCATCCCCTAATTCCTTGTCCAATGTTGAAGCCCAATCTAACCACAACTCCCATGCCCTATTATAACTTTTCCATGTGCCTGAAGCCAATGACCTATTTAACAAGTTCCTCACTGCCCCCCTGGCAAGGTCCATAGATTCTCTGGGCATACCATCTGACCAGATTCCGCTTGAAACGACATTTCCCGTACTCGCTCCAGCTGTAAACACAAAAGAACGTCCATGTTAGTCTCAATAACTGACTTCTTCAATGACGCCGTGACCCAAACATTCAAACTCAAACCCAGCCATACCAAGTGCTGCGTTACCCTTAAAACCAACTGATCCGGAGACGATAAAGAATTGATAGCTTTCACCGATCCTTCAAACTGACAACCAAAACAAATCTTTTTATCCCGTACGGCTTCTGGCCATAAAGACAATGCCACAACGATTTGAAAAACTTCACGCAGAACCTGATTAGCCGCCCAACTTCTCTCCTTCCACAACTGGGGCCAGTGTTCAACTAACCAGCACCCTTGGAAAAACAGACCAAAACCCTCATCACCTACTGTGTCTATCAAAATGCCCAAAACTTCTGCTGCCACGACCGGCGCAATCCACAGCGACCTACCATTGTACGTTTCCAAGAAAAAGTGCCCATGTTTTAAGATCCTCCTTCAATCCTTTCTGGAGTCTGATAAAATGAGTAGGGGCCTTCACCCCTACCGTCGCCAAGGACAGACGACGACAAAAAGCTCTACCCATCGGAATTATGCGACAAGCAAAGTTTAATTTTCCCAGCAAAGATTGCACCTCTTTCAATGTCATTTTCTTAGAAACTAACGCTCGGTTCACCTCTGTTCTCAGATCCACTACTTTTTCAATGGCAACCTGCACTCCATCGCCAATGAATCAATTTCAATGCCCAGAAAGCTCAAACAGGTGACCGGACCCACCGTTTTTTCCGCTGCCAATGGCACCCCAAATGAACGGGCAATTTGTTCCATGGAGTGTAACAATACCGAACAATCCACTGAATGTGATGCCCCAACGAACAAAAAATCGTCTAGGTAATGAATGCAAGAACTCAATCCAGATACCTGCTTAACCGTCCACTCCAAAAACGTGCTAAAAGTTTCAAAATAAGCGCACGATAATGAACAGCCCATAGGTAGACAACGGTCAATGAAAAACCCCCCTTCCCAAAAACATCCCAACAAATGCATGCTGTTGGGGTGAACAGGTAACAGCCGAAAGGCCGCTTCTATATCTGTTTTTGCTAGCAACGCACCTTTTCCACATTCCCGAACCAATACCATAGCCGAATCAAACGATGCATACAAAACTGAACAAACCAGGGGATCTATACCGTCGTTCACCGACGAACCCTTAGGAAATGATAAATGATGAATCAGCCTAAATTTGTTAGGCTCCTTCTTAGGTACAACCCCCAATGGAGAAACCCTCAAATTAGTAATGGGAGGAACATCAAATGGACCTAGCCATCCTACCTAACGATACTTCCTTAGCCAATTTCTCAGAAACAATTTGAGGAATTCCCGCGCTGATTTCAAATTTTTGGTTGATAACCTGACTGCAACATCTAAAAATGGTATTTTAAACCCATTTTTGAAACCCTCCCAAAGTAAAACTGCCGCTTCCCTATTCGGGTATTTATTTAGAAACGGTTCCATCTTTTCCAGGCGTACCGGAGTCACCCCTTTTTCCAGTGGAGTCCAACACTCTTTGGCTCCCTCCCCTAAAACATCTTGCCGAACCGTGATTTCCCCCACAGGATGCACATTCATGTTTAAATTTGCATTTTGACCCAAACTTACAGACTCCCTCATTGAAAGCGAAACACAGCCCTTTTTGCATTGCCACCGAGTGCCCTGACTGATTCTGGCCCCGGTGCCCCCTTGAAACGATTGACTCCCTAGAATTGATCTACTTGGCGCCGCTAACCTCATCCATAATGCTATGTCCTTATGATCCCACCTCACACTAGGCCGTGCAGCTTTACGCTGCCGGAATTGCTCATCATATCTCAGCCAACCCTGCCCTCCATACACTCTGTACGCCTCACCAATCGTATCCATATAACAAAAAAAAAAGCGCCGAACAATTTTCGGGCGCTTTTTCCCCAATGATGCATGCTAAAATTGCGAACGCCTGTAGCCAAATGGTAAATGTCCGCGGAATTAGCCGATATCTTCTCTTATCCTCATCCTCTTTCCTAGTCTCGTCCCTCCTCACCCTGTCCAAATTGAAACGTTCAAGGGGAAGGAGGGAGAATATATCAATATATTCACCCCTCCATATCTTCTCTTTCACTTCCTGTTTCAAATGCATCCCTAACGGCCCTTCGAAACAAACATACACTTCACCTTTCGCCGAATCGTCCAAATGTGGTGACTCTTCTACCATATCCCCAGAATGACCAAGCTGTTCCGTCAATTCATCACTGCGAGCAGCCGCGGCCATCGCCGTTGCTGTAGACCCCACACCTTGACCGCCAGCTGCTCCGACACGCTCCCTACCTCCACTCCCTATATTGCCTAACCCTGTATTACCTAACCAAGCTTGTAATGGTGAAGCCCCCCCGGGAGTCATTTTAGATTCCCACATCTTCCACACTTCATACAAACCCTGCAATATTACACCCATACCCGCACCAGTGCCCCCTGCAAACACACCCCCGCTCAAACCCAAATCAAACCCAGGCACCGGTTGTTCGGAAATCGCCACCCCCCCCTCACCTGACTGCCTGGGCGCTGTGTACCCAGCAGCCGTGCTTCCGGAATCCCGACGTAGCAGGTCCTCATCCGAAACGCCGATAGCCTGTGATGATGTTGATGATGCTGATGCCGGAACGCGTAGCCGAACCATACTGTTCGCCACGTTGCTCATAGATCTTGTGTCATCCTGATGCATGTATGACGCTACGCTTTGACCAAACACATGTTGATCACTGATCCTGGGACTAACCCCTAACCCCTGTGGCCCCCACCCCCTGCCATAGTAAAAGGCATTGCTGGCATTATGTCGGCTGTCCCCCCACCCCCCCAGGCAGCTGCACCCAATGTCATGTCTGTGATGCTAGTATCAGCGGCAGCAGCCGGTGTAAGCACAAGGCTCGACGGCCTGTACTCACCAGCTGCTCCGCGTCCCATCCGCTGCTGTGCCGCTCTGTTCCTGCGTCCTCCCCTCGCACCGTCAGGCGACTGCTCCTGCGCTCCCTCCTGCGATCTTTCAATGGCCGGGTTTGAATTTCCCGCTGCTGCCGAGGGGGCGGGGCCATCTTGCCGCGTCATCTGAGGCTGCGACCGGCGTGTAGGCCCCAGAGCACCGCTGATCCTCCGCTGCTGCTCCACCGCTGCTCCCTGCCGAGCCCCCACCGCACTGTGGCTCGTTTCCACGCTCACCCCCGCTGCCGCCGATGAGGAGGAGGCCGACACCTCCTCCTGATGCAGGTCCCGCCGCATGACAGGATTCCTCCCGGCTCTAGAGCGGGGCGCCCTCGGCCTATTGCCCGCGCTCCGAGCCGGAGGTTCCCCGGAGGGGCTCCTTACCCGGCGCCGGACCCGGGGGGTAACTTCGGGGCTGAGGCGCTCAGGAGGCCTGGTTCTCCTAGGCCGGCGCCCCGACGCGACATCATGTAGAGTTCCCCCGTCATTAAGCAGGCCGTCTATGGAAGCCTGCAGCCAATCGGGTCCCCTTAGAGCTGCAGCATCCCGCAGTTGCTGAAGGATGGAATCAACATCCATCTCAAGGTAAGTACTGCTACCCTACACAGCTTCAATATATCTGTCTGGGGCACCTAAAATGGTTACCCCCTCGTCGTTACCTCAGGCCTTTATACCCCCTCATACTCTTGCTCCTCCTCCCCCCCCCCTTCACTTGCCCCGAGCAACCAATAATCTGACCCCAAACCCACTGAATAATTTAACCCCTTATGATCCCCATCCCTACTAATTCTCGGTCCTCTCAACCCCTGTCATGGTGGCCTCCCTTTTAATGACCCAGGGTCATAGTCCGGCCCTACTGGATTCAGCGACTGATATTTTGGCATTCTCATCTGCTACTGAGTTGAAGAATCTTTCTAGTGTACCTGAAGCACAATAAGCATCAACATTAAACATGGTCACCTTCTGTACAATTGCCCAGATATCTTGCCACAACTCTTTTCCCCATACTACAGGATTGTTCCATTCAGTAATATTAGGCACAAGCACACCGGTCTCCTTCTAATCCTGTAATTATAACCTTGTGCCCACTGAATTGCTTTGGATTTCTAAAAATCGAACTGGCCTCCGCCCCTGTATCTATGAAAGCTTTAACATGCTGCCTGTTTTTGTTTTTCCAGTTAATCACTAAATCTACATGGGGGCGTCTATTCATTTGTGGGGCGTGGCCAGCAAGTCATTCACTCTCCTCGTCCCCCCTCCCCATCGAATCTCCATTTCCGATGAAGATATCTTGGAAGGAGAAAATTATAGCCCCTTCAGTTGGGCATTGATTTCCTGTATCAAGGATTTGACTTCAGCATAAAGATCCTCAAACCTCGGTGCTGTGAGCTTTGATGGAGACAAAGAGGGAGCAGACTCTCTCTCGCCCCCACTGTGGAGATTCAGAATCTTTTACTGTAACCTTTTTATTATGTGAAACACCTGCCTTTTTATTAAGTCCTCTCTTCTGATACAATTTCCACATCTCGTCAGTACAAATCCCATCTATTTTATCCCTGTGGACGCCATCTTTTATTAAGGCCATAAACATATTTCCGGGTAATACGGGATCTAGGATTGTAATGACTTGACATCGTCAAGCTGCTCTTCAGAGGGAAAATTACCCTTATGTTTGGGACCCCAATCTCCCAGATCCCTTAACTGTCAAATTACCTCCAATGTATTGGCGATTGTTTTCCCAGTCTGATTTACCATTAGCGTCATCATGATATGTTTATAAGCTGGAAGGGCATTTCTAATGATACGATTTCTAACTGATACACTTACAACAACTTGCATATAATCATCATAGGTCAGTGATGGCGAACCTTTTGAGACCGAGTGCCCAAACTGCAACCTAACACCCAATTATTTATGACGAAGTGCCACACGTCAAATGCCCTCTGATCCTTTATGCAGAATATGCCCATCACGATCCCCTTCATGCGAATATGCTTCATCACGATCCCCTTCATGCAGAAATATGCCCCATCATGATCCCCTTCATGCAGAAATATGCCCATCATAATCCCTTTCTTGTAGTTATATGCTCCATCATGATCCCCTTCTTGTAGTAATATGCCCATCATGTCCCTTCTGTAGTAATGCCCCATCATGATCCTTTCTAGATATGCCCATCATGATCCTCCTATCTATCATTGTTTTAGTAATATGCCCCATCATGATCCCCTTCTTGTAGTAATATGCCCCTTCATGTAGAAATGCCCCATCATGATCCCGTTCATGCAGAAATATGCCCCATCATGATCCCCTTATTGTAGTATTATGCCCCATCATGATCCCCTTCATGTAGAAATGTCCCATCATGATCCCCTTCTTGTAGTAATATACCCCATCATGATCTCCTTCTTGTAGTAATATGCCCCATCATAATCCCCTTCTTGTAGAATGCCATGATCCTCAGTAGAATTGCCCTCATGATCCCCTTCATGTAGAAATATGCCCCATCATGATCCCCTTCATGTAGAAATATGCCCCATCCATGATCCCCTTCTGTAAGAAAACATGCCCCATCATGATCCCACTCATGTTAGAGAAATATGCCCCATCTCCATTGATCCCCTTCATGTAGAAAATGATTGCCCCATAATGCATCACCCTTCATGTAGAAATCTATGCCCATCATGTATAGATCCCCTTCATGTAGAAATATGCCCCATCATGATCTCATTCATGTAGAAATATGCCCCAACTAGATATCGGGGGCACCACAGGTAATATTGAATTAGGATCCACCAAAAGCCAATGTATATGGAAACTTGCACAGAAAGAGAAAAGACATAGGCTATAGATGCAGGGGATCACCAATAATATACAAGAGATATATAATCAAACAATTTTTTTATTGAATACAAAAAGACACCAACGAACATATTAAAACATTGTTAAAAAAATCACAAATGTGATATGACAAACAAAACAAACATGTACAACAGCCCATAATGGAGCTTGTAGCCCTAAACCAGGTGCATGTGTGCAAAATGACCAACCAAAATTAGCTAATGCCCTACGCTAGACAGCATACCATAGAATATCCCCTGTATGAATAAGTGTCCAGGCTGGTACTTATCCTAAAGAATATACATTGCAAATAACCCACAAAGGAGAGATTCACCAATGATACCAGATACAGCATAATAGCTTACCAGGCTGCCCTGGACCTGAGTGAAATAATACATCAAGCCTGGCAAATGTTAAAGACACAGAAGATATATCAGAGTCACAATCAGTGCCTATGAAGACAATCTAGCAATTAGGGATGAGCGATATTGCCCGAAATCGTATCGGAATTCCGATTTCCGATATTGGAAAAATATCGGATATCGGAATTTCCGATTTCCGATATCAATGCAAGTCAATGGGAGAAAAAAATCGGAATTACAAAATGACCACTCCAGTGCTATATAATGGATAAAATGGAGGGGAAACACCTCAGGATAATGGGGAAGGAGTATGCAGAGGCGCAAAAAAAAAATCGCTAGAAAAATGCACAGAGCGAAAACTGTAGCAGGAAAACTGGTCGCCATCTTCTTAACAGCGGTGTTTTTTTTTGGGTTAGGATTAATTGGGGTAGGGTTAGGGTTTTTGGTTAGTAGGGTAAGGTTTAGGGTTAGAGCGAGCGTTGTCGAAACACTGTTTGGAGCAGGAGGAACCCGTGCCCTTGGGCACTCCTGAGAACCAGCTGGCGATGCTGGAACTCGGTTTACCCTTTGGGGGAGGCACCAGTGTCCGCACTTCACTGCCACGAAACAGCCGGCGTGGCTGGATCCCACTTCTTGTGCTTCTGCCTATAGGTGTTTGGCATCTGTCGTCCTTTTTTTCCTCTTTGGTCTAACGAGGTACAGCTGGCGGTACTGTTGCCCAGAAACACAGCATGCTGTAAAAGTAGCAGTCACGGAAATGGGCACTAGCTGGCGGTACTAGAGCCCAGAAACACGGCATGCTGTGAAAGTGGCAGTCACGGAAATGGGCACTAGCTTGCGGTACTAGAGCCCAGAAACACGGCATGCTGTGAAAGTGGCAGTCACAGAAATGGGCACTAGCTGGCGGTACTAGAGCCAATGGAAAACAGTATGAGGTGAAAGAGTCAGTCACAGAACCAGGTGCTACCAAGTACAGGCCAGAGCATGGGCATAACAGATTACGCTGTGTGCAACATGGGCACATGACAGAGCATGCATACTGCTACCAACCAAGCATGTAACCTGTGTACTGTGGCCCAGGGCAGCAAAAGTCACCAGAAATCCAGGCCTGGTTCATTTTTAGGAATGTAAGCCGGTCCACATTTGCAGCGGATAGTCTAGGTATGTTGGTCTGTTAGTACATTGCCAGCTGCACTAAAGACGCGTTCAGAAATCACACTGGCACCAGGACAAGCCAGGACCTCCAAGGCATACTGGCTAAGCTCGGGCCATGTATCCAACTTGGAGACCCAAAACTTGAAGGGGGCCGATCTATCCTGAAGCCCACTGACAGGGGTGAAGAGGTATTGTGCCACCATGTCACGGTAACGTTGCCTCCTAGTGCGTTGCACTGTCTGTGCCCGAACTGTTTGCGGGTTCAGAAACCGTTGGAACAGGTTGGGTATACTGAACCTGTCAGCAGCAGATGTACTGCTTCTGCTACCAGACGCACTGAGGTGCCTGCTAGTGCACGCGCATCACTGCTATGCGGTGGAAAAGAGTACATGAGTGAATTAACCAGTACTTCTTGGTACTCTTGCATTTTATGCGCCCGGTTCAACGGTGTAATTAGGCTTTCAAGGCTGTCCCGGTAACATGGATCTAAGAGGGTGGCCACCCAGTAGTCATTTGTGTGGAGAATACGAGCCACGCGTGGGTCTTTTCTCAGACACTGCAGCATGAAGTCACTCATGTGCTGAAGGTTGCCAACTGGCCATGTATCGCTGTCACCAGCTGGAGGAATGTGCTCTGGCTGATCTACATCACCCCATCCATGCTCTATCTGGTGACTACTAGTAGAGCGCTGTGTACTTTCCTCCTCTAGCTCATCCTCATAGTCCTCCTCATCCTCCTCGCTTGCTGTGTCCTGCCTGGACCTTTGTGAGGCACCCACAGAGCTTTGTACCAACCGGGCCGATGAAGATTGCCTGGTTGGTGCAAGTGTCTCATCATACTCCTTCTCCTCCTCCTGAGAAACCTCATCCCGATGATTCTATAAGGCATATAAGGGGAATAGTCAGACTGAGTAGGGCAGCATCCGTGCTCACCATCAGAGTGGAGTCCTTGAAGCACTTCGAAATGGTGCATATGTCCTTCATGGTTGCCCACTCTGTGGTTGTAAAGTGGGAGGGCTGAGATGTGTGTCGCCTACTTTGCGCCTTCTGCAGCTGCAACTTCATTATTGCTCACACAACCTCCGCAGCATATGTAAAGTCGAATTCCATCTGGTGGGGAGGTCAACAATGATGCAGCCATGCTTGAACGCCACAAATGAGAGCACTCGTATCTGACTTTGTGCAGCAGCTCCTCAAGGTCAGGACAGTTCCTAAGGAAACTCTGCACCACCAAGTTTAGGACATGGGCAAGGCATGGAATGTGAGTCAGACCACCTAGGCCCAGAGCCGCGACCAGGTTTCGGTCGTTGTCACACACCACCATACCTGGCTGGAGGTTGAGCGACGCAAGCCACATGTCGCTCTGCTTCTTGAGCGTGTTCCATAGCTCGGTTGCAGTGTGGCTAATGTTACCCAGATAAACCAATTTCAACACAGCCTGTTGATGTTTGCCCGATGCAGTGCTGAAATCGGTTGTTGTGGTACGTCTGGGTGCAGGCGAGTCTGACGAGGAGTATGAGGAGGAGTCAATTTGTACGGAGGAGAGGCCTGCAATCCATGGAGTTGGCAGGACCCGCGCACTTGCACTGTCTACTTCAGTTCTAGGCTCAACTACATTAACCCAATGGGCGGTGATGGAAATGTAGCGTCCCTGGCCATGCGGACTGGTCCACGCGTCGGTGGTCAGGTGGACCTTGCTACTAACTGCATTTTGTAGCGCATGCTTAATTTTACACTCCACATGCTGTTGCAGGGTGGGGACGGCTTGCCTGCTGAAGTAGAAGCGGCTGGGAACGCTGTACAGTCATGGCCAAAAGTTTTGAGAATGACACAAATATTATATTTTCACACGATCTGCTGCCCTCTGGTTTTTATGTGTGTGTTTGACAGATGTTTTTATCACAGACAGAAATATAATAATTGCAAACATATGAGTAACAAAAGCTTATATTGACAGTTTGAATGAGTTAATGCAGCAAGTCAATATTTGCAGTGTTGACCCTTCTTCTTCAGGACCTCTGCAATTCTCCCTGGCATGCTCTCAATCAACTTCTAGACCAAATCCTGACTGATAGCAGTCCATTCTTGCACAATCAATGCTTTCATTTTGTCAGAATTTTTAGGTTTTTGTTTGTCCACCCGTCTCTTGATGATTGACCACAAGTTCTCAATGGGATTAAGATCTGGGGAGTTTCCAGGCCATGGACCCAAAATCTCTATGTTTTGTTCCCTGAGCCATTTAGTTATCACCTTTGCTTTATGGCAAGGTGCTCCATCATGTTGGAAAAGGCATTGTTGATCGCCAAACTGCTCTTGGAGGGTTGGGAGAAGTTGCTCTTGGAGGACATTCTAGTACCATTCTTTATTCATGGCTGTGTTTTTAGCCAAGACTGTGAGAGAGCCGATTCCCTTGGCTGAGAAGCAACCCCACACATGAATGGTTTCAGGATGCTTAACAGTTGGCATGAGACAAGACTAGTGGTAGCGCTGACCTTGCCTTCTCCGAATGAGGCGTTTTCCTGATGTCCCAAATAATCGAAAAGGGGATTCATCAGAGAAAATAACTTTACCCCAGTCCTCAGCAGTCCACTGCCTGTACCTTTTGCAGAATATCAGTCTGTCCATGATGTTTTTTCTGGAGAGAAGTGGCTTCTTTGCTGCCCTCCTTGAGACCAGGCCTTGCTCCAAGAGTCTCCGCCTCACAGTGCGTGCAGATGCACTCACACCTGCCTGCTGCCGTTCCTGAGCAAGCTCTGCATTGCTGGTAGCCCGATCCCGCAGCTGAAACACTTTTAAGAGACGGTCCTGGCGCTTGCTGGTCTTTCTTGGGCGCCCTGAAGCCTTTTTGGCAACAATGGAACCGCTCTCCTTGAAGTTCTTGATGATGCGATAGATTGTTGACTGAGGTGCAATCTTTCTAGCTGCGATACTCTTCCCTGTTAGGCCATTTTTGTGCATTGCAATGATGATTGCACGTGTTTCTTTAGAGATAACCATGGTTAACAGAAGAGAAACAATGATGCCAAGCACCAGCCTCCTTTTAAAGTGTCCAGTGGTGTCATTCTTACTTAATCATGACAGATTGATCTCCAGCCATGTCCTCATCAACACCCACACCTGTGTTAATGGAGCAATCACTGAAAAGAGGTTAGCTGGTCCTTTTAAGGCAGGGCTGCAATGATGTTGAAATGTGTTTTGTGGGATAAAGTTCATTTTCTAGCCAAATATTGACTTTGCAAGTAATTGCTATTAAGCTGATCACTCTTTATAACATTCTGGAGTATATGCAAATTGCCATTAGAAAAAGTGAAGCAGTAGACTTTGTAAAAATTAATATTTGTGTCATTCTCAAAACTTTTGGCCATGACTGTATTGTGGGATTGCAAACCCCAACATATCGATAAAGGCTGGCTTGCTCATCAGCCAGAATGGTAGCATTTCCACTGCAAGCAGTTTGGCAATGCGAGAATTCATGCCCTGTGCTCGTGGTTTGCCGAGTACGGGTGCCTTTTCTCCCACACCTGTGTGACAGATGGCTGCACACTGGATTGGGAGTGTGAGGATGCCAGCGATTGGGATGCTGATGCTGACGAAGTACAGACAGTGTGCCGCAGTACAATACTGCCTGTAGATGCGCCCTGGCATTCTGGCGAGGAAGCGGGAGCAGCTGTTTGCGAGCTGGAGGAAGAGGTGGCTGAAGAGATGGAAGGTGGGGGACCAGTGGCAGGTGGCGAATCATTTTGGGTGTGATGCTGCCACTCCACAGGGTGCCTCTTCCTGACATGCGTCAACATATTGGTGGTATTAATGTTGCTGACGTTCTTCCCTCTCCGCACAGTTTGTCGACAAAGCTTGCATCTGACTACTGTAACGTCATCTGCAACTTGGTTGAAAAAGGCCCATGCACCACAACTCTTGGGCGCACCCCTTGTGCTCTTTAAAAGAGCCTTGCTCCTAACGGGTGCTGAAGTTGAGGGAGCAAACAACAAATTTTTCCCTCTTCCTCTCCCACGTGAATGGCCAAACTGTGCCACACCTGCAAGCACTTCCTCTGAGCTATCCCTATTTGCTTGCTGCCCCTCAGCATGCCATGATGGGTCAAGGACCTCATCATCCAATACACTTTCATCAGCAGAAACTGGCAGCTGAGTTTCATCATCATCTGCTGACTGGGGTCTGATCACTGTGGGCACTGGCCCACCCTCCACTTCTTCCTCAGACGCACACAGTGGTTGCGCATCTGTGCACACTACCTCTTCTTCAGCTGCAGGAATGCTGTCTGGCTGGCACACAGATTCCAAGCCAACAGATTCTGAGAAGAGGATTAAGGTTGGCTCCTGGCCTTCTGAATGTCTGGGCAATTTAGTGGGCGATGAAGAAGCAGATGGGTGCTGCTCTTCAGTGGCCTGACCCAATGTGGTGGAGAGGTCCTGGGAGGATGCTGCGCTCATTGAGGTGGATGCCTCAGCTGCCATCCAACCAACAACGGTTTCTACTTGATCTTCTCTTATCAGCCTATGGCCCTGTGCTCCTAACAAGCTGCGCATAAATGACTGCTGCCGGGTGACAGTAGGTGCTGAGTGACTTGGGCCTGTTGCTTGCTCTGGATGTGCACCATGTCTAGCTGCTGATGCACCTCTTCCGCGGCCGCCACGGGGACGTCCCTTACTCCCTGCCTTCATCTCTATTGATGGATTCAGAACGGCATTTTCACTATTAGATTCGAGATCTCTCCCTATCTCCAACAGCAACCTATCCCTATCTGCTTTCACAGTAGAGTGAGGCTAAAATGGCAGGCGCAGCCTTTTATACTGCCTGATCACACCATCCAGCCAGCCAATTGCAGCGCAGCCCCTAGCTAGTAAGTTTGGACGCCTCCTACCAAGCTTAGGGGAGTTACACAATGTTGTCAGCAATTCTTCAGCTCCTGATTGGCTCCACGGAGCACTCAGAGGCTGAAGGATTATGGGATTTCCGATTTCCGATGTGAAAAAAATATCGGAATCGGAAATCGGAATTCCGATATAGCAAATATCGGGCCGATTTACAATATTGCAATATCGGAAAGCTCATCCCTACTAGCAATAAAAGGTATACAAATAAGGGCACAAAGGGAAAAGATACCCACAAAACAATGTCAAAGTGCAGCCAGAATGAAGGTGTATAAGGAGCACATTATTTGTATACCTTTTATTGCTAGATTGTCTCCATAGGCACTGATTGTGACTCTGATATATCTTCTGTGTCTTTAACATTTGCCAGGCTTGATGTATTATTTCACTCAGGTCCAGGGCAGCCTGGTAAGCTATTATGCTGTATCTGGTATGATTGGTGAATCTCTCCTTTGTGGGTTATTTGCAATGTACAGGTCCTTCTCAAAAAATTAGCATATAGTGCTAAATTTCATTATTTTCCATAATGTAATGATTACAATTAAACTTTCATATATTTTAGATTCATTACACACCAACTGAAATTTGTCAGGTCTTTTATTGTTTTAATACTGATGATTTTGGCATACAACTCCTGATAACCTAAAAAACCTGTCTCAAAAAATTAGCATATCAAGAAAAGGTTCTCTAAACGACCTATTACCCTAATCTTCTGAATCAACTAATTAACTCTAAACACATGCAAAAGATTCCTGAGGCTTTTAAAAACTCCCTGCCTGGTTCATTACTCAAAACCACCATCATGGGTAAGACTAGCGACCTGACTGATGTCAAGAAGGCCATCATTGACATCCTCAAGCAAGAGGGTAAGACCCAGAAAGAAATTTCTCAACAAATAGGCTGTTCCCAGAGTGCTGTATCAAGGCACCTCAATGGGAAGTCTGTTGGAAGGAAACAATGTGGCAGAAAACGCTGTACAACGAGAAGAGGTGACCGGTCCCTGAGGAAGATTGTGGAGAAGGACCGATTCCAGACCTTGGGGGACCTGTGGAAGCAGTGGACTGAGTCTGGTGTAGAAACATCCAGAGCCACCGTGCACAGGCGTGTGCAGGAAATGGGCTACAGGTGCCGCATTCCCCAGGTAAAGCCACTTTTGAACCATAAACAGCGGCAGAAGCGCCTGACCTGGGCTACAGAGAAGCAGCACTGGACTGTTGCTAAGTGGTCCCAAGTACTTTTTTCTGATGAAAGCAAATTTTGCATGTCATTCGGAAATCAAGGTGCCAGAGTCTGGAGGAAGACTGGGGAGAAGGAAATGCCAAAATGCCTGAAGTCCAGTGTCAAGTACCCACAGTCAGTGATGGTGTGGGGTGCCATGTCAGCTGCTGGTGTTGGTCCACTGTGTTTCATCAAGGGCAGGGTCAATGCAGCTAGCTATCAGGAGATTTTGGAGCACTTCATGCTTCCATCGGCTGAAATGCTTTATGGAGATGAAGATTTAATTTTTCAGCACGACCTGGCACCTGCTCACAGTGCCAAAACCACTGGTAAATGGTTTACTGACCATGGTATTACTGTGCTCAATTGGCCTGCCAACTCTCCTGACCTGAACCCCATAGAGAATCTGTGGGATATTGTGAAGAGAAAGTTGAGAGACGCAAGACCCAACACTCTGGATGAGCTTAAGGCCGCTATCGAAGCATCCTGGGCCTCCATAACACCTCAGCAGTGTCACAGGCTGATTGCCTCCATGCCACGCCGCATTGAAGCAGTCATTTCTGCAAAAGGATTCCCGACCAAGTATTGAGTGCATAACTGAACTTTATTATTTGATGCTTTTTTTGTTTGTTTTTAAAAAACACTTTTATTTTATTGGATGGTTGAAATATGTTAATTTTTTGAGACAGGTTTTTTGGGTTATCAGGAGTTGTATGCCAAAATCATCAGTATTAAAACAATAAAAGACCTGACAAATTTCAGTTGGTGTGTAATGAATCTAAAATATATGAAAGTTTAATTGTAATCATTACATTATGGAAAATAATGAAATTTAGCACTATATGCTAATTTTTTGAGAAGGACCTGTATATTCTTTAGGAAAAGTACCAGCCTGGACACTTATTCATACAGGGGATATTCATGTTTGTTTGTTATATCACATTTGTGATTTTTTTAACAATGTTTTAATATGTTTGTTGGTGTCTTTTTGTATTCAATAAAAAAATTGTTTGATTATACCTCTCGTATATTATTGGTGATCCCCTGCATCTATAGCCTATGTCTTTTCTCTTTCTGTGGACATATGCCCTAACATGATCCCCTTCATGCAGAAATGTGCCCCATCATGATCCCCTTCATTCAGGAATATGCCCCATCATGATCCCCTTCATGTAGAAATATTCCCCATCATGATCCCCTTCATGCAGAAATATGTCCCATCATGATCCCCTTCATGCAGAAATATGCCCCATCAAGATCTCCTTCATGTAGAACTGCCCCATTATGATCCTCTCCATGTAGAAATATGTCCCATCATGATCCCCTTCATGCAGAAATATGCCCCCATCATGATCCCCTTCATTCAGAAATATGCCCCATCATGATCCCCTTCATGTAGAAATATGCCCCATCATGATCCCCTTCATGTAGAAATATGCCCCATGATGATCCCCTTCATGCAGAAATATGCCCCATGATGATCCCCTTCATGCAGAAATATGCCCCATTATGATCCTCTTCATGCAGAAATATGCCCCATCATGATCCCCTTCATGTAGAAATGTAGAAATTGCCCATTCCACCACCTCCATCATTTCCTCCTCCCTATCACTCCCATCATTGGCCCTCTCCCTATCACTCCTTTCATTGGCTCTCTCCGCATCACTCCCATCATTGGCCCTCTCCCATCATTGGTTCTCTTCCTATCACTCCCATCATTGGTCCTCTCCCCATCACCACCATCATTGGTCCTCTCCCTATCACCACCATCATTGGCCCTCTCCCCATCACTCTCATCATTGGCCCTCTCCCATCACTCCCATCATTGGCCCTCTCCGCATCACTCCCATCATTGGCCCTCTCACCATCACTCTCATCATTGGCCCTCTCCCATCACTCCCATCATTGGCCCTCTCCGCATCACTCCCATCATTGGTCCTCTCCCTATCATCGCCATCATTGGCCCTCTCCCCATCACTCCCATCACTGGCCCTCTCCCCATCACTCCCTTCATTGGCCCTCTCCCCATCACTCTCTTCATTGGAGCTCTCCCCATCATTGGCCTTCTCCCCATCACTGGTCCTCTCCCCATCACTGACCCTCTCCCCATCACTCCCTTCATTGGCCCTCTCCACATCACTCCCATCATTGGCCCTCTCCCCTTCACTGGCCCTCTGCTCATCACTCCCATCATTGGCCCTCTCCCCATCACTGGCCCTCTCCCCATCACTCTCTTCATTGGACCTCCCCCATCATTGGCCTTCTCCCCATCACTCCCATCATTGGTCCTCTCCCATCACTGGCCCTCTCCCCATCACCCCATCATTGACCCTCTCCCCATCACTGGCCTCCCCATCACTCCCTTCATTGACCCTGTCCCCATCACTCCCATCATTGGCACTCTCTCCATCATTGGCCCTCTCCCCATCACCACCATCATTGGCCCTCTTCCCATCACTCCCACCATTGGCCCTCTCCCCATCACTGCCATCATTGGCCCCTCCTCATCACTCCCATCATTGGCCCCCTCCCCATCACTCCCATCATTGGCCCCATCCCCATCATTGACACTCACACCACAGCGGCCACACTCACCACACACACACAACAGCGACCACACACACACCACAGCAGCTTCACTGGCACAGTGGCCACACTCACCTCTCCGCTCTCCGGCAGCTTGCTTCCTCTCACACATTGAGAGAGAGGTGTGAGAGGAAGCTGCAGTATAAGGATGAGGCGAGGCCGCCTGCCAGCTGAGAGGGCTCTGCGTGCCATAGGTTCGCCATCAGTGTCATAGTTGTTTGCTGAAATAGCATTTTTCATGACCTCCTCCTTCAACCTCTGAGCACAATCTTTTAACGTAAACCATGTTTTTTCATTGGGCGGCCAGTTCGCCTCAGATTCATATTTCTGCTGTAATGCCATAGTCACAACGTCAAACATACTACACACCACAAGTGGTTCCTGGATTATCAAGGTACCGAATGCCTCCTTCACTACAGGCTCATGACTGAGTTGGACAAATTTTGGGCCATCTACAGCGTCCACCTGTACTCCATGAGCTCCCATAATCTGACTGCCCAAGTTACCAGGGGTTCATTTGGCTTTTGAGAAAAACGATCATGAAGATCATTAAGCTCCGGCTGGCTGTGATCCTCTACTGCATTCTCATTCTGTTTACTTGTCGTTGTCTCTACAATCTGTCTCCGATATATAGGATGAACTTTCACTGGGTTAAGAGGAGGAGCAATTTCCCTCTTCAGTTGAATTCCAGACATCGCCATCCCACTGATCAGGGGTGCACTCTATCCCTGCTTTGGCAATCGCCAAAGCTACTTTCTTTTTATTCACCTTTCCTCTCCACCTTCTGTACTTATACTCTGCTACACGTACGGCAGCCTTTTCTGCAACATGCTGATATCCATCACATCTGTCCAATAACTTATTCTGACATTGTGCTATAATCAATACATTCTGGGCCTCATGCTGTTTCCTGTATGCAGACAACAATATCCATCCGCGCCTACCAGTAGCACCCAACTCTTTACCTTTCTCCACTTTCACTTTCTGTAAGCATGCAACCACATCAGCAGGTTCAGCATCCTTCAAACATTTGTCCCATGCTTCACCCAAACCAGCACTGTGTGACCACTTGGTTGCCAAAATATGATATGGAATCTCAATAGACTCACTCACAGCCACCTTTTTCTTAAAGAGAGGCATGTTTTATGCAATATCACACAGAGTCCTGTTAGAAAAAAAAACTAATGAGCCTTCTGCACATCCTACCACTGGACCTGTTGTCAAATCAGTAATATTTCTTTATGAGCACCTAATTAAGCCTTGCCCATGTGCCCTTTTAAATTATATCTGCATAGTGGGGATTTCCTTTTATTATTAATAACTGTTGATCTTTAGACATTTACAGTAGCTGCAGCATCATTCTTAGGGTAGGTTCACATGAGCGGAAAAAAAAACATTCAGAGTTTCATACAGAGAAGTGGGACGATTTATTTTTTTTTCATTTGTCATCCATATGCAATCCATTTGCAATTTGTTGTTTTACAGCAGCAACTATTAATCATTTACAAGGCCATTTACAATTTCCTATGTTACAGAATTGCAATGTATCCATAAAAATCAGATGCTAAACTGTACTCTGTGTGCACCTGATTTTTTTTGTTTGCACACCCATAGACATGGATGGGTGGGTCTCATACGATTTACTGAAAAAACTAGTGCGGGCTGCAATTTTTTTTTTACACACAAATTTGGTCAATGAAAAAGAAAAAATCGGTCACCTGCACTGCCCCATTGAATAACATTGGTCCAAATGCTGTCTATTTTTTCCACGGACAGCATTTGGACCAAAAATGAGTCCTGTAAACGAGCCCTAAGAATGTATTGTTTAGGTCAGGGGTCTCAAGCACGCGACCGGCGGGCCGCATGTGGCACCTTAGGCTGCTTCTTGAGGCACTCAGGCAATGTAGACCACTTGGCGATCCCTGCCCAGTTTAGGGGATCCGCCAACGGCAGCGTTTTATTTCAGCTGAATGTGCATCCTTAGACTCACATTCAATTGAAATGATGTACAGTCATGGCCAAAAGTTTTGAGAATGACACAAATATTATATTTTCACATGATCTGCTGCCCTCTGGTTTTTATGTGTGTTTGACAGATGTTTTTATCACAGACAGAAATATAATAATTGCAAACATATGAGTAACAAAAGCTTATATTGACAGTTAGAATGAGTTAATGCAGCAAGTCAATATTTGCAGTGTTGACCCTTCTTCTTCAGGACCTCTGCAATTCTCCCTGGCATGCTCTCAATCAACTTCTGGACCAAATCCTGACTGATAGCAGTCCATTCTTGCACAATCAATGCTTTCATTTTGTCAGAATTTTTAGGTTTTTGTTTGTCCACCCGTCTCTTGATGATTGACCACAAGTTCTCAATGGGATTAAGATCTGGGGAGTTTCCAGGCCATGGACCCAAAATCTCTATGTTTTGTTCCTTGAGCCATTTAGTTATCACCTTTGCTTTATGGCAAGGTGCTCCATCATGCTGGAAAAGGCATTGTTGATCGCCAAACTGCTCTTGGAGGTTTGGGAGAAGTTGCTCTTGGAGGACATTCTGGTACCATTCTTTATTCATGGCTGTGTTTTTAGGCAAGACTGTGAGAGAGCCGATTCCCTTGGCTGAGAAGCTCTGCACTGCTGGTAGCCCGATCCTGCAGCTGAAACACTTTTAAGAGACGGTCCTGGCGCTTGCTGGTCTTTCTTGTGCGCCCTGGAGCCTTTTTGGCAACAATGGAACCTCTCTCCTTGAAGTTCTTGATGATGCGATAGATTGTTGACTGAGGTGCAATTTTTCTAGCTGCGATACTCTTCCCTGTTAGGCCATTTTTGTGCATTGCAATGATGACTGCACGTGTTTCTTTAGAGATAACCATGGTTAGCAGAAGAGAAACAATGATGCCAAGCACCAGCCTCCTTTTAAAGTGTCAAGTGGTGTCATTCCTACTTAATCATGACAGATTGATCTCCAGCCATGTCCTCATCAACACCCACACCTGTCTTAATGGATCAATCACTGAAAAGAGGTTAGCTGGTCCTTTTAAGGCAGGGCTGCAATGATGTTGAAATGTGTTTTGGGGATAAAGTTCATTTTCTAGCCAAATATTGACTTTGCAAGTAATTGCTGTTAAGCTGATCACTCTTTATAACATTCTGGAGTATATGCAAATTGCCATTAGAAAAAGTGAAGCAGTAGACTTTGTAAAAATTAATATTTGTGTCATTCTCAAAACTTTTGGCCATGACTGTACCTGCTGAGGTGGGGGAGCGGCAGCGGCAGAGCTGTGGGTCACAGGAGGCAGAGATGGCTGCTGCGGCTAACCTCTGTGCCCGCTGCTAAATAGAAATAAATATTCATGACCCCACACCCATGGGCGTGGACAGCAGTGAATATTCATTTCTCTTTTATAGTGGCCACAGTACGCACAGCTGCCGACTTCCTGCAGCGGCTGGGCGATCACGTGTGCCCGCTACTAAAGAGAATAAATATTCACTGCTCTCCACACCTATGGGAGTGGAGAGCAGTGAATATTCATTCCCTTAAGTAGCGGGCACATGTGATCGCCCAGCCGCAGGAAGCCGGCTACTGAAATCTAATATTGAATTTAGCGGACATCACAACAATTAAAGTAAATAGTGGTCAGGGATCATCCTCATGCATACTAAACTGCAAGTGGTATCTTGTTTGATACAAGCTTCTATATGGCATTTCTTTTAGAGCGGTTGACCTTATTTATTTATATCATGCTTATTGTCTGTGCATTGATTTTCCCATGCCCTTATTTTAGGGCTGGCAGCTTACCACCTAACCAGTTGAGGTTTTCTATTTTGGAGGGCTTTTGCTCATATTGCCACTTCATGTTCTTATTCTGTCAGTTAACATTGATAGCGATCCTCTGTGTCTGGGCTGCTTTGAACTGTTCTTTGTACAGACTGAATTTCATTTGGTAACAGTTCCGCTATTTATAACAGTGCCCTTCATCTGATTTGTTAATTTTAGTCATCTGAATTACTCTTACCATCTGTACATTTATTTGTCTATGGTTTAACAGGCAGGGCTGGCAGCACACCATCTATTCATTTAAGGTTTTCAATGTGCTTTTGAAATTTTACGATTATATTGCTTTTTTATGCCCATTTTTATACCTACAAATTACATTGAAAGAGACTATTGTGTCTGATGCCATTTCTTAATCTATGTCTTGGGGAGGACCTTATTTGGTTGGGTCTTTCTTGTTAGCCTTTTTGGCATTTTAAATGTTTTTATATTATGTGTGTATATATATATATATATATATATATATATATATATATATGTCCTTTTTGTGTCAAGAGAAATAAAATTATTTTGTGAAGGTGATCCCTAGTCATATGCATACTCCTTTTTCTTATTGCTTCTCTCAAGCCGGCTACTGTGCCCGCTATTAAAATTGAATGAATATTCACTACTCGCCACTCCTGTAGTTCCGGCATGGAGAGCAGCAAGTATTCTGGCAGCTATTCTCTGCTTGTAAGCAGCGCATTACGTCACTGCCATGCGCTGCTTACAAGCCTTAATCAGTTCCTGGCAGCAGAATGAGACGCTGCGAGGGAACGCAGGGAAGGTAAGTATAATGGTTTATGTTTTTTTTTATGTTTTTTGATGAGGGCTGTACAAACCAGGATAGGGATGAGGTGGCCATGCATACCAGGATAGGGATGAGATGACCCTGCGTATTTGCGTAACAGGATAGGGATGAGGGGGCCCTGCATACCAGGATAGGGATGAGGGAGCCATGCGTACAACGATAGGGATGAGGGGGCCATGCGTACAAGGATAGGGATGAGGTGGCCATGCATACCAGGATAGGGATGAGGTGGCCATGCATGCCAGGATGGGATGAGGGGGCCATGCATGCCAGGATGGGGATGAGGGGGCCATGCACGCCAGGATGGGGATGAGGGGGCCATGCACACCAGGATGGGGATGAGGGGGCCATGCACGCCAGGATGGGGATGAGGGGGCCATGCACACCAGCATAGGGATGAGAAGGCCATACATACCAGGAAAGGAATGAGGTGGTCATGCATACCAGGATAGGGATGAGGGAGCCACGCATACCAGGAGAGGGAAGAGGGGCCACGCATACCATAATAGGGATGATGTGGCCATGCATACCAGGATAGCGATGAGAGGACCCTGCGTAGCAGGATAGGGATGAGGGGGCCCTGCATACCAGGATAGGGATGAGGGAGCCATGCGTACAAGGATAGGGATGAGGTGGCCATGCATACCAGGATAGGGATGAGGGGGCCATGCGTACAAGGATAGGGATGAGGTGGCCATGCATACCAGGATAGGGATGAGAAGGCCATACATACCAGGATAAGGATGAGGGGGCCATGCGTACAAGGATAGGGATGAGGTGGCCATGCATACCAGGATAGGGATGAGGTGGCCATGCATGCCAAGATGGGTGTGAGGGGGCCATGCACGCCAGGATGGGGAGGCCATGCACGCCAGGATGGGGAGGCCATGCACGCCAGGATGGGGATAAGGGGGCCATGCACACCAGGATAGGGATGAGAAGGCCATACATACCAGGAAAGGGATGAGGTGGCCATGCATACCAGGATAGGGATGAGGGAGCCACGCATACCAGGAGAGGGATGAGGGGGCCATGCATACCAGGAGAGGGATGAGGAGGCCATGCATACCAGGATAGGGATGTGGTGGCCATGCTTACCAGGATAAGGATAAGGGGGCCATGCATACCAGTATAGGGATGAGGGGGCCATGAATACCAGGATAGTGATGAGGGGGCCATGTATACCTGGATTGGGGAAATATATATATATATATAATATATATATACACACACACACACACACCCAGGATGTGGGATATTAGTACAGAATTGACCACATTTTTGCTTCACTTTTTTGCCTATTTTCTTTCTCTAAAACCTTAGGACACAACTACAATATGAGGATCTGGATGGGGACATGATTACAACATGGGGACCTGGATATGGGAACATGACTACAATATGGGGACCTGGATGGGCCATAACTACAATATGGGGACATAACTACAATATAAGGACATGGATGGTGACATCTACAATATGGGGACCTGGATATTGGGTACAAGGATATGGGGACATGCCTACAATCTGAGAACCTGGATGGGGACATAACTACAATATGGGGACATAACTACAATATGAGGACCTGGACGGAGACATATCTATAATATAGGGACCTGAATATGGGGACATAACTACAATATGGGGACATAATTACAATATTAGAGCTCATTTGTTTTCACCACATCCATAACAACCCAAGCTCTAAAAAAACTTAAAAATAACACTGCAAAAATGTTCCAAAGGTGTATAGAAAAAAAAAGGTATCACTAAAAATGTCACTTTGTCCTTCAAAGAATGCGGCCCCCCAGATTCAAATTTTTTCTATATGCGGCCCATATACTCAGCCGAGTTTGAGACCCCCGGTTTGGGTGAAACCCTTTACCATACCTAAGTTCAGGCTCACACAAATGCAAAAATCATCCTTTTTTTTTTTTCAAACGAAAACTGATGATTTTTCATCCATATTGTCATTTGTATGCTGTGTGTATAATTTCTACATTTCTAGACAATCTATATGTCCGCTTTGTCCATCTGTATGGCATCCGTTATTTTAAATTAACAATTTCATAAATAGACGGCAAATATTTCCTATCTACATAATTGCAATGGATCTGTGAAAAATTCATGATATGTTTAGGTTAACTCATGAATTCTGTTTAGGTGTAGCGCTTGCATCCCTGTGTGTCTATGCTCTACCCCCCGGCAGGGAAGCCGACCCAGTCACCGCCCGGACGCCTGTTTTCGTCTCCTGTCTTTGCTCCCGTGCCCCAGGGCCTGCACAAGCCAATTATGTCTCATGGCACCACGCTTAGGGCTTGCGCATGTTCCCCATCTCTTAAAGAGACAACGCGCACTCTCCTAACGTGTCCCAGGCCAATAGCTGGGAATCACTTACTACTTAAGGCACCAACACCTGTTGGGCCATGTCTGAGCAACATTTGTGTTAGTTTGTTACTAGCTTGCCTGTTGTTACGTCCCCTTGTCCGCTTTGTATGATTTTGTTGTCTAAACCTGTATCCTGCTTCCATACCTGACCTGTCCACTGTCCAGATCCGCACAGTCTGTACTAGTACCGGTTGCCGTCCTGTTTTCTATCCCGACAGCAGTCTGAACCCGCACCAGTAGCTGTTTTATCCTGTCTGGACACACTATCTGAACCAACGTCTCTGACTCTTGGTCAGGGGCTGTGTTGGACACTGAACTGAAGTGCTTTATTCTTGCCATAATACACATTCTAACAGTCTATTCAGTAGGGCTATCAGCTGTGTATCCACCAGACTTCTGCACAACACAACTGATGGTCTCAACCCCATTTATAAGGCCAGAAATCACACTTATTAAACCTGACAGGGCACACCTGTGAAGTGAAAACCATTTCCGGTGACTACCTCTTGAAGCTCATCAAGAGAATGCCAAGAGTGTGCAAAGCAGTCATCAAAGCAAAAGGTGGCTACTTTGAAGAACCTAGAATATAAGACATATTTTCAGTTGTTTCACACTTTTTTGTTAAGTATTTAATTCCACATGTGTTAATTCATAGTTTTGATGCCTTCAGTGTGAATTTACAATTTTCATAGTCATGAAAATACAGAAATATCTTTAAATCAGAAGGTGTGTCCAAACTTTTGGTCTGTTCTGTATATTGTCGGTGAGACAAGATGAGGCACAAAACACAGGCAGAAAATAGAGTAAGCAAATGATGGGGCCCAAACTGTCTGGATAGAACAGGATAGGAAAGGATACTGTCTGCAATCCCGCAAAAACCCTAAGAAAAATTCCAACATGTCTGATATGTAAAAATACTGAGGCCATACGACCTCTCCCCCACTAAATCAGAACTCTGGTGTGAACTGGACGCAAAACAACAGATACCGAAGTAACAGAGGACTAGAAATACAGAAAAGACTGACAAAAGCTGTGGCAAATGAAAACAGAGTCCAGCACAGGTCCCAGCAGGGAACCCGGCTGAACTCACACCAGCAAGACAGAAATCAGAGAAAAGCAAAAGGGAACAAATGCCACAGATTAAAACAGACAAATAACTTATCTGAAGGATGCAGGACAAAACAGGAGGCAAGCAGACTTCCAAAAGGTTCAGGAAGAAAAACAAATCACCGGCAACAACTAAGGGAAGGCTGCTCACTTAAATCTCTCCAGTCTGTAACACCTGACCTCCAATCATCCTCTTCAGGTGATTGACTTCTGTCAGCCAGACAAGCTCCATTACCAGCAGCAACCACCTGAGGGACCCCAAACTCAGAAGCCAGAACAAAAGTGTTCACAACAGACTTCTCAAGGAAATGTCACACCGGTCATACTCCTAGGATTATGGTGTTGAGTGGCATAATGTACAGTAGCCAGACCCCTCTAGTCTTCTTTTCAAGTACACTAACAACTCGGTGTTACACTGATTTTTGCATAAAACCAGTAGTATACTCATTTCTCCAAAGTGTGCCAGGAGCAATTTTTCAATACGACAATGGCCAGGCTCCATATTGCTTATACTGCTGTGAGCAGACTACATGGCCTAAACCTCCTACTATGGTTTGCAGCAACTCCAGACTTGTCTCCCATCGTGCACATCTGGGAAGTCATTGGTCTGCAATTGCAAAGGGAGCTACCAGCAGCAGCTCTTGATGATTTGTGTGCATTCAGCATGGAGGAACATTTCTCAGACATTAATAACCACATTGATAGGATGCCAAGATATACAAGTACAGGTATTTCTGCATGTGGCCTTCATACACAATTCTTAATATTTTAAGATGTTTTGAATTTTTTTTCCATTTTTTCATCATTTGCAGATCATTAACATTTCTGTTCATCTTGTGATTTCCATAATTCCACGGTTTTACTTCATTGTGTTGTAATTTCAATATTGAGTGTAGAATGTTACTTTCAGCAGTCTGTGCAATAAGTATCCTCTGGATTGGTGATCCCCGGCTGATTTTCTTAGCTAGAGTTGAATTGTGGTAAGAGCAAAGGGTCTAATCTTAAAATAGTGCAATATGTTTGGTTTAGAACTATTACAGTTGTCATACACAATTTAACTTTAAATTATTCCATGTCATGGATCATTTTCCCTTTCCTCTTTTGACCTGTGCCCCTTTGTTCTTGGCTTTTCTTGCATACCCTCACATATTTTCTTCCTCCATCTCACTAAACATTACTACACAAGTCTTCTTGTTCATGTGTAAACAGAAAAATTAAATTCCATTAGAAACACAAGCTTGTTACTAGGTTATGACTAATCACTTTATCAATGACTTTTGCACTTGGTAGCAACATCCTGAACAGGAAGAAGTTTTTTGTTTCATTTTACTGATATTATAGCTGGTATATTGAGACACACAAAAGTGCCATCCCCGATGCAAATAACACTATTGAATTAAGCCCACTCTGCATCTTCATTAAGATACCATATATAATTAAATGTTTTTGGAAAATCTTTGTTAAAATAATCACAGCTTATCTCTTCTGATGAGGCGGGCATTTGTGTGGAAAAAAAATCTATTTTATTAATAGTAATTTAAAAAATATATTATGCTAGAACATGTCTCCAACTTCTGATTGTGGGGGAAGTCAAGTGATTGGATCCTTGTCGATTTAGAGGATCAAAGAGCCACACCACTGCTTGGCTTCGAAGTTTCTCCCTGCAAAAAACTCTCCTGATGCCCCATGGTGTAGGGGAGGGACAGCATACACTGGCGTGTGAAAGGTTGGGCATCCATGATCAAAATTACTGTTATTGTGAACAGTTAAGCAAGTTGAAGATGAAATTATCTCTAAAAGGGCTAAAGTTAAATACGACACATTTCCTTTGTATTTTATGCAATATATAGTCATTTTTTACATTTTAAAAATTACAAAAAGGAAAATAGTATTTCAAAAGTCATGTATGCACTACAGAAAATACCGGTTCTCCTAAAACATGTAGACGTGGAGAGGATAAATTCAGATATCAGGAAATTCATATGGAAGGGTCGGAGGCCCTTAAATTAAAAATGCTGATGGCAATAAAGAAGGGGGGGGAACTACCAGACATAAGAAGATACAACATGGCGCGTATCTCCTGGCAGATCATAGACTGGTTGAAAGATACTAATAAATTCTCTGACACGGCCCTGGAAAAATCCTATACTGGTAAATGGAATCTAGTTGCAGAATTGCACACACCACAAAATGTAATGCCTAGCAAAATTAAAAACTCAATAGAATAACGGGACATGATCGCAACATGGAAAGAAATCAGAAAAAGACAAAAGTTATCATGGAGAATTTCAAGGGATTTGTCCTGTGGGGGAATCCTGCACTACGGAAATTAGGGAGAACAAATAATTCCAGGAATGGAAGCTGAAGGGTATACTCAAAATAGCTAATTTATTGCACAAGGAAGAGAGTAGGTGGTTGACTAGAAGAGATTGTATCAAAATTTAAATGAAGTCAACAATTTCTACAATTCAAACAAATCAGAGGAATGATTACAACACATCTGATAATTGTAAGGGAAGAAATGAAACGAAACGCAATGGATACTCTATTATTAGACAGAGCAAGCACATACAGTATATCTGCGCTATACAGAGGTTTCAATGTAATTATGGGGAAATTAGAAGCAGTGCAAGTATTTAGGTCATGGGATAGGCAAATAGAGGGAGAGAAAATTGGGGAAAAAATGCTAGTAGGGAGGAAGGTAGTATAGAAGAACATTTTGAGTGAGATTTGGAGGGATACACAGTTTAGGATCATGCATAGAGCGATCTTTTGACAAATTGTCCAAAATGCAAACTTAAAGATTCAGGCTTACTACATTGGTTGTAGAGCTGCCCTAAAGTACAAGAACTCTGGAAAGACATAAAATGTATATTGGAAAATACTGGTGTCAAGAGTGTTCCTCTATATCCGTTACCATTTCTTTTCCATTACTGGAGATGGGGAAGGTGTACAACAAAAAGAGAAGGAAAAACTAACCCCAATATTCCATACAATCTGTTTAATAGCCAAAAGAAGATTGTTAAAACAGTGGTTATCTGAATCTGTTCCAAATTGGAAAGAGATAATAGGCCGAGTGAAGGTTATATTCCATTTTGGAAATATGGAAGCAGAATGTGATAAGGAAAGAAGTGTAAAATCGCTTATGATAAAATGGAAAGGGTTTTTACTCAACTATTATACAAAGGAGAAACTTTATAAAATCATGAAGCCCTTTGACCAGATCAGTTGGTATTTACTGGAAGACTTGGGTGGAACATTGGGGAAGTTAAAAATAATTGATTTGAATGTGGAGGGAAAAGGTGGAGAGATGCAGGCTAACAAAACATTGTATAGAGATTAAATAAGGAAGTGCACATTCGAGGGGCTACTTTGGTCAAGAGAATGATAGGATAGAAATGGTCACTGGAAATATAAATAATATATCCTGCATGTCTAAGTAGAGGGAGGGTAGCTGGGAATTATATGTTTTTTCTTTTTCAATGACTTTGTTTGTGACCCTTTCATTTTGAAAATGGAAGAAAGGAAACTAAATCTGACAGTTTGTAAACTAAATGAATATAATTTTATTGTAATTATAGATGTTAAAAATCAATCAAAAATATTGTTTAAACCCTTAACCCCCAAGAGTGTTTGCATGTTAATGATCGGGCCAATTTTTACAATTCTCACCACTGTCTCTTAATGAGGTTATAACTCTGGAACGCTTCAACGGATTTTGGCGATTCTGAGACTGTTCTCTCATGACATATTGTACTTCATGTTATTAGTAAAATTTCTTCGATATGACTTGCATTTATTTATGAAAAAAATGGAAATATGGCAAAAAAATTTAAAAATTTCGCAATTTTCAAACTTTGAATTTTTATGCCCTTAAAACAGAGAAATAGGTCACGCAAAATAGTTACTAAATAACATTTCCCACATGTCTACTTTACATCAGCACAATTTTGGAAACTAAATTTTTTTTGTTAGGAAATTATAAGGGTTAAAAGTTGACCGGGCGATTTCTCATTTTACAACAAAATTTACAAAGCCATGTTTTTAGGGACCACCTCACATTTGAAGTCACTTTGAGGGTCTATATGGCAGAAAATACCCAAAAGTGACACCATTCTAAAAACTGCACCCCTCAAGGTACTCAAAACCACATTCAAGAAGTTTATTAACCCTTCAGGTGCTACACAGGAATTTTTGGAATTTGAAAGAAAAAAAATGAACATTTAACTTTTAGTTACAAAAATGATCTTTTACAAAAAAAAATTTATTTTCACAAGGGTGAAAGGAGAAAATTAACAAATAAAGTTGTTGTGCGATTTCTCCTGAGTACGCCAATACCCCATATTTGGGGAAAACCATTGTTTTGGCGCGCGGCAGGGCTCGGAAGGGAAGGAGCGCCGTTTGGAATTGAGATTGGAACGCCATGTCGCGTTTGGAGAGCCCTGATGTACCTAAACAATGGCAACCCCCACAAGTGACACCATTTTAGAAACTAGACCCCCCTAAGGAACTTATCTTGATGTGTGGTGAGCACTTTGAATCCCCAAGTGCTTCACACACGTTTATAACGTAGAGCAGTGAAAATCAAAAAATAATTTTTTCCACTATTATCTTTTAGTCCCCAATTTTTTATTTTCCCAAGGGTAAGAGGAGACATTGGACCCCAAAAGTTGTCCAATTTGTCCTGAGTACGCTGATACCCCATATGTGGGGGGAACCACTGTTTGGACGCACGGCAGAGCTCGGGAGGGAAGGAGCATGTGATATTTTCAAACCAAAATTGGCTGGAATTGAGATCGGACGCCATGTCGCGTTTGGAGAACCCCTCATGTGCCTAAACAGTGAAAACCCCCAATTCTTACTCCATCCCTAACCCCAAACACCCCTAACCCTAATCCAACCTAAACCTAATCCCAACCCTAACACCAACTTCAGCCCCAAGCCTAACCCTAACTTTAGCCCCAACCCTAACCCTAATGGGGTTTTTTATTTTATTATTTTTCCCCAACTAAGAGGGAGATAAAGGGGGGTTTGATTTACTATTTATAGGGGGGATTTTGTTTGGCAGCTGTCACACACTAAAAGACGCTTTTTAGTGCAACAAATACTTTTTGCATCACCATATTTTGAGAGCTATAATTTTTTCCATATTTTGGCCTACAGTGTCATGTGAAGTCTTGCTTTTGGCGGAACGAGTTGACGTTTTTATTGGTACCATTTTCGGGCACATGACCTTTTCTGATCGCTTTCTATTCCGATTTTTGGGAGACAGAATGAACAAAAACCAACAGTTCATGAACTTCTTTTTTTTTGGAGGGGCGTTTACACCATTCTGCGTGTGGTAAAAGACGGATTTTGGTAAGAACTTACCTGTAAAATCCTTTTCAGCGAAGAAGGAAGGGAGACACACTAGTCATTACTAGTGGGTAGGCGGAGCCCAGATGGGATAGACACCTCAGATTAAAAAGAGTGTTGACCGCCCCTCCAGCTCGGGCTCCTCCTACTCCAGCTCTCCAGTCATACACAAGCTAAGGAAGAGCAAATTCACCAGCGGAGCAACATATCCCCTTCTGAAGGACTTCAGAGAAAAGACAAGAATACAGGTTATGCATGTAACAGGAAAAAAACACACAGTTCCAGGTACTACTCACTGAACCTGACTACTGCGATGAGCTGGCGATGCTGGAACAGAGCCTTAGCGCGCCGACCTCAGCCCAGATAATCGCTATCAGAGAAGGGTCACGCCGCATCTGAAAACACAACAACACACTTCTGCCATGGGAGGATGTGTGTCTCCCTTCCTTCTTCGCTGAAAAGGATTTTACAGGTAAGTTCTTACCAAATCCATCTTTCAGC
>JARQOD010000001.1:812886067-812936678 GCA_033576555.1 Oophaga sylvatica
TTCCATAAAAAGAAAATGTAAAATGAGTCAAAGGTTACAGATGAAGAGCGAGGTGCCTTAGGAGATTCTGCATTTTCTCTACCACTTTTCACCTTATGCTCCTTGGTTTTGTTGGTGTTTTGAGGGCTCTGAAATAAAATCATAGTTGGTTTCACAATTATGGTTACATACACTCCTCAACATTGAAATTGCAACACCAAGAAGGAAAAGTGGTGATATTATAGAATTCATGGGAGTGATTGAAATGTTAATAATATGCAAATTATTAAAAAATGAAAACCTTTAAAAAAATCTCAATTTATTCAGTATTGAGTATGAGCACCACGTGTAGTAATACATGCTTTGGCATGTTATCAATGTTCTGCAACGCTGAATGCACTTGGGTGCACAAATCATCAAGATCCGCTGCTGGCTGCTCCCTTTGCAGTTGCCGACCAATGATGTCCCTGATGTGCTTGATGAGATACAAGTCAAAGATGCTGCAGGCCAAGGTAGTAAATTTAGACAACGCAGACTGCTTTCATTAGTACGAGCAACATGATTACTGAAATTGTCGTGTTGAATAATGGCTTCAGGGACATATTGTAGAAATGGCTGTACTGCTGGTTCCACAACCAATTCAATGTAATGCTGAACTGTTAGTGTACCTGTAATGAAGATTAAATGGTTCCAAAATATTGTACATTATGCTACCCCCCACCATAATTCTGTTACCAGGACCTTTTGTGATGTTCCCTTGTGAAGGCCTCTTCATGGCATTGCCCACGTGGTTTCCAGATGGAGCCCGGAGGTTGAAATGGAGCAATGGAGGCTGGAATGAAAGTCTGTCCTCTTCAGCAATCAGTCCTATTTTTGTCTTGGACCCAATTATAGATTGAGATTGGCCTGGAGACCACGTGGGCAACTCAATGAAGAGGAAAACTCTTAGATAATTACAATTGTAAATATTAAATTTATTCAATTACATATAGACACCAACAAAAACAAGAAAATGTAAAAAGACATAACATTAAAAAGACTTAATAAAACGTAAAGGAAGCAGGTCAACAAACAAAGCAGAAAATAATAAAGGATTACGATCCCAAAAGTATGAAATATCAAGGATGCAGGGAAGCAGAACACAAACAATTATAATATTCAATTTAAAGTGCATATGTGCATAATATTCATTTTAAGTCTGCTATGCCATCATTCCAGAGACTGATACAAAAATATAATCTATCAAAGAAAATCAGAGTCATGATCAGTAAAAAAATCATAAAGTGCACAGTGCAAATTTCATTTTATAAGTAACTCAACCATCAAAGTGGAAATTTCAGTGAGCTATGACCTGAATTCATACAGTGTATGCTGGCACCGCTACCCCACATCCAAAGGGCGTTTCACACGTTGCTTCATCAGGGAGTGACGTCAATCCCTGACGAAGCAACGTGTGAAACACGCTTTGGAGTGTGGGGTAGCGGTGCCAGCATACACTGTATGAATTCAGGTCAGTAGCTCACTGAAATTTCCACTTTGATGGTTAAGTTACTTATAAAATTAAATTTGCACTGTGCACTTTATGATTTTTTTATGATCATGACTCTGATTTTCTTTGATAGATTATATTTTTGTATGAGTCTCTGGAATGATGGGCATAGCAGACTTAAAATGAATATTATGCACATATGCACTTTAAATTGAATATTATAATTGGTTGTGTTCTGCTTCCCTGCATCCTTGATATTTCATACTTTTGGATCATAATCCTCTATATTTTCTGCTATGTGTGTTGACCTGCTTCCTTAGGTTTTATTAAGTCTTTTTAATGTTATGTCTTTTTACATTTTCTTGTTTTTGTTGGTGTCTATATGTAATTGAATAAAATTGAATATATTTACAGTTGTAATTATCTAAGAGTTTTCCTTTTTAAGTAGTCCTTTTTGGTCTTAGATTCTATTAGTGTCTACTTAAATTAATATATATAGTTTAGGGTATTGATTTTCTCCTTTCTTTTGGAATAACTCAATGAAGAGGCCTTCACAAGTGAATGTCACATCGATCCTACCGGGATTATGGTGTGTGGAAGCATAATTTACTGTAGTTGGACACATTTAGCTTTCATTCAGGGTACACATGATTTTGTTTGTGAAAGCAGTAATACGGCCATTTCTCCAAAGTGTCCAAGAATCCATATTTCAGCATAACACCAGGCCTACAGTTGCTTGTGCTACTATGAGTGATGAAAACATGCCACCATGGAAGCAACTCTGGACTTGTCTCCCATTAGGCACATCTGGAATGTGATTGGTTGGAAATTGCAAAGGGAGCTTCCAGCAGAGGATTTTGATGATTTGTGTGCCCAAGTGCATTTAGCGTGGCAGCACATTCTTCAGTCAGCTGTTAATAACCTCATTGATAGCAGTGAAGGAGTGTTAGTGCATGTATTTTTGTGTGGCGCTCATACTCATACTTCTATTTTTTTTATCACTTGCTTTTCATTAAAATCTGTACCCATACTGTGATTTCCATAACTTCACGAAATTTCCTTCTTGGTTTGCAATTTTAATGTTCAGAAGTGTATACAAGAAGACAATGTAAAGACAATACATAACCACAACATGACTTTATACTTTGGAGATCTCAAAAGTATTGAAACATAGTTATGGTAATTAAGGTGACCAACGATAAAGCAAACACCTGTAATAACCGGACTTTGTCTTAAAAGCAACCATTTCTGTTTACGAGGGCATATACAAAGACTGTAGTGAACAGAGTGACTAGCACACATTCATTAGAATGTATCAGTTTTATTCTATCTATAAATTTTATTGAAAAATGTATTTCCATTATAACTATTGTATTAGGTTACTGTTATGTTGCTGTTGTATCACCTTGTTATTAGCATCCCGCTGCTCTAGGTTGTTGTTAAACGGCTCCAAGGTAATAATGGAAGAATTTTGCATCTCTCCAGAGACCAGATATTTTAAAGACATTTCTGCAGAACCAAGAGTCTTTACAATTGGGGATCATGACGAAGCTCAACTAGATTTTCTTTTTTCTTCTTATTCTTTCCATCCGTTTTACTTCCCTGTAACAATATAATGTAGTTTAAGTGATATCCAAAACATTTTTTTTTAGTTTTCTGCTGATAGTTACAGATCAACAGTTCTGAGTGCCCATAGACATTGGAACAATCCCCATGACCTGCTAAACCCTCTCGATTTTGGCAGGACTGCCAACTATTTTATGTGTATGCTAGCCTCTGACTCCCTCAACATATAATGATGGTTGAAAAAAGACATTGGCATGCTGAATTTTAATGCTTGAGCCATGTGTTCTGATGGGAGGTACTCGAAACTGGGATGTGCCCCAAAAACAAGCATTTGTGGGCTACGAGGAAAGCAAGGTTATGCTTTTTGTTGTGAATGGGTTTGAGATGAGTTCTGAGCAGAGGCTCCCTTGGTGGTTACAAGCGGTACTAGTGAGGATTGGGAATCAGGTGTTTTGATTGGTCTTATTTAAGGGAATCATTTTCCCATCAGGTTGCCGGTGATCAATTGTTCTGGTCTGAATCCTTCTTTCCAGTTTCCCTTGTAGCCTGCTGTGTCGTGTCTGCATCTCCTGCTATCAGATAAGACAATTTCTTATTTTGTGTTTTTGCTATATTTTTGCATTTTGTCCTGCACTTCTGTGGGGGCCTTCAGGGTCCCTCGGGGGCTTTTGCCCTCTCAGTTTAGTCCAGCCACTGTGTTTTGTACTTTTGCTTTTTCCAGTTTTTTCAGTGGCTGCTGTTTTTGTTACACCAGAGAAACTAATTTAGGTGGTAGAGGTCGTGTGATCTAGGTGATTTTAAAATTAGTAGAGTTGGTGTTTTTTCAGTGTTTTTCTGGGATTGCAGTAAGTACCCTTCCTATCCTTTTCTATTTAGATAGTTTGGGCCCCAGCGTTTGCTCATACTATTTTCTTTCTGTGTCAGTATTTCCTCTTGTCTAACCGCCATTACATGTTTGGGGTCTTTCTATTATCTTTGGGGTTCTGCTCGGGGGCAGATAGCTTTCCTATTTCTATCTTTAGGTGTAGTTAGTTTCTCAGGCTGTGACGAGGCGTCTAGGACCAACGTAGGAACGCTCCACGGCTGCCTCTAGTTGTGGTGGTTAGTCAGGGTACTGCAATCCCATAGATTCCAACTGCTCTGGTTTATTTCCTTTTTTACCTGCATCCTCAGCTACCGAAACATAACAGTATCACGGCATAAAAATTGTATGGTACTCACAGAAGGGAAAAAATATTTTGAAGGAAGAAAAATTGTCAGAGATATTTTTCTGTTTGTTGCATTTTTTTTTTTTCCTCTGTATCTCTGGGTGCTGGGAGGATCTTTTCTCCCAATGGAGTTTGCACAGTTGTCTGGCCGTGTGGATCAGCTTGCCACTGAGGTTCAGGTATTGCTGCATATTTGCTAGGTTGCCTGTTGTGGAACCTAGGATCCCCATGCCAGATTTGTTTTTTAGGGGATCGAGCTAAGTTTCAGAATTTCAAAAATAACTGTAAATTGTTTTTTGCCTTAAAATCGAATTCCTCAGGAAACGCAGCGCAGCAGGTTCAAATTGTCATCTCTCTCCTGCGCGGCGATCCTCAGGATTGGGCTTTTTCCCTGACACCTGGGGATCCTGTTTTGAGTGATGTTGATGCATTTTTTCAGGCTTTGGGGTTATTGTACGATGAGCCTAATGTCACTGATCAAGCTGAAAAAGCCTTGTTGGCATTAAATCAGGGGCTTGATGACGCTGAGTTATACTGTCAGAGATTCCGTAGGTGGGCAGTCTGACCAAATGGAATGACGACGCTTTGGCGGCCCTTTTCCGGAAGGGTCTGTCAGATAATGTAAAGGATGTTATGGTGGGATTCCCTGTCCCCTGGTGGTCTCAATGATTCTATGTCATTAGCGATTCAAATTGACAGACGTTTGCGTGAGCGAAGAAGTATGCGTGGAGTGGTGTTGCCTTGTGAGCCAGCTGCTGAGCCCATGCAGTGTGATGGAGTGGTGTCTGGGGCACAGCGTCATGAGTTTCGAAAGCGCAATGGGTTATGTTTCTACTGTGGTGATGCTCTCATGCTATTTCAGTCTGCCTAAGCGGGGAAGACGTTTTGCACGCTCAGTTGTCTTGGGTAGTGTTCAGACTAAGTTTTTATTAACTGTCACTCTGATATGCTCTCTGTCCTCATTTTCTGCTCAGGCTTTCGTTGATTCTGGAGCAGCTATTAACCTGATGGATTATGATTTTGCTAAACGTTGTGGATTTCCCTTGATCCCCTACAGAAGTCTATTCCCCTACTGGGGATCGATTCTACCCCCTTTGGCTGAGAATAAACCCCAGTTTTCTACTCAGGTGATAATGAGGGTTGAACCTGATCACCAGGAGTGCTGCAAATTTTTGGTTCTATATAATCTGCATGACATTATCGTGCTGGGTTTCCCTTGGTTACAGTCTCATAATCCTGTTTTGGATTGGAAATCTGTGTCTGTAACCAGTTGGGGCTGCCAATGTGTTAATACCAACACTCCTGTTTTTTTCTGCTCCCCCCCAGGCTGAGGATGTTCCTGACTTTTTGTTTGATTTTTCTGATGTGTTTAGCGAAAGTAAATCTGCATCCTTACCTCCCCATAGGAGCTATGACTGCGCTATTGAATTAGTGCCAGGTAGTAAATTCCCTAAGGGTCGCCTTTTTAACTTGTCTGTACCTGAACATGACGCTATGTGGTCTTATATCAAGGAATCATTGGAGAAGGGTCATATCAGACCATCCTCTTCACCCTTAGGTGCGGTTTTTTTTTGTGGCCAAAAAAGATGGTTCATTAAGGCCGTGTATTGATTATCGTCTCTTGAACAATATTACTGTGAAATATCAATACCCGTTACCCTTGATTTCTGACCTGTTTTCCAGGGTGAAAAACGCTACTTGGTTTACCAAGCTTGACCTCAGGGGGGCGTATAACCTTATTCGCATTAAGCACGGGGATGAATGGAAGACGGCATTTAACACCCTGAAGGGCATTTTGAGTACCTTGTGATGCCTTTGGGCTCACTAATGCTCCTTCCGTCTTCCAGTCCTTCATGAATGACATTTTCAGGGATTTTGTGGACAAGTTTCTGATTGTTTATTTGGATGATATCTTGATTTTTTCTAATGACTGGGACTCTCATGTGAAACATGTTTGAACTGTATTCCAGATTTTGAGAGAGAATGCTCTGTATGTGAAGGGATCAAAGTGTCTTTTTGGCGTACAGGAAGATCTCATTTCTGGGATTCATTTTGTCCCCATCTGTTATTGAAATGGACCCGGTCAAGGTTCAGGCCATCTGTGATTGGGTCCAACCTACTTCATTAAAGGCTCTTCAGAGATTTTTGGGTTTTGCCAATTTTTATCGTAAATTTATTGGTAATTTCTCTGTTATTGTTAAACCATTAACTGATTTGACCAGAAAGGGTTCTGATGTGGTGAATTGGCCTCCTGAGGCAGTCTCTGCGTTTCAGGAACTTAAGCAGAGATTCACTTCTGCTCCTGTTCTACGGCAGCCTGATGTTTCTCTGCCATTTCAGGTGGAGGTTGATGCCTCTGAAATTGGGGCAGGTGCCGTTTTGTCCCAAAAAGATCCAGAGACCTCTAAAAGTAACCCTTGTGCCTTTTTCTCTCGAAAATTTTCTCCTACTGAACGTAATTATGACGTGGGTAATCGGGAGTTATTGGCCATGAAGTGGGCTTTTGAAGAGTGGAGACATTGGCTGGAGGGAGCCAAACATCAGGTGGTGGTCCTTACGGACCATAAGAATCTGGTCTATCTGGAATCTGCCAAGCGACTCAATCCTAGACAGGCCAGGTGGGCCTTGTTTTTCACACGTTTTAATTTTGTGGTTTCCTTTCTTCCTGGCACTAAGAATGTTAAGGCGGATGCCCTCTCGAGGAGTTTCCTTGCGGACTCTCCTGAGCTATCTGATCCTCTGTTATTTTGAAGGAGGGTGTAGTTCTTTCCGCCATCTCGCCCAATTTGAGACTTGCTCTGGAGGGGTGTCAGGAGGATAGGCCCGAGCGCTGCCCTGTTGGAAAATTGTTTGTCCCGGACCAATGGAAAAAGAGTGTGATGTCTGAGATTCATTGTTCCGCATTGGCTGGGCATCCCAGAATTTTTGGTACCAGAGACTTGGTTAGTCGGTCCTTTTGGTGGCCTACCTTGTCTCGCGATGTCAGGGAATTTGTGCAGTCCTGCGGGACTTGCTCTCGCTCCAAGCCTTGCTCTCGCTCTAGTGGTTTGTTGATGCCATTGCCTGTGCCCAAGAGACCATGGACCCATATCTCTATGGATTTCATTTCCGATCTTCCTGTTTCTCAGAGAATGACCACCATCTGGGTAATTTGTGATAGGTTTTCCAAAATGATACATCTTGTGCCATTACCTAAGTTGCCTTCCTCCTCTGAATTGGTGCCGTTGTTCCTTCAGCACGTGGTTCGTTTACACGGCATTCCTGAGAACATTGTGTCTGACAGAGGAGTCCAGTTTGTTTCCAGATTTTGGAGGACTTTTTGTTCTAAACTGGGTGTTCAATTGTCTTTCTCCTCGGCATTTCATCCTCAGACCAATGGTCAAACTGAGAGAACAAACCAGACATTGGAGACTTATCTAAGATGCTTTGTGTCTGCTGATCAGGATGACTGGGTCTCTTTTTTGCCTTTGGCTGAGTTTGCTCTTAATAATAGGGCTAGCTCTGCCACTTTGATGTCTCCGTTTTTCTGTAATTCTGGGTTTCACCCTCGATTTTCTTCAGGACAGACGGAGGCTTCTGTCTGTCCAGGTGTTGACTCTGTTGTTGAGCGTATGCAGCAGATTTGGGACCAGGTAGTGGAGAGGTTGTCCCTCTCTCAGGAGAAGGCCCAGCGGTTTGCTAACCGGCATAGGACTGATGGTCCTCGGTTTAAAGTGGGGGACTTGGTCTGGTTGTCCTCAAAGAATATTCCTATGAGAGTAGCATCTCCTAAATTTAAGCCTAGGTTCATTGGACCTTATAAGATCATGGAGATTATTAATCCTGTTTCTTTTCGTTTGCTTCTTCCAGGGACATTTAAGATCCATAACGTGTTCCACAAGTCCTTGTTGAAGAGGTTTGTTGAGCCAGTGGTTCCTGCTGCTGTGCCTCCTGACCCTGTTTTGGTTGAGGGCAATCTGGAGTATGTGGTTGAGAAAATATTGGATTCTCGTTTTTCTAGACGAAGACTCCAGTATTTGGTTAAATGGAGAGGTTATGGTCAGGAAGATAATTCTTGGGTGTTTGCTTCGGACATCCATGCTAGGAGACTTATCCGTGCGTATCATAGAACTCATCCTGACCGACCTGGTTGCTCAAATGAGGGTTCGGTGACCCCTCCTCAAGGGGGGGTACTGTTGTGAATGGGTTTGAGATGAGTTCTGAGCAGAGGCTCCCTCTGGTGGTTACAAGCGGTACTAGTGAGGATTGGGAATCAGGTGTTACTGATTGGTCTTATTTAAGGGAATCATTTTCCCATCAGGGTTGCTGGTGATCAATTGTTCTGGTCTGAATCCTTCTTTCCAGTTTCCCTTGTAGCCTGCTGTGTCGTGTCTGCATCTCCTGCTATCAGATAAGACAATTTCTTATTTTGTGTTTTTGCTATATTTTTGCATTTTGTCCTGCACTTCTGTGGGGGCCTTCAGGGTCCCCTCCGGGGGCTTTTGCCCTCTCAGTTTAGTCCAGCCACTGTGTTTTGTACTTTTGCTTTTTCCAGTTTTTTCAGTGGCTGCTGTTTTTGTTACACCAGAGAACTAATTTAGGTGGTAGAGGTCGTGTGATCTCAGGTGATTTTGAAATTAGTAGAGTTGGTGTTTTTTCAGTGTTTTCTGGGATTGCAGTAAGTACCCTTCCTATCCTTTTCTATTTAGATAGTTTGGGCCCCAGCGTTTGCTCATACTATTTTCTTTCTGTGTCAGTATTTCCTCTTGTCTAACCGCCATTACATGTTTGGGGTCTTTCTATTATCTTTGGGGTTCTGCTCCGGGGCAGATAGCTTTCCTATTTCTATCTTTAGGTGTAGTTAGTTTCTCAGGCTGTGACGAGGCGTCTAGGACCAACGTAGGAACGCTCCACGGCTGCCTCTAGTTGTGGTGGTTAGTCAGGGTACTGCAATCCCATAGATTCCAACTGCTCTGGTTTATTTCCTTTTTTACCTGCACTCCTCAGCTACCGAAACATAACAGTATCACCGGCCATAAAAATTGTATGGTACTCACAGAAGGGAAAAAATATTTTGAAGGAAGAAAAGTTGTCAGAGATATTTTTCTGTTTGTTGCATTTTTTTTTTTTCCTCTGTATCTCTGGGTGCTGGGGAGGATCTTTTCTCCCAATGGAGTTTGCACAGTTGTCTGGCCGTGTGGATCAGCTTGCCACTGAGGTTCAGAGTATTGCTGCATATCTTGCTAGGTTGCCTGTTGTGGAACCTAGGATCCCCATGCCAGATTTGTTTTTAGGGGATCGAGCTAAGTTTCAGAATTTCAAAAATAACTGTAAATTGTTTTTTGCCTTAAAATCGAATTCCTCAGGAAACGCAGCGCAGCAGGTTCAAATTGTCATCTCTCTCCTGCGCGGCGATCCTCAGGATTGGGCTTTTTCCCTGACACCTGGGGATCCTGTTTTGAGTGATGTTGATGCATTTTTTCAGGCTTTGGGGTTATTGTACGATGAGCCTAATGTCACTGATCAAGCTGAAAAAGCCTTGTTGGCATTAAATCAGGGGCTTGATGACGCTGAGTTATACTGTCAGAGATTCCGTAGGTGGGCAGTCCTGACCAAATGGAATGACGACGCTTTGGCGGCCCTTTTCCGGAAGGGTCTGTCAGATAATGTAAAGGATGTTATGGTGGGATTCCCTGTCCCCTCTGGTCTCAATGATTCTATGTCATTAGCGATTCAAATTGACAGACGTTTGCGTGAGCGAAGAAGTATGCGTGGAGTGGTGTTGCCTTGTGAGCCAGCTGCTGAGCCCATGCAGTGTGATGGAGTGGTGTCTGGGGCACAGCGTCATGAGTTTCGAAAGCGCAATGGGTTATGTTTCTACTGTGGTGATGCCTCTCATGCTATTTCAGTCTGCCCTAAGCGGGGAAGACGTTTTGCACGCTCAGTTGTCTTGGGTAGTGTTCAGACTAAGTTTTTATTAACTGTCACTCTGATATGCTCTCTGTCCTCATTTTCTGCTCAGGCTTTCGTTGATTCTGGAGCAGCTATTAACCTGATGGATTATGATTTTGCTAAACGTTGTGGATTTCCCTTGATACCCTACAGAAGTCTATTCCCCTACTGGGGATCGATTCTACCCCTTTGGCTGAGAATAAACCCAGTTTTCTACTCAGGTGATAATGAGGGTTGAACCTGATCACCAGGAGTGCTGCAAATTTTTGGTTCTATATAATCTGCATGACATTATCGTGCTGGGTTTCCCTTGGTTACAGTCTCATAATCCTGTTTTGGATTGGAAATCTGTGTCTGTAACCAGTTGGGGCTGCCAATGTGTTAATACCAACACTCCTGTTTTTTCTGCCTCCCCCCAGGCTGAGGATGTTCCTGACTTTTTGTTTGATTTTTCTGATGTGTTTAGCGAAAGTAAATCTGCATCCTTACCTCCCCATAGGAGCTATGACTGCGCTATTGAATTAGTGCCAGGTAGTAAATTCCCTAAGGGTCGCCTTTTTAACTTGTCTGTACCTGAACATGACGCTATGCGGTCTTATATCAAGGAATCATTGGAGAAGGGTCATATCAGACCATCCTCTTCACCCTTAGGTGCCGGTTTTTTCTTTGTGGCCAAAAAAGATGGTTCATTAAGGCCGTGTATTGATTATCGTCTCTTGAACAATATTACTGTGAAATATCAATACCCGTTACCCTTGATTTCTGACCTGTTTTCCAGGGTGAAAAACGCTACTTGGTTTACCAAGCTTGACCTCAGGGGGGCGTATAACCTTATTCGCATTAAGCACGGGGATGAATGGAAGACGGCATTTAACACCCCTGAAGGGCATTTTGAGTACCTTGTGATGCCCTTTGGGCTCACTAATGCTCCTTCCGTCTTCCAGTCCTTCATGAATGACATTTTCAGGGATTTTGTGGACAAGTTTCTGATTGTTTATTTGGATGATATCTTGATTTTTTCTAATGACTGGGACTCTCATGTGAAACATGTTCGAACTGTATTCCAGATTTTGAGAGAGAATGCTCTGTATGTGAAGGGATCAAAGTGTCTTTTTGGCGTACAGAAGATCTCATTTCTGGGATTCATTTTGTCCCCATCTGTTATTGAAATGGACCCGGTCAAGGTTCAGGCCATCTGTGATTGGGTCCAACCTACTTCATTAAAGGCTCTTCAGAGATTTTTGGGTTTTGCCAATTTTTATCGTAAATTTATTGGTAATTTCTCTGTTATTGTTAAACCATTAACTGATTTGACCAGAAAGGGTTCTGATGTGGTGAATTGGCCTCCTGAGGCAGTCTCTGCGTTTCAGGAACTTAAGCAGAGATTCACTTCTGCTCCTGTTCTACGGCAGCCTGATGTTTCTCTGCCATTTCAGGTGGAGGTTGATGCCTCTGAAATTGGGGCAGGTGCCGTTTTGTCCCAAAAAGATCCAGAGACCTCTAAAAGTAACCCTTGTGCCTTTTTCTCTCGAAAATTTTCTCCTACTGAACGTAATTATGACGTGGGTAATCGGGAGTTATTGGCCATGAAGTGGGCTTTTGAAGAGTGGAGACATTGGCTGGAGGGAGCCAAACATCAGGTGGTGGTCCTTACGGACCATAAGAATCTGGTCTATCTGGAATCTGCCAAGCGACTCAATCCTAGACAGGCCAGGTGGGCCTTGTTTTTCACACGTTTTAATTTTGTGGTTTCCTTTCTTCCTGGCACTAAGAATGTTAAGGCGGATGCCCTCTCGAGGAGTTTCCTTGCGGACTCTCCTGAGCTATCTGATCCCTCTGTTATTTTGAAGGAGGGTGTAGTTCTTTCCGCCATCTCGCCCAATTTGAGACTTGCTCTGGAGGGGTGTCAGGAGGATAGGCCCGAGCGCTGCCCTGTTGGAAAATTGTTTGTCCCGGACCAATGGAAAAAGAGTGTGATGTCTGAGATTCATTGTTCCGCATTGGCTGGGCATCCCGGAATTTTTGGTACCAGAGACTTGGTTAGTCGGTCCTTTTGGTGGCCTACCTTGTCTCGCGATGTCAGGGAATTTGTGCAGTCCTGCGGGACTTGCTCTCGCTCCAAGCCTTGCTCTCGCTCTAGTGGTTTGTTGATGCCATTGCCTGTGCCCAAGAGACCATGGACCCATATCTCTATGGATTTCATTTCCGATCTTCCTGTTTCTCAGAGAATGACCACCATCTGGGTAATTTGTGATAGGTTTTCCAAAATGATACATCTTGTGCCATTACCTAAGTTGCCTTCCTCCTCTGAATTGGTGCCGTTGTTCCTTCAGCACGTGGTTCGTTTACACGGCATTCCTGAGAACATTGTGTCTGACAGAGGAGTCCAGTTTGTTTCCAGATTTTGGAGGACTTTTTGTTCTAAACTGGGTGTTCAATTGTCTTTCTCCTCGGCATTTCATCCTCAGACCAATGGTCAAACTGAGAGAACAAACCAGACATTGGAGACTTATCTAAGATGCTTTGTGTCTGCTGATCAGGATGACTGGGTCTCTTTTTTGCCTTTGGCTGAGTTTGCTCTTAATAATAGGGCTAGCTCTGCCACTTTGATGTCTCCGTTTTTCTGTAATTCTGGGTTTCACCCTCGATTTTCTTCAGGACAGACGGAGGCTTCTGTCTGTCCAGGTGTTGACTCTGTTGTTGAGCGTATGCAGCAGATTTGGGACCAGGTAGTGGAGAGGTTGTCCCTCTCTCAGGAGAAGGCCCAGCGGTTTGCTAACCGGCATAGGACTGATGGTCCTCGGTTTAAAGTGGGGGACTTGGTCTGGTTGTCCTCAAAGAATATTCCTATGAGAGTAGCATCTCCTAAATTTAAGCCTAGGTTCATTGGACCTTATAAGATCATGGAGATTATTAATCCTGTTTCTTTTCGTTTGCTTCTTCCAGGGACATTTAAGATCCATAACGTGTTCCACAAGTCCTTGTTGAAGAGGTTTGTTGAGCCAGTGGTTCCTGCTGCTGTGCCTCCTGACCCTGTTTTGGTTGAGGGCAATCTGGAGTATGTGGTTGAGAAAATATTGGATTCTCGTTTTTCTAGACGAAGACTCCAGTATTTGGTTAAATGGAGAGGTTATGGTCAGAAGATAATTCTTGGGTGTTTGCTTCGGACATCCATGCTAGGAGACTTATCCGTGCGTATCATAGAACTCATCCTGACCGACCTGGTTGCTCAAATGAGGGTTCGGTGACCCCTCCTCAAGGGGGGGTACTGTTGTGAATGGGTTTGAGATGAGTTCTGAGCAGAGGCTCCCTCTGGTGGTTACAAGCGGTACTAGTGAGGATTGGGAATCAGGTGTTACTGATTGGTCTTATTTAAGGGAATCATTTTCCCATCAGGGTTGCCGGTGATCAATTGTTCTGGTCTGAATCCTTCTTTCCAGTTTCCCTTGTAGCCTGCTGTGTCGTGTCTGCATCTCCTGCTATCAGATAAGACAATTTCTTATTTTGTGTTTTTGCTATATTTTTGCATTTTGTCCTGCACTTCTGTGGGGGCCTTCAGGGTCCCCTCCGGGGGCTTTTGCCCTCTCAGTTTAGTCCAGCCACTGTGTTTTGTACTTTTGCTTTTTCCAGTTTTTTCAGTGGCTGCTGTTTTTGTTACACCAGAGAACTAATTTAGGTGGTAGAGGTCGTGTGATCTCAGGTGATTTTGAAATTAGTAGAGTTGGTGTTTTTTCAGTGTTTTCTGGGATTGCAGTAAGTACCCTTCCTATCCTTTTCTATTTAGATAGTTTGGGCCCCAGCGTTTGCTCATACTATTTTCTTTCTGTGTCAGTATTTCCTCTTGTCTAACCGCCATTACATGTTTGGGGTCTTTCTATTATCTTTGGGGTTCTGCTCCGGGGCAGATAGCTTTCCTATTTCTATCTTTAGGTGTAGTTAGTTTCTCAGGCTGTGACGAGGCGTCTAGGACCAACGTAGAACGCTCCACGGCTGCCTCTAGTTGTGGTGGTTAGTCAGGGTACTGCAATCCCATAGATTCCAACTGCTCTGGTTTATTTCCTTTTTTACCTGCACTCCTCAGCTACCGAAACATAACAGCTTTTCCACAGTTTTCGTGGTAAAGAAGTAGTACACTGTAACCAATCTTACCCTGGAGCCACTTTTGGCCCTCTCCTTTTCCTTATTCTTTCCACCAACATTTTTGTCAAGTTTTGATACAGCAACAATCTCCTCTGGATCTTTGGGCCATGAGAGAGTCTAATGGAAAGATGGATTTGTACATGAGTACCATCACTACAGAAGTAAAAATTCATTGATCCTTTAGCATTTTGTTTGTCTGTGTTAACATTTTTGCTATTTAGTGGTAAAGATTAAAAGGCCACTGGCCTATCAAGATTGTTTCATATACATTGATAACATAATTCACTTAAAAAAAAACAGCAAAAAAAACCACATTACCTCTACAATATAAACTTACGTGATGCAGTAGGCCATTTTTCCATCTATGGTAATTATCTCAATGTTATTGTTGGCTGATAAAGAAAATTAACATTAAACGGGTAAACACTGATTTCATTGCAGCCATTACGTGCCCCAGCAGTCGTAACTCCGCATATGCAGCATGCACAATTTGCCTCCGATAATCAGATGTCACTCGCCCATTTATGTCTAAGGTCCATGAAAAAAAACTGGACCGCACTTGGATGACATCTTTGCACTCTCCAATTTTCATGGACAGACATAATGGAGAAGATTTTTTTTTCCTCCACCTCCATGAAAATTATAACCAACTCTGATCAAACTCTGGTCAGAATCCAATTAGCCTAATCGGACCAGTTTTCTCAGATGGAAAGAAAACGGATGTCTGTACCTGCCTTCATGCTTATGTGAAATGACCCTTTGACGTAGAGAATTTTGGGTTGTTGTATGTTTTTCTCCCTATGCCTAGGAGGTTTTAAAATGGGTGTTTCTCACAAAATTTAGTCTGTCACAACATCAGCATACCTGCTGATTGCCGTTGACTATTTGTTCTGCAGTAATGGATCATTTTATTGCTTTACTGGATAAGCAAGAACATTGCGGTACTAATTCTATAAAGCAAAGATCAGAATCCGTGCCTTGTATTTTTTATCCCTACTGACCGAATTCAGTTGTGAAATTACCTTTTAATAATGGTTTAGAAATGTCAGTGCACTAGCAGCACAGATATTATTTGCTAGACTAGCTCAGGTGGAAAGAAATGATGTTTCCTGCATGCTAACGACTGTATGCGATAAAGGACCACGTACGCCATAAGAGTATGTACATTACCTTTTCCTCTATGACAGTCACATTCATTCCACAGAGAAAAAAAGACTTTAACGACAATAAATCGGATGATGTGTGTTCCTTCACATATTCGTATTCTATAGATTCATTCCAAACTGATCCAGTGGTTTTGTAGAGACCTGGGACAGAATATTGAATTAGAAACACATGGAAGGAGATGTAAAATAAGAAATTGCACCAACTAGATAAGAAAACAAAACCTCAGTAAAACATGACTGGGGAACAGGCTGGCCAGCATGGATGTTTTTAAATGTTAGGGGGTTTAATACCCCCACAAAAAACGTTCCCAGATCCTGTATGAGATGCACAAAATGGGAGTTTAGATTCTCTTTCTACAAGAAACCCATTTCAAAAGCAATCATTATTCTGAAGTTAAAAACCAATACTTTACAATTTGGTTTTCATAGTTCAAATTCGATCTCTAAATCTTAAGGTGTCAGTTTTGCGATTCACAAAAAACTCTCCCTTTATTTTAGCATGGTTGAATGCTGATGAGAATGGTCGTTTTTTATTTTTGAAGGTCTCCATTATGAATCAAATTTATACTCTAGCTCAGGGTTCCCCAACTCCAGCCCTCAAGGCCCACCAACAAGTCATGTTTTCAGGATTTCCTTAGTATTGCCCAGGTGATAATTGCATCCTGAAAACATGACCTGTTGGTGGGCCTTGAGGACTGGAGTTGGGGAACCCTGCTCTAGCTAACTTTTAATCTCCTTAACAAGGACCAAGTGTAGGTCTGTCAAAGGTATCAGAGACGGCTGGAGGGTTATATGGAAGGCCATCTAATCCAGCGGGGAGATCTCAATCTAACGTTGGACAAAAAATTAGTCTCTTGTGGACAAGTCCTCAATTCCTCATACGCAGTTATACTCACTTAAGCACAGCTTATTTAAACTACAAGCAGTAGACATTTGGCGTATATCACACCCAAAAGATAAAGACTAAAACCAATACTCATCAGTTCACAATTCATACAGCAGAATTTATTTCTACTGATTAATCATCAACTACTAAGTTGAAGCCGCTCTGCTTCTGTTGGCACTATGACCTGGGAGGACCATCTTTTTTTACCTTTCAGTCACCAGATTCATCCCTTCAACCTTGGCCCTGGCGCTGAAACTCCAACCTCCTACAAGACGCTAAAAGTATTGCCATTAAAAGTAACTGCCATTGAGCACACAATTAATGACCTTTTACTCCATTATGAAATGATGAAAACCCCAGTTTGTCTAATGGAAAACTGTAAAATGTGTGATTAGAGGCGTTCTCATCAAAGAAGGTGCTAGACTGATAAAGGATTTATTTAAACAAAGAAATGCTCTGGCGCAATCTCATGAACAAAACCCATGCAATTCTTGCCAACCTAAATAAGCACAGAGATGACGTAAAAAAATCCTCTTACAACCGAGGCATTCTAAACACACAGAGCCAGAGTGCAGCATTTTTTTTATGAATTTGCAGAAAAATGTGGACGCCTGTTAGCTAGGAGCATTCATCCAAAATTCCCCACAACTTATATTCCACCTATTCAAACTTATGAAGGTGTGGAGGTTAATGAATCCCAACAAATTGCTGAAACATTCAAGGATTATTATAAATCCCTAAATAACACTAAAGGCCAGTAGGGGCATACGTCACCTACACGTCTTAAGACAAAAATAGACCAATATGTACAGAAAACTGCTCTGCCCTCTCTATGCCATGATTGTTTGTTTGAGATATATCAGGATGTCCCCACCAAGCAAGAGCTCCGATCCAGATGGGTATTCTGCTAAATTTTATAAACTACTAGCTCCGCAGTTAACGGCTTTCCAAACCAAAGTATTCAACTCAGTCTCAACCTCAAACAGATTCCCTAAGCAAACCCTTTAAGCTCATATTTTGGTTATACCGAAACCTGGAAAAGACTTGACCTTGTGTTCGAATTATTGACGAATCTCCTTAATGAACAGATGTGAAACTATTTTCCAAGATCATAGCTATGACATTGATGCCATGCTTGCCTCACCTTGTACATAACGATTAGGTGGGATTTGTCCCTCATAGGGGAGCAAGAGATAACACAATTGAAACAATGCTTCTTATGTCACATGCCATACACAAAAAAAATTCCATCTTGCATTTTATCAGTACATGTCAAAAAGGCAAAAGGCATTTGACTGGGTCAGTTGGTCATTTCTTCGGCGTGCCCTAAAACAGATTAACCTGGGCCCCAACTTACTTAACACAATTATGGCATTGTACTGTATTAGGACCCCTTAGCTAAAGTTTGTTGCAATTAAATTTTCTAAAACGAGTTCGGTGTATCTAACAGGACTAGACAGAGGTGTCCACCTTCCCCTTTAATCTACATTATAGTAATGGAGCATCTGGCAATATCTTTGAGGGATAATTCTAGCATCCAGGGCATCGCTGTTGGTCATAACTCACAAACTCAAACTCACATTGTATGCAGACAAACTCCTATTATACATCACAAATCTGAGAACAAAATTACCCACTATACCGAAAGATTTTGAGTCCTACAGTCTTGAGTAATTTCAAGGTTAATCTCACTAATTCATAGATGCTCAATATCAACATCCGCCTTGAAGAAGCACAATCACTACAAAGCACTTTTCCCTTTTGGTGGTACATGTCCTCATTGAAATATCTAGGTGTACAGTTATCATCAAATATCTCCCAGCTCTTTCATCTAAACCACATACCATTACGCACCTATATTATTAACGACTTAAATAATTTGATAAGGCGCAATTGTCATGGTTTGGTAGAATCAATGTGTTAAAAATAGACATTCTCTCTAAAGTTCTCTATTTACTGCAATCAGTCCCTAGCATTACCTAACACATTTTTTAAACAACTAAATACAGCCTGCTGTATCTTCATTTGGAGATCAAATAGGCCTCGCTTGGCATGCAGATTCTTGATAAGCTATAAACTTAAAAGGGCGCTGGTCTTCCTGACTTTCAGCTCTATTACTACTCAGCCATTCGGATATGTCTAGTGGACTGGTTTCATAATGCCGCGGGTAATATTGGAATCCACTTTCATCTCTTTAAAATGGACATCTTTTCTGTGGAGCCCTAAAAGTAAATGTCCCTCAAAAGGGTCAGTTTCCTCATTGACATGTGGACTTCTCAGAGTCTGGGATTAATATATCTTGAAATTCAATTCTTGATTTAATTATCTTGAAAATCAACAAGTCCTTATGAACTCTTACCTTACTAACTCTAAATGAACTTGCCATGCTTCTCATCAGATCTACAACTACAATCATATATCTCAACCTTCCAGCCAGTCTCAGTGCTCAGACCTGACTCCTATTCCAGAACTCCACATCCAATCACATCAAATCTTGAATTTTTTCAATCCCTCTCATCCTAACGAGGAATCAATTTGGTTTGTAAAAGATTGGGTGAAAGAGATTGGGATAGATTTTACAGAGGAGCAATGGAATAAGTCCTTCTTTCATACATACAGACTACTTACGGCATTTAGGACGCAAGAAGAAAAAACTATAAAATATCACTAGATGGAACCAATATCCAATGGATCATTATTGAGTTTATCCCTCAGTCTCTAAAAAGTGATTGAGATGAGAAACTGCAGATGGCGTCATGCTCCATATTCGGTGGGAATGTCCCTCAATCCATCAACTTGGGAACAAAACTTTATGTGTACAAAGATGGACTTTTTTGTAGAATGGAAAGAGTCCAGGCTCATAACACTAATTCTGACATATTCTATAGAACCTGGCAAAGTTGGCTTATGTTTAAAGATTCTACTGAATATCCTTCATTGCAACTGATCTGACTGATTGATAACTGAATCTACTTTTGAAATTCAAATTCATCCTCTTCCCCATCTCCCTCCCCTGGTCTCCCCTCCCCATCTTCCTCCCCTGGTCTCCCCTCCCTCCCCTGGTCTCCCCTCCCCCATCTCCCTCCTCTGGTCTCCCCTCTTCTTGTTCTTCTTTATTCCTCCTCTTTTTCTCTTCTCTTTTAATAATACTTCATGGATAATATTTTGAATATTTGAGTTCTCGTTACATAACGTTACACCACTACTCTGGTATGATGTAACATTATATGAGATCTTGTAGAATCCCACTATTTTTGCAGTTATGATTACGGATTCGTTTTACCTTCCTTTTTCTTTTCTGGTTGTTGTATAACTGACTTCAATAAATAAAATCTATGAAAAAAAAATATGATTGACATACAGGAGCCTTTTTTATGCCTGTCTTGATGAAAAGTGCGCTGGAGTAAGATGCGCCAAATTAATTAAGAAGCGTACAACTCTCAATGAATTTGGCGCATCTTTCAGCTATTATGCGAGCGGATTAGCAAACCGCACGAGACTTATACAAGATATTTTTGGGGATATAGAGGGCGAGTTAGGGGCTTATATATGGACTGCGGTACTAGACCAGTTAAAGTTGGTGGCTTTACTTTACACTTGGAAAACTTGGTCATAGGTTCTATTTAATACAGATTAAGAGATAGATATAGGCAGATGAGTTCTAATAAGTGTAAGAAATGCAAAAACCGAATTATAGGAGTAAGAAACAGACAAGTTATAGGCAAATTCCATATTTACATTTATGATAAATAATACTGCTGGAAGTTTTTGGTCACATTACACATAGAGTGCATTATTTTTTTCACTTCAGTAAAATCGTCTATAAATACAGCACTGTACACCCACACACAATCGCCGGTTTTCACACTGTCAACACAGAATAAGTTACCGGTGTGAAGGTTCAGTGGGTTACGTTGTACTTGCCCTTCGGTGGTCATTTGCTGCAGATGGTTGCACATATAAGACTAAAAATAAAATGAACACACCCAGTAACTTATACAAACATGAATTTTCACATAGACTAAATTATACTAATATAATCAACTATATACAAGTAATACCAACACAGACAGAATAATAAGCTTTTTTGCAGTTCAATAGCTTTTGGGATTTGTGTGATTTAACGTAAATTTGTGTCATGCTTCCATATACAGTACAGACCAAAAGTTTGGACACACCTTCTCATTCAAAGATTTTTCTGTATTTTCATGACTATGAAAATTGTACATTCACACTGAAGGCATCAAAACTATTAATTAACACATGTGGAATTATATACTTAGCAAAAAAGTGTGAAACAACTGAAAATATGTCTTATATTCTAGGTTCTTCAAAGTAGCCACCTTTTGCATTGATGACTGCTTTGCACACTCTTGGCATTCTCTTGATGAGCTTCAAGAGGTAATCACCAGAAATGGTCTTCCAACAATCTTGAAGGAGTTCCCAGAGATGCTTAGCACTTGTTGGCCCTTTTGCCTTCACTCTGCGGTCCAGCTCACCAAAACCATCTCAGTTGGGTTCAGGTCTGGTGACTGTGGAGGCCAGGTCATCTGGCGTAGCACCCCATCACTCTCCTTCTTGGTCAAATAGCCCTTACACAGCCTGGAGGTGTGTTTGGGGTCATTGTCCTGTTGAAAAATAAATGATGGTCCAACTAAACGCAAACCGGATGGAATAGCATGCTGCTGCAAGATGCTGTGGTAGCCATGCTGGTTCAGTATGCCTTCATTTTTGAATAAATCCCCAACAGTGTCACCAGCAAAGCAACCCCCCACCATCACACTTCCTCCATGCTTCACGGTGGGAACCAGGCATGTAGAGCCCATCCGTTCACCTTTTCTGCGTCGCACAAAGACACGGTGGTTGGAACCAAAGATCTCAAATTTGGACTGATCAGACCAAAGCACAGATTTCCACTGGTCTAATGTCCATTCCTTGTGTTCTTTAGCCCAAACAAGTCTCTTCTGCTTGTTGTCTGTCCTTAGCAGTGGTTTCCTAGCAGCTATTTTACCATGAAGGCCTGCTGCACAAACTCTCCTCTTAACAGTTGTTGTAGAGATGTGCCTGCTGCTAGAACTCTGACCTGGTCTCTAATCTGAGCTGCTGTTAACCTGCGATTTCTGAGACTGGTGACTCGGATAAACTTATCCTCAGAAGCAGAGGTGACTCTTGGTCTTCCTTTCCTGGGGAGGTCCTCATGTGAGCCAGTTTCTTTGTAGCGCTTGATGGTTTTTGCAACTGCACTTGGGGACACTTTCAAAGTTTTCCCAATTTTTTTAGCTGCTTTTTTCTTGTCATAATACACATTCTAACAGTCTATTCAGTAGGACTATCAGCTGTATATCCACCAGATTTCTGCACAACACAACCCCATTTATAAGGCAAGAAATCACACTTATTAAACCTGACAGGGCACACCGGTGAAGTGAAAACCATTTCCGGTGGCTACCTCTTGAAGCTCATCAAGAGAATGCAAAGAGTGTGCAAAGCAGTAATCAAAGCAAAAGGTGGCTACTTTGAAGAACCTGGAATATAAGACATATTTTCAGTTGTTTCACACTTTTTTGTTAAGTATATAATTCCTCATGTGTTCATTCATAGTTTTGATGCCTTCAGTTTGAATGTACAATTTTCATAGTCATGAAAATACAGAAAAATCTTTGAATGAGACAGTGTGTCCAAACTTTTGGTCTGTACTGTATCACAAATCCTTTATATCACATGGTAATCCACTGTGGTTTGCATATATATGGTGTAGCCTTCCGGGGGGTTTAGCTCTAGGATCGCTGTCTGGGTAGACAGAATGGCACGGAAACAGTTCATTCAGACAGCAGTTTGGTGAAAACTGGCCGCAACCAGTTTTATTAAAGTCCACAGCACACAGATAAAAACAAAGCATAAACAAAAGACCTGGGCTTGTCTAGCCTCTAATTACACTTAGATAGATGGCCCTCTCTATCCGGGACCCAGACTCTACCAGTCTGTGCCCAAAACAACACATATGATATATGTTACCAGTATGGAGTTTCACAGACACTCCTCCTTGTGTCTGAAGGCACCTTTGAGAGAGATCCACTCCTATTCAGCCGCTATTCACACGGACCCGCACCGAGACCACTCCTGTGTCCGGGGTCCTTCCTGCACCCAGACTGAGATAGCTCACACTCCTCTGGAGACTGCTTCCTTGTGCCAGGACACCTCCCTGTGTCCGGGCTAAAGACAGCTCCCACACTCTTGGAGACACCTTCTGTGCCTGGACCCCTTGTCCAGACTGAATGAGCTCCCTGACTGTGCTCCCAAGCACCTACTTCTGGCTTCCTAATCAACACCTGAGTGGATTCAGGTCTGAGCTGCAAGCGTGTACTGAATGGCAGGTGTAGTGACCTTTCTCTACCACCAGGTCTACAAAGCCACACATTTCGCTCATATCAGTCAGCAAGGTACTTAGGTGAAATGTACACCTCATTCACCACATATTCCTTCACTGTCTCACAATGGTTTTTGTTTGCAGCAACATTATATACTGTTTTTATGCACTTTATACAACATGGATTTTTTTGATATGCACCTTCTTTCCAGCACTTTGTTGCATCACCACTGTATATCTGTTCAATAAATAATATTTGTATTCATTCCAATGACCACAATCTCAGTTCTCCCCTTTTTTTCTGTTTTTGATACGATACCTACCGAGAGTAATTTTTTTCCACTAGGGTTTATGGGCACTAAAACGTCCTTATATTATATACATTGAATATACAGTGCACATAATATGTACCCCATTTTGTCTTTGCTCTCGTCTTAAGTAATACCAACTGTGCGCTTCCTCTCTTTACTACATTGTAACCTTTATTGCACCTTTTGTCAATCTGTTGCAATATTTGGTGCACTTATTAATGTGCATGTAAAAGTATTTTATCAGCTATTCTGTTTGCCTACAATCTGTGTGAAGAAATAATACTTCTGCTTATATATAACAAATAAAAAAAAACAAAAAACAAACAGAAAAAGTGAAATTTCAAGGCTTTTTCAAGTGTATGACATTAGCCAATCAGGTTTCAGTTCATTTTACAGTAAGCGCAATATCTAGTGAGATCCTCTTCTCTGAGACGTATTAAGGCCTCATTCACACGTCCCTGTTGCATCAATTTTTTCACGGATACAAGTGTTCATTATAATCTATGGTGCTAGACACATGTCCGTTTTTTCTGGCAGCACAGATGAAAATGGTCAATACAAGTCTATGGGTCCATGAAAAACACGTACAGCTCACGGATACCATCCATGTGTTGTACATATTTAAAGCACCACTCCAGCATTTTAGGTTTTTATTTAGCGCTGGAATGGTGCAACTAATGTAAGTTCCCTGCCCCTAATATTATACTCACCCGCTTCTGTCTTCTGCTCTTCCTGGTGTCGGTCCATTCATGTGCCGACATCTTGTGACTGCATCTTCTGACTGAATGGAAGTCAGAGGTAACGGTCACAAGCTCTCATTGTAAGTCTATAAGAGACTCGTTCAGGCTCTCAAACCTATAATGAATAGAGACTTTCGGCTCACCCAGCAAACACTGGAGCGATCCAGCTGGAGACCGACTGGAGTGGCGCCAATAAAAGAAGAAGCTGGTATAAATATAGTAAGCTGGAGATAGTTACCGGACAGCTTGACAATGGGCACAATAGTGTGGAGGGTGTGCTTGATACAAAAATATTAAATGAGGTTAAAGTGGGAACCATTGGATGTAATTAAGCAACTTATATGGGAAGGGGCACAAGGTCTCTGTGTGCTTTCTGTGGGGAAGCTTTGGCTGTCACCTTACTGGTAATGGTGGGCTCTGAGCAGGGCTGGCGTCAGCACCCGGTACACTCGGGCAAGTGCCGGGGCCCTGAGCAGGCGGGGGGGCCCACTCGCCGTCTGGCACTCCCGCGCCCGTTAGCAGAGGAGAGCGGTGTCAGCGCCGCCACTGGGCCCCCCCCCGCTTGCTCAGGGCCCCGGCAGCAGCTGGCACAATACTTACCTCTCCCGTGCCTCCGCTGCCGCAGCTCCGGGCTCCAGGGGGCGCCGGCGCTTCCTCTCACAGCAGTACCGCTGAATGACTTCATCATTCAGCGGCCGGCTGTGGCAAAGAGCGCGGACGCTGGACAGGTGAGACGTGTGTGTGTGTGTCTCTGTGTGTATGTAGTGCGGTGCTTTGTGTGTGTGTGTGTGTGTGTATGTGTGTGTGTGTATGTATGTGAGAGAGTGCTTGTGTGCTGTGGTGCTGTCTGTGTGTGATGATGGGCAGGCATTGCTGATAATGGGGAGGAGATGATGATAATGGTCAGGCATTGCTGATAATGGGGAGGCATTGATGATGGGGAGAAGATGATGATTGGCAGGCATTGATGATGATGGGGAGGCGATGATGATGATGGGCAGGCATTGCTGATAATGGGGAGGCATTGATGATGGGGAGGAGATGATGATGATGGGCAGGCATTGATGATGATGGGGAGGAGATGATGATGATGGGCAGGCATTGATGATAATGGGGAGGCCATGATGATGATGGGGAGGCAATGATGATAATGGGCAGGCATTGATGATGGGGAGGAGATGATGATGATGGGCAGGCATTGATGATGATGGGGAGGAGATGATGATGATGGGCAGGCATTGATGATAATGGGGAGGCCATGATGATGATGGGGAGGCAATGATGATAATGGGGAGGCCATGATGATGATGGGGAGGCAATGATGATGATAAGGAGGCAATCATGATGATGGGGAGGTAATCATGATGATGGGGAGGTAATCATGATGATAATGGGGAGTCTTTCCACAGCGCCCTTTCCTGAGCCGTAACAGTGCAGAACGCAGTACAGCGCAGAGGAGAGCTCCATATTTTGTATGAAGCATTATATGGGGACCAGTATCCTGTATGGAGCATTATATGGGGACCAGTATCCTGTGTGGAGCATTATATTGGTTCCAGTATTCTGTATGGAGCATTATTTTGGGTCCAGTATTCTGTATGGAGCATTATATGGGGGGTGACATCCTGCATGGGGTATTATATGGGTGATGAGGGGGAGACTGTGGTGCCCATAATATTGTATGGAGGACTGTACTGTCCAGTCTGTACTGTGTGCTGTGAGGATTTGGCGTTTTTTTGAGCTATTGTACAATTTACAATAGATATCACTCATGTAATGGAAGAAGTGAAGTATTTGGCATTGTACTGTACCAATATTTCTCTGCTGTATCTGTGCATCATGAATCGTGATCTGTGTTAAAGGGGCCCACTGAGGCTCTTTCGCCCGGGGCCCATAAAAACCTGGAGCCGGCCCTGGCTCTGAGTGCCACTTTTGTGAACGGGGGCACTGGATGTGGCTAGAGACCATCTCTCAGAGCTGAATGTAGCTCTTAAGATAACAAAGGTTGGAGACCGCTGCTCTAGTGCATTAGTCAGAATGACCACCTTAAGTGCAAGCTGGGGTTTCTCATAGTAACTTCAATACTCAGATTTAGGAGTTTACCTGGTTCTGTGTCAGGTCACTGCTGGGCTGATCCTCAATGACTTCATAACATACAGAGTAAGTGACTGTAGTTACCGGATAGTCCCCAGAGAGCTGCTGTTCAGTGTGTGGATTTGGAATACCTTGTACTTTACCTATACGCACAGAAAATTTTGCTTTATTCTCTAGCACTTCTGCAAATAAAAAAAATTCTATTAAGATATCATTATATTGTTAAAATAAGTATTATATCCTAATTCTGTTCTATGTAATACATTTAAATATCTTTTCCATTAAGATAAATAAATATATGTGCCTTGCTAATACAACTACACTGTATGCACAATTAGGCAATTTGTATTTTTGATGATTAATTCTATTGAACAACTACAGTGCTATTAGTCAATCCAAAGATTAATAAGCCTCAATGTTTAACCCCTTAGTGACAGAGCCATTTTGCAGCTTAATGACCGGGCCAATTTTTACAATTCTGACCACTGTCACTTTATAAGGTTATAACTCTGGAACGCTTTAACGAATCCCGCTGATTCTGAGATTGTTTTTTCGTGACATATTGTACTTCACGTTAGTGGTAAAATTTCTTTGATATGACTTGTGTTTATTTATGAAAAAAAACGGAAATATGGCGAAAATTTTGAAAATTTAGCAATTTTCAAATTTTAAATTTTTATGCCCTTAAATCAGAGAGATATGTCACACAAATTTCTTAATAAATAACATTTCCCACATGTCTACTTTACATCAGCACAATTTTGGGAACAAAATTTTCTTTTGTTACGAAGTTATAAGGGTTAAACGTTGACCAGCGATTTCTCATTTTTACAACACCATTTTTTTTTAGGGACCACATCACATTTGAAGTCACTTTGAGGGGTCTATATGATAGAAAATACCCAAAAGTGACACCATTCTAAAAACTGCACCCCTCAAGGTGCTCAAAACCACATTCAAGAAGTTTATTAACCCTTCAGGTGCTTCACAGGAGCTGAAGCAATGTGGAAGAAAAAAATTGACATTTAACTTTTTTTGCAAAAGCTTTACTTCGGAAGCAATTTTTTTTATTTTCACAAGTGTTAAAAGAAAAAATGAACCACAAAATTAGTTGTGCTATTTCTTCTGAATACGCTGATACCCCATATGTGGGGGTAAACCACTTTTTGGGCGCACGGCAGAGGTCGCAAGGGAAGGAGCGCCGTTTGACTTTTTCAACGCAGAATTGGCTGAATGCCATGTCGCGTTTAGATAGCCCCTGATGTGCCTAAACAGTGGAAACACCCCACAAGTGACCCCATTTTGGAAACAAGACCCCTTAAGGAACTTATCTAGATGTGTGGTGACCACTTTGAACCTCCAAGTGATTCACACAAGTTTATAACGTAGAGTCATGAAAATAAAAAATCATATTTTTTCCACAAAAATGATCTTTTCACCCCAATTTTTATTTTCCCAAGAGTAACAAGACCCCAAAAGTTTTTGTGCAATTTGTCCTGAGCATGCCGATACCCCATATGTTGGGGTAAACCACTTTTTGGGCGCACGGCAGAGGACGCAAGGGAAGGAGCTCAGTTTGACTTTTTCAACGCGGAATTGGCTGGACGCCATGCCGCATTTGTAGAGGCCCTGATGTGTCTAAACAGTGGAAACCCCCCACAAGTGACCCCATTTTGGAAACTAGACCCCCTAAGGAACTTATCTAGATGTGTGGTGAGCACTTTGAACCCCAAGTGCTTCACAGAAGTTTATAACGCCCGGGTGTGAAAATAAAAAATCATATTTTTTCCACAAACCTGATCGTTTAGTCCCCATTTTTTTATTTTCCCTAGGGTAACAGGAGAAATTAGACCACAAAAGTTGTTGTCCAATTTGTCCTGAGTATGCTGATACCCCATATATGGGGGGGACCACTGTTTGGGCGCACGGCAGGGCTTGGAATGGAAGCAGCGCCGTTTGACTTTTTCAAACCAAAATTGGCTGGAATTGAGATTGGACACCATGTCGCGTTTGGAGAGCCCCTGATGCGCCTAAACAGTGGAAACCCCCACAAGTAACACCATTTTGGAAACTAGACCCCCTATGGAACTTATCTAGCTCTGTTGTGAGCATTTTGAACCCCCAAGTGTTTCACAAAAGTTTATAATGCCTGGGTGTGAAAAAAAAACAAAAAACAATTTTCCACAAAAATGATTTTTTAGTCCCAAATTTTTTATTTTTCACAAGGAAATTGGACCCTAAAAGTTGTTGTCCAATTTGTGCTGAGTACGCTGATACCAAATATGTGGGGGGGGAAACTGTTTGGGCGCACGGCAGGGCTTGGAAAGGAAGTAATAAAGTTTTGGAATACAGACGTTGATGAGGGTCATGTTCCGTTTGCAGTGCCCCAGATGAGCCTAAACAATGGAAAACCCCCACAAGTGACCCCATTTTGGAAACTAGACCCCCTAAGTAACTTATCTAGATCTGTGGTGAGCACTTTGAACCCCAAGTGTTTCACAAAAGTTTATAATGCCTGGGTGTGAAAAAAAAAAAAAAAAATTTCCACAAAAATGATTTTTTAGTCCCAAATTTTTGATTTTTCACAAGGAAATTGGACACCAAAAGTTGTTGTCCAATTTGTCCTGAGTACGCTGATACCAAATATGTGGGGGGGGGGGGAAACTGGGCGCACGGCAGGGCTTGGAAAGGAAGTAATAAAGTTTTGGAATACAGACGTTGGGGGTCATGTTCCGTTTGCAGTGCCCCAGATGAGCCTAAACAGTGGAAAACCCCCACAAGTGACCCCATTTTGGAAACTAGACCCCCTAAGTAACTTATCTAGATGTGTGGTGAGCACTTTGAACCCCAAAGTGCTTCACAGAAATTTATAAACGCAGAGCCATGAAAATAAAAAAAAAAATTTTTCCTCAAAAATGATTTTTTTAGCCAGCTATTTTTTTATTTTCCCAAGGGTAACAAGAGAAATTAGAACCCCAAAATTGGTGGGCAATTTGTCCTGAGTGCGCTGATACCCCATATGTTGGGGTAAACCACTGTTTGGGCGCACGGCAGGGCTTGGAAGGGAGGGAGCGCCATCTGACTTTTTGAACGCCACGTCATGTTTGGACACCCCCTGATGTGCCTAAATAGTGGAAACCCCTCAATTCTAGCTCCAACCCTAACCCCAACACACCCCTAATCCCAACCCTAATCCTAACCCTAATCCCAACCCTAATTCCAACCCTAATTGTAACCCTAACCCTAATTGTAGCCCTAACCCTAAACCTAATTGTAACCCTAACCCTAAGGCTAACCCTAACCCTAATTATAACCCTAACCCTAAGGCTGGGTTCATTTTGCGTTTTACCAGCCCGTTCAACACATAGCATTGACGGGCTGGTAACGGTATAGCATAACGCGATCGCGTTATGCTATACCCGCTAGCGCAGAGGAATCAGCAGATGATTCATCTGCGCTAGCGGTGACGGAGCCCAGACGCTGCAGCCCGCGTCCGAGGCTCCGTCACTGAATGATGGCACGTCGCGAACGCATGCCACTTTACGGCATTCGTCGTGATGCGTCCTCAAATGGGGATGAATGGCAGCGTTAACGGACTGCGTTACACCGCGTTATACCGCGGTGTAACGCAGTCCGTCTAACGGACTGCCATAACGCAGTATGAACCCAGCCTAACCCTAATTATAACCCTAACCCTAACCCTAATTATAACCCTAACCATAATTATAACCCTAACCCTAATTATAACCCTAACCCTAACCCTAGCCTTAACCCTAACCCTAACAGAAAAATGAAAAAAAAAATATAATTTCTATATTTTATTATATGTCCCTAACTAAGGTGGTGATAAAGGGGGGGGGGTTATGTACTTTTTTTTTATTTTAATCACTGTGATAGTCTATCACAGTGATCAAAATGCACTTTTGTGAGAATGAATGAAACTTTTTTTGAATCTGCGCCAAGCAGATCGGCGGGCGCACTGCGCATGCGCTCGCCATTTTTTTTTTACAGGAAGAAGACGCCGGGATCCTGGGGCCTTGAGGAGGACGGAGGACACCGGGAGGTATAGGGGGGGGCGATCGGGGGACCTGGGGACCCTCATTCTCTCCCCTCTGATGTGCGATCACATCAGAGGGGAGAGAAATCTTTTTTTTTTTTTTTCCGGTCGCCGTTATACTTAGTATAACGGCGATCGCGACACCGGATCATGTTCTCTGGGGTCTCGGCTACCCTCGGCAGCCGAGACCCCAGAGAAAATTGCCCATCCCCCCCCCCCGGCAGAACGCGGCGGGCGCACTGAGCATGCGCCCGCCATTCAAGATGGCGGCGCCCACCGGAGGAAGCAGGTGGGCCCGCGGGCCACAAGGGGCACATTGGGGGACACAAGGGGGGTCCCGGGGACCCTTTTTCTCTGTCCTTTGATGTCCGATGACATCAGAGGACAGAGAAATGAAATGGCACATCAGATTTTTTTTTTTTTGTTGCGATCGCCGTTATAGGGTTAATAACGGCGATCGCAACATCGGGTCAGTAAAAACTGACCAGATTCATGTTCTCTGGGGTCTCGGCTACCCCCGGTAGCCGAGACCCCGGAGAAAATGCGCCTCTGGGGGGCGCTATTCACTTTTTCCACAGCGCCGTTAATTAACGGCGCTGTGGTTTAACGGCGCTGTGGTTTAAGTACCCTTAATGACCGCCGTTAAAAGGCGTATCGGCAGTCGTTAAGGGGTTAAGAAACTAAAAAGTGAGGCGTTGACTTTTAGAATATCTGTGTGCACAATTATGTAACTAAATGAAAAATGAACATTTTCCCATCTCCATTGTTTATTTTCTTCTGTTATAGTCAAAATAATAACCAAACAACTCAAAACGTACAAAAATAAATTTCTGACAAAAACATATATTAGTGATGTAACCAATACAGCCGCCCTTCTTTTCAATAACAGTCATAATAAGCCTTCTATCCGTGGAATCTGTCAGTTTCTTAATTTGTTGATGATTAACTTTATGTGAAGCGCCAACCACAGCCTCCCAGGAGCTGTTCAGAGACGTGTACGGTTTTCCTTCACGGTGAATCTCCCATTTAAGAAGGGCCACAAGTCAGGTGAGGAGGGGGCCATATCATTATTCTTTAATTGTTAAAGCTTTTACTGGCAGCCAAGCAGTGGAATGCTGATGCATGTGATGGAGCATTGTCCTGCACAAAAATCTTTGTTTTTTTTTTGTTTTTTTATATGCAGACTTTCCCTGTACCACTGCTTGTAGAAAGTGTCTTCTAAAACTGGCATTACTTTTGGGAGTTGATTTTGAATCCATCATCAACCTGAAAATGTTCATTAGCTTATCCAGCTAAGTGTAAGTGGAGGTCTGCGCCCATTACTGATATAGCCACTGGCCCACCATCTGTTGCGTCAAGAGTCACACTCATCTCATGAATCCATAAAATGTCTGAAAACATGTCTTCAGATATTTCTTGGCCCAGTCTTGACGTTTCACCTTTTGGGCCTTGTTCACTGATGGTCGGTTTCAGCCTTCCTTACATCGGCCATGTCTTTGAGCACTGAACACCTTGTACTTCTGGGCAGTCCAGAGGCTGCAGATCTGGAATATGACAGCACTGGAGGATAATGGGCTCCTGGTTGCTTCATTTTTGATTCTTCTCAAATCTCTGGCAGTTAATGTCCATTTTTATCTCAAAACGTTTTTTTTTTTGTGCAAACCTGTTAACCATTTACAACAAACCTTTTGACTATCCTGTGATTGCACCCCAATATCTTAATTTCAAGAGTACTGCATCCCTCTAAGACTTGTAACAATTACAGAGTCAGGGAAAGCTCTTTTTGCCCATTTTGCCTGAGGAAAACAAGCTGCCTAATAATTCTGCACACCTTGATGAAGGATGTAATACCCTCAGGCCTCACCCCCTCATTACATGAATACACATCACCTGATCGGCTTCATCCAATAAGGATTCAAGTATATACAGCTTGGCGGTGAAAAATCTGCATAAAAATGATATGGTCAAAATACTCACTTGTCTAATAATTGTGCATAAAACATGACCCTTAGTGCAATAGGAACAGGGGGAAAGGAAGAAAAGACTTCACCCAGGCAGTGGGAGTAAAATATAAAATTTTAGTATATATACGCATAAAAATATAGCACAAGCATCAATCAAGATAAAAAGGAAGCCAAAGCCCCACACAAAGTGATCCAATACCCTGGTATATAATATGAATCAATCAGGTCAATAGTAGAATATATCATAAAGTATGCTGAAAAAACAAATAAACGATAGTACGGTGAAATATATATATAAGTGCACTCAGAAAGGAATGTATATATATATATGCAAAAAAATTGTATACTAAATAAAATAATTGAAGCAATGTATCCACACAATTATGTGTATGTACCCTTTACATAGATAAAATACAATGTTGCCAACACAAACAACCACAATGTACACACCAAATGAAATGTGCTTAATAAAAACCAACACCGTGACTACCGTGACTACTGAATGTCCATAAAATATAAGCATACAACCTGAAAATACCAGGGGAGGAAATGGCTGGTGGTGACCAGGCTGCCTAGAACGCGCCCCGACGCGCGTTTCGGAAAGGTTATTCCTATCTATGTCTGCACTATTTTTTGCTACACATTATATTTGTATTGGCGGCATGTATATATTTAAGGGCACATTGTAAAGGGTACATACACATAATTGTGTGGATACATTGCTTCAATTATTTTATTTAGTATAAAAATTTTTTGCATATATATATACATTCCTTTCTGAGTGCACTTATATATATATTTCACCGTAACTATCGTTTATTCGTTTTTTCAGCATACTTTATGATATATTCTACTATTGACCTGATTGATTCATATTATATACCAGGGTATTGGATCACGTTGTGTGGGGCTTTGGCTTCCTTTTTATCTTGATTGATGCTTGTGCTATATTTTTATGCGTATATATAATAAAATTTTATATTTTACTCCCACTGCCTGGGTGAAGTCTTTTCTTCCTTTCCCCCTGTTCCTATTGCACTAAGGGTCATGTTTTCTGATTCGGCTGGTTTATGCCATCCACCTTTTTTTGTTTTGAGATTCAATTGATAGGTGTGGATTTATTTTTTAGTATTTTATCATTTTAATTTATTATACATTTCCACACTGCATTGCATTTCATTTCAATTTGGTTTTTATAATAATTGTGCATACAGTGTAGTTATAAAGAGACTGGGGAACTTGCTAATTGCTACAGTATAAAAAAAATAATAAATTGTATCATAATATCACCTTCCAGTTTCAGAAGACCCCAGTACCCATGCACATTTTAAAACCAAAAACAAACAAACAAAACTTTGCGTCACTCATCCTTCATAGGTCCAAAGTGGAGTCTCCGCTGGTACTTTTGGTGTCAGTTATTGTTTGCAGCACTGACGTTGCATCTACAGCGTTGCTGCCAGTGAGCTCAATTGCTCTGCTTTCATAGAAGGCATGGGCCACTGATATCACCGATATGCTGCAATAATGTCAATGTGAATGTCAGCGCTGGGGGCATTAAAGGGAATCTGTCACCCTAAATTGGCGGGATATTTAAATGATGGCAGTCAGGTCAGATGGGCGGTGTTTTGGGTACTTGCCTTAACATGTTATTCGCCGCTGTCTCCATTATTTCTGGGAATTGTAGTCGTTGTCCTCCATATAACGCGCCTGCGCATTGCAATCTTGAATTGCGCACGCGCAGTATGCTTTGCCCGCAGATTGAAATGCGCAGGCGCGTTATATGGAGGGCAACGACTACAATTCCCAGAAATAATGGAGACAGCGGCGAACAACATGTTAAGGCAAGTACCCAAAACACCGCCCATCTGACCTGACTGCCATCATTTAAATATCCCGCCAATTTAGGGTGACAGATTCCCTTTAAACACTAAGAGCGGCAGTGGAGACTCAGAGCTGGACCCAGGGAGAGTGAGTAAAGAACAGTGTTATTTTTTTTTTTTTTAATAAACTGAGCCTGGGTACAAGGATTTTCTGAAACCGGAAAACTTTAATCAAGATGTGATCAGACAGGTATACGCCTTTGAAGACACTATCTGCTTTAGAAAACCCATTTTTAAATACCATACACAGGAAAGCCGAGACATCTTATTAATATTAATTTGGCCTTGGAAATGCCAACATAAGAGAATTTAAAACATTTTACAGGTTTCTTTTTAGTTTATAATTGATTAATGTTACAAATTGCACAATTACAAGACACTACATAATGTGAAAAAAACATTCATGAAATGCAATATTTTTGCTTTCTTTATTACAAGGTTATAAGAGAGAATCTGGCTGATTGAGGGATATATGAAAACTGGTACAAAGAAAATCTGAAGTAGTTGCACTTCGCAACCAATCCGATCCCATCACTCCCTTCTGCTTTCAAACATGCCACAATCACACCCATCCTTAAAAAGCCAACCCTCGACCCAACCGCTATGTCCTGCTATCGCCCAATATCGCTGCTCCCATTCACTTCCAAACTCCTGGAGCAGCACGTCCACGCTGAACTTTCCTACCACCTCTCATCTAATTTGGTCTTTGACAATCTACAATCTAGTTTCCGCCCCCATTGCTCTACTGAGACAGCCCTGACCAAAATTACTAACGACCTACTTACAGCCAAAGCGAACGGACAATACTCTATACTCCTGCTTCTAGACCTGTCCTCTGCTTTTCACATAGTTGACCACTGCTTTCTACTACAGATTCTCGTCTCCTTTGGCGTCAAGGACCTCTCCCTATCCTGGATCTCCTCATACCTTTCCAACCGCACATTCAGCGTCTCCCACTCTCACACTACCTCCTCATCCCACCCTCTCTCTGTCGGAGTCCCCCAAGGCTCTGTTCTAGGACCCCTACTCTTCTCAATCTATACACTTGGCCTGGGGCAACTCAAAGTCCCACGGATTCCAGTACCACCTTTATGCTGAGGACACTCAGATCTACCTCTCTGGCCCAGACGTCACCTCTCTGCTGTCCAGAATCCCGGAGTGTCTATCAGCCATATCCTTCTTCTCCTCCCGCTTACTCAAACTCAATGTGGACAAATCTGAACTCATCATCTTTCCGCCATCTCACAGATCTTCGTTACCTAAGCTATCTATCACAATTAACGACATCACAATTTCCCCCGTATCGGAAGTCCGCTGCCTCGGAGTAACCCTTGACTCTGCCCTTCAAACCGCACATCCAAGTTCTTTCTACCTCCTGTCGCCTTCAACTCAAAAATATTTCCAGAATCCGTCCTTTCCTCAACCCTCAATATACTAAAATGATTGTGCATGCCCTCATCATCTCCCACCTCGACTACTGCAACATACTTTTCTCTGGCTTCCCTGCTAACACCCTCGCACCTCCAGTCTATCCTTAACTCTGCTGCCCGACTAATTCATCTCTCTCCTCGCTACTCCTCCGCTTCTCCCCTCTGCAAATCTCTTCACTGGCTCCCATTCCCTCAGCGTATCCAGTTCAAATTACTAACACTGACCTACAAGTCCATCTATAACCTGTCACATCCATATGTCTCTGAACTAATCTCCTGATATCTTCCCTTACATAATCTCCGGTCCTCCCAAGACCTCCTTCTCTCCTCCACACTTATTCGCTCCTCACCCAACCGTCTCCAAGACTTCTCCCGAATATCCCCCATCCTCTGGAATTCTTTGCCCCAACGCGTCCGACTATCAACCACATTCGGATCCTTCAGACGGAACCTGAAAACCCACCTCTTCAGGAAAGCCTACAGCCTGCAATGACCCCGCTGCCTCCTCACCACTACCGGAGATATCACCTCAACCAACACCGGAACTGCTGCGATCCACCAACCTGCTGTCTCCTTCCCCACCATCCTGTAGAACGTAAGCCCGAAAGGGCAGGGTCCTCTCTCCCCTCTATATCAGTCTGTCAATGGTAGTTTGTTTACTGTAAGCGATACCTGTAATTTGTATGTAACCCCTTCTCATGTACAGCACCATGGAATCAATGATGCTATATAAATAAATAATAATAATACCATTGCTCATTCTCCAGAATCCTATGGAGCCGAGCTCTGATTGCTGGTTTGCTACAGACAACGGTATCACTTCTCCTTTGCAAAAGATGTGCTTTATCTGTCCAGACACCAGCATAAGGCCCTGCTTCCTTCTCCAATGGCTCCCCTCCCTTTACTGTAATGCATGCCAGCATTCTTAAGTAATCTGGTAAACTCCTTTGACATCACTAGTGATGAGCGAACGTGTTCTGATAAGGTGTTAGCTCCCAAGCATGCTCGGATAACTCCCTATCTGAGGACGTTCGCTCATCACTAATCATCACCCAAGGCCTTAAGGCCGACACAGACAGCGTCCATCCGAGTACTCAGTAAGTTTTGCATTTAGTTCCATGTGTACTCCTGAAGTTTGCCATACCATCCATTTGTCTTAACTGGTTAATCATATCTTCAGCAAACTCCAGCTTCTTTATCATCTATCATTTTTTTCATGGCTCAGACCTGCAGTAACCATTTGCCTGTCATAAGGAACTCTTATCTGATAAATTGGTGCTGTTCACACGAAAATGCTGCTGCAACAGTGTATAATCATCTCTATAAGGCCGGGATCACACATGCAGCCGCGCACTCCACTCCCGAGTGCCGGCGCCAGAGCTGGGATTTCACATGCGAGCGACGGACGTTTTCGTCACATGTGTGATCCTGGCCTAAGCAAGTTTCCAGTTGTCTGTATAATATTGCTGATCTGCTGTTAACAATTTGTCTGCTGTAACAATAACAAGTTCTTGTCTGCTGTGCTGGTGTTTTTCACACAACACTGCTGCAAAAAGTATCTAGTTTGCCTGTTCATCAATTCTGTTTGCTGTTAACCATTTGCTTGCTAATTGCCTACATCTGACACTGACCGTTTGCTACAAATCCTGAAATGACCATACCTCAGTTTCTCTGTTTATCCACACCACTGGCTCTGATTTCTTGAGCTCCACTTGTCTGCCTGCATACCCTGCAGTCCTACACCACATTGTCCAGGCAAGTCCTGCTCACTTGGCTATCACCTTTGGATTGTGTTGCGCTCCCTGACCTATGGCTTAGTGAATCCACCTCACCAGTAAAGCCTATTGCATTTTTATACATTTTTCCTGTTATGCTTTGCAAACATGGCAAGTATGAGCCGTAGGTCATTAAGCATCTCACCTTTCTTTTTTGATAGTCCACTGAATTTATATTTTTCATCAGGTAATATTAAAATATCATCCAGAACGCATAGGTTTGGAAGAAAATCTATAGTGTAGCCTCTATATGAAGTGATAAATGTCAGTGGATTTCCTTGTAGCACCAGAATGTGAAGATTTTGTAAAGTAGAGATTGGGGAGACTACATTAAAGAGATCAGTGAGGTCATTGAAACCGAGATCAAGAGAAACCAAATTTGGCCTGAAGAAAAAAAAAATACAAAAGGAAATAACAGTGTTGGTTAAAATGTTTAACAAGTCTCAAAAATTGTGTAATACGAATCATAGAATGTTAACAAGAATAATACAAAAGATAGTACGTAACTCCGCTCTGATATAACAAAAATGTAATCATCTATAAACCAAAGTGTCCTACCAGATATCCACAGTAAGGAATATACTCTCTGAGGAGCACTGAATTCTGTTATAGGCAAGTCCTAAATGCTGTAATAATGGAGGCGGATTTATACTTAGATCTTTTAAGCTTGAAATATGGTTAGAACATAGCTCCAATATCTGAAACAAATAATAACAATGTATATTATCTGTTATTTCTTATGGTCATTAAACCGTTATTACCCACAGGTGAAAGTCATTAGTATATTCACCTTTAGATTTCTTGGAAGATTACCAGAGTGCACGGTCTTTAATTTATTGACACTCAACACAAGTTCTTCAAGGTTCTGAAATTGAATCAGCTGTGCATCTACTTCAGTTACCTGTGAAGAGGCAAGGGAAATAAAAGTTCAAGAATTTGAGCAGCACAGGTCATTCAACCAAGATGTGCCGGTGATCACTATAAGGCCGGGTTCAGAAGACCACATGGAAACAGGACTCACGAGTCCGCAAAATACACAAATCCGCGTGCAGCTCCAAATGCATGTCGGACGGGTGCCAAATCTGCCTTTATTGGGCAGGCTCCTTTCACACTATGCTTTTGCCCACGTTCCTTGGTCCCATCGGGACATGCATCCAGACCCCTTCAAAAGGGGATTCAGAGGTATGAGCCTAGGGGGCATTGACTATAATGGTGCTGACAGTCACCGTGCGCTCTGACGTGCATCAATTTCAGGTGGATACACCTACTGAGTGTCCACTTCCAGCCTTGCACCTCTTCATGAATTAGGAGCGTCTCACTCCACTACATTCCCTCATCAAGACCGGTGAGAAAATCACTGGTCTTGAGGAATCCGAGTCATAGTTCAAAAAAAATCACTGCAGACGTACGAGTTGGAAATTATGTTTCAAGTGAGGATTTATTAATAGTGATTGCTGAAGCGACAGGCAAAATGACGTTTCGGCCAGTTAATAGCCTTGATCACAGTCGCCCATTTAATGAAGCATCTTAGGTCAAAGATAGTCATTATTCCTGTGGTGTAGTAATTCATACAATAGGATATGGTGTATCCCCACAGGGATAATAACTTTCTTTGACCTAAGATGCTGGCCGAAACGTAATTTTGCCTCTCGCTTCAGCAATCACTATTAATAAATCCTCACTTGAAGCATAATTTCCAACTCGTACGCGTGCAGTGGTTTTTTTGAACTATTGTTTATGGGACCATTGGCTCCTTTCACTCGAACCGTCATTCTAATCGCTAAGTTGAGTGCTAGCCATCGTACCCTTTGAATCGGAGCCATTGACTCTGATCCAACAACAGCCAGGTCAAATCCATTTATTTTTTAGATGACCAGGCAGAGTATGGAATAGTGCTTTTCGGTAATTTTAACCCTTTCATGACCTTGCGATTTTCTGAGGTTTTTTTTTGCCCTTTTGTTTTTGTCCTCCCGTTATTCCAAACACCATAACTTTTTTTTATTTTTCTGTCCCCATAGCCGTATGAGGGCTATGTTTTTTGTAAGACAAATTGTAATTTTGAATGACACCATTCATTTTATCATGTGATGTACTGGAAAAGGTGAAAAAAAAAATTCCAAGTACGTTGAAATTTCCCCAAAAAGGTGAAATTTCAAAGCTGCTGTTTTTTTTTTTTAAAATGTATCCATCATGCTTACTATATGGTAAAACTGCAGATACCAAACATGCATAGTTTTTTTTTTAAAGGGATGAGAAAAATTTTGGAAATTTGTAAGAAAATGTTTTTTCCTCTTATGTCGTCATTTTCCAAGATCCATAGCGTTTTCATTTTTCAGGATCTGTTGCTGTGTAACTGCTTATTTTTTGCACCCTGAGCTGACGTTTTTATTGATACCATTTTTGGGTAGATTCAATGTTTTGATCGCTTCTTATTGCAATGTTGCAGCAGCCAAAAAACATAATTCTGCCGTTTTGAGTTTTTTTTCTCTTTACGCAGTTTACCGATCGGATTATTGTATTTTATATTTTCATCGATCGGACTTATATTTGGTATCACTGCCTTCATAAATGTATTTTTTTTTTTTTGTTTTATTTTTAATGAGGCAAAAGTCAGGTGAGTTGAGCTTGTGTATAGCAGAAATCACAATGGCAGGCGCTCACAGTAGGATCATGATGACACGCACAGGGGTCATCAGCAGACTCCTAGCTGTCACGACAACCCATCGGCACCCCGTGATCACGTGACAAGGGCACTGATGGGAGGGATAAGTGACACAGCCAGCTGGGGCATGTTAATTTACGCTGTCAGCGATTGACACAGGGATATAACTGGTTAACAGCTGTGGGATTAAAGCTTTGAGACTGGGGCAAATTTTGGTTTTCACAATGTTTTGTTTTAGATCTTTTAGTCAAATGTTTCTATGCTTACTGAAATGTAATTATAAGCAATTCATTAGTATTTGGCATGCTGGATGTCACAACCAAAATTTGTCAGTCTCCAAATTTTTGGCCTCTCCGAAGACATACTGATAGGAAATAAAGACTGTGATCCCCAGTGGGGACAGAGATGATGTATGAAGTGCTGTGGTTATTAATGGTGCTATATAAGCGACTAAAGTACTTACAAATTATAAAAGCCAAATTGACATTTTAAGATATAAAGCATTGCAAGAAGCATCCATTGTAAGCAAAAACTCTGTTCCTTTTCTTGCTGAGCTACTATGCAATATAGTAAACTGTGACTACCATATTGGCAGCCACAACACCTTTTAAGAGGTCACGCAGCTAAAAGGGTCTCTGGCCACTAACGAGTAAGGTGCAATTAGTTATCACTGTGGATGATGGAATGGAGCAGTGGACAACTGCATTCAGAGGACTCGAAAACCCTACGAAATTCGGTAGGCATCGCTGACAGTGGGTGGAATAACTTTGGAAGTTTTAACGAAACATCAGACAGAGTAGGGGTCCTAATATGAGACCATCATTCAATAGAAATTGCACATATCCACCCACCTCTTTATCAACTACCCTGAGCTGTTTGAAGTAAGAACACATGAACTGATCGGTGATGTTTTCTGGACATTTGGTTGCCAGTTCCCTCAAGTGTTGAACTTCGATATTGAACTTGTCATTAGGTTCCCATGGTGAGCCTGGCTGCTTCAGGAGATCATGAAGAGTGTCCTGGGTCTCCAAATCTGGGTCACTGTCATCCCAGTAGGTTCTGAAGAAGGTCTTTTTCCAGCTAGATGGTGAGATTTGTTCTAAGCAGAAGTATAAACTTACGATTAATCTCAACAAGGATACAGGATCCCATAGATGGATAATAAAGAGACCCTTGCTTCATTCTCACAGCTTATCAGACCAAATGACTAGAATATACTGCAGGTCATCACTTTGTATACATGGAAAGGGAGAGGCAAGCCAGAAGAACAGGGATGAGGACACTATAGATGAAGGTTGTGAGGGAATTACCCAGCTTCCAGTACTGCAAGGAAAGGAGCTCAAGCACAGAGCTTCCAGCTGCTGTCTCACAGCCTCAGACACGGTGATGGGATCCATGAGGACATCTCAGCACCGTCACCAATACTGGAATGGAGAGCAACGTGTGTACAAGATTCTACAGGAACATTCTTAGTTGCCTGGAGACAGCATTCTGTAGCTTAGTAACCACACAATAGCCTGTTGGGCCAGTACTGAAGTTTCTTTGTATTCTTGGTTTTTACATGATCTTGGCCAGACCTTATGATATACACAGTAAAATATGGGATAATTTGGGCTGATGTTCCTACAGTAGCATTTGCATCTAGAAAAACCACAGGACTAACATGGTTTAGTCATATAATAATGAAAATAGCACTGCACTCTCAGGAAGGAATTCCATGCAAATAGAACACACTTTATTGTAACAACCAACCAAAGTGAGAAGCATAATAATCAAGGCGACATGAAAGTAACGTTTCGACTCTCCCGAGTCTTTTTCAAACGCCGCTATGCAGAAAGAAAATAACAAAATATGGTTGAGATAAACAAAACAATGAATCAACATCAAAAAATATAACATGAAACAAAAAAACATTTTACCAATTCTAAAATAAAAAAAGTGCAAACACCATAAAGACTGGCAAGCACCAATCGTATGTTGAAAGTGAAGAAGGTGAACAGTAAAGCGGTGATGGGAGTCAACCCGAGGTAAGAGTATAGCTAGAAAAATAAAGAAATTTTAAACAAATAGAGGATAATTATACCTGAGAATTGCTTCAGAAGAAGTCTATAAAGGCAATTAATGTATTGCTAGATATAAGGAAATTAATGAAAAATTAGTTTAGGTGAAATGCTTTAGAAGTTCAACACTGGTGAGAGGTCTGTATGGTAATAAATACCTGTTGCAATTGAATAGTTTAGAGCCCAACATAGGAAGAGGTATCTCCCCAAGGGAAGGTCTGGGATGTAAAAATGTAGGAGGAAAAGAGGATTAGGAATAAATTATAAAGAATAAATTATCAAGACGAAAGAGGAAATGGATATTAATGAAGTATCCTGAGTATAACATAGATACCTGAATGGTTGTTGTATAGATGGCTGTAAAGGGCTTTCAAGTAGAAAGGTTTATAGTCTGTTCAGGGAAATGATAGGTATGAGCAGTGGGCATAATAAAATGAAACAAAACACTGTATTAACGGAAGGCCCCCAGGACTGAGCCATGATGCCAGTAAGAGGTTAAACTAGCCGGCAAAAGAATATGATATATAGGCACTGCACACGGCTGAATTACCTGTTGAAGTGAGACAGCAACGCTCCCGCGCATGTCCCAGCGGTTCATCAAGTGTGAAATATAGGCAGCGGATACGCTGTGGATTTCATATCCAGATTTGAGCATTAGGCCGGAGTCACACTGGCGACAAAATCGGACGACTGCAATGCGATGAAATATCGCATTGCAGTCAGACCTATGTTAATCTATGGAGCAGCTCCCAGTATCAGATTTTTTGTGGTCCGTTTTAAACGTCCGTGTACAATCGCAGCATGCTGCGATTGTCACCGATTGTCGGTCGACAATCGCCAATGCAAGTCTATGGGAGCGATGAAAAATCGGATTACAAACGGACCACACTGTGTGACTTGCGATGAAATCGCATCGGTGTCCTTTAGAAAAGCCGGCAATTCATCCCCGGCTATACTGTAAAATCACACTGACAGCTTTAATAAAGACTAGAAAGAATAGATATATACACATAGAACACATATATATATATATATATATATATACATGTCATTGTGACATGTACATATACATATATTTATAGTTCCTAGACTTCTACATACTGTAATAGCCGCTAATTCAATTGCCGGGTTTTGTGAAATCACAGAAGCCGACATGAAATGATACATTGTTTCCACACATTTAACCATGTAATTTCATGTATTTTTATATATGTTTGAAACATACAATGACATGAGTGTATTTGTGCAAAATTTCAGACATGTAGGGGTTAATTAAAGGTGTAAATTCGTTGAAAAAAAATGCGTGGGCTCCCGCTGTATTTTCTCCACCAGACAGACAAAGCAAAGCGAGTGGGGGCAGATAATAATAGCCTAGGGAGGGTACATTTTTTTTGTGCCCCCCCTGGCTACTAACATCTGCCCCCAGACACCCAGAAAGGGCAAATCTATAATTAGATTCGCCCTTTCTGGCACTTTGCCCGTCTATTCCCATTGCCCTGTAGCGGTGGCGAATGGGTTAATCTCACCTTACTGTCACCTTAGTATTGAAAGGTGACCTTAAGGCAGGTTAATAATTGATAGCTGTCAATTAGACAACTATCAATTATTAATCCTATTGAAGTAAATAAAAAAACACACACACTTTAAGAATAAATAATTTTAATGAAATAAAAACACATTTTTTTGACCATATTTTATTTTACACTTAATCCGTGCGAAGCCATTGATCTCCTAAAATAAAGAAAAAAAAATAAAACAACATTATTCTTACCTATTCCGCCGATCTGTCACGTCCCACCCTGTAATCCTTCACAAAGGGTTAACTAGCTTTGAGCCAAGCAGTGCAAGTAATCCTGCATGCTCAGCTCAAAGCTCATGAATGAATAAGTTCCTCTCCTGGCGACAGGAGAGGATGTGTTTCATGAATGAAGCTTAATTGATTGTGTCCACTTTCCCTTTAGGTCAGGTCACTACAGTTAAATTGGCAATAAATCAATTAAGCTCCATTCATGAATCTATTCCTCTACTTTCGCTGGGAGAGGAACTTATTCATTCAGGGGAATACAGGTCTGAGACAGCATTATTAGCTCTCTGCGACCTGTAACCTGTTAACCCTTTCTGATGGATTACACCGTGGGACCTGACTGTACATCGGATTGGTAAGTATAATTTTGCTTTTTTATTTTATTTTTATTACAGGAAATGGTTTTAGCAGGAAAATAAAATATGGTCAAAAACTGTGTGATTATTTAATTAAACTTATTTTTTATTAAACTGTGTGTGTTTGATTTTTTCTTTCATACAATAGGATTAATAATTGATAGTTGTCTAATTGACAGCTATCAATTATTAACCTGCCTTAAGGTCACCTTTCAATACTAAGGTGACAGTAAGGTGAGATTAACCCATTCGCCACCGCTACAGGGCAATGGGAATAGACGGGCAAAGTGCCAGAAAGGGCGAATCTAATTATAGATTTGCCCTTTCTGGGGTGTCTGGGGGCAGATGTTAGTAGCCAGGGGGGGCACAAAAAAAATGTACCCTCCAAGGCTATTATTATCTGCCCCCACTCGCTTTGCTTTGTCTGTCTGGTGGAGAAAATACAGCGGGAGCCCACGCATTTTTTTTCAACGAATTTACACCTTTAATTAACCCCTACATGTCTGAAATTTAGCACACATATACTCATGTAATTGTATGTTTCAAACATATATAAAAATACATGAAATTACATGGTTAAATGTGTGGAAACAATGTATCATTTCATGTCGGCTTCTGTGATTTCACTGAAGCCGGCAATTGAATTAGCGGCTATAACAGTATGTAGAAGTGTAAGAATTATAAATATATGTATATATATATGTCACAATGACATATATATATATATATATATATATATATATATATATATATATATTATATGTGCTCTATGTGTATATATCTATTCTTTCTTTTGGCATTTAAATACTATTCTTTTGGATCCATTATATGTCAGTTTTGCAAGCCTGCGAGAAAATCTCGCAAGTCGGATGAAAATCGGATGTTACAAGGTACACACACATGCGATTAAATCGCATCTTTGAAGGAAAATCGGATGCCAGAAGGATGTGTGATGTTTTTATTTTGATCCGATTGTCGACCGTCTAAAACGGACCGATTTTTTGTGGTTGTGTGTGACTCCGGCCTTAGGCCGGCGTCACACTGGTGACAAAATCAGACGACTGCAATGCGATGAAATATCGCATTGCAGTCGGACTTATGTTAATCTATGGAGCAGCTCCCAGTATCCGATTTTTTGTGGTCCGTTTTAAACGTCCGAGTGCAATCGCAGCATGCTGAGATTGTCACCGATTGTGGGTCGACTATCGCCAATGCAAGTCTATGGGAGCAATGAAAAATCGGATTACAAACGGACCGCACGTGTGACTTGCGATTAAATCGCACCGGTGTCCTTTAGAAAAGCCGGCAATTAGTGTTGAGCGATACTGCTCGATATCTAAAAATATCGGATCGGAATGGTATCGCCGATATCACTAAATATCGTCGATATCCGATTCCGATACCGGAAGTCCAATGTAAGTCTATGGGAACAAAATATCGCAACTAAAAAAAACCTTTATTTCCTTGTAAACACTATACACACATAGAATACATATATATATATATATATATATATATATATATATATATACACATGTCATTGTGACATATATATATACATATATGTATAGTTTATACACTTCTACATAGTAAAATATCCTCTGATTCAATTGCCGGGTAAAGCCGGCTTCTGTGAAAAGACAGAAGCACCCGACATGAAATGACACTTGGTGTACATAGGGTTAACCATGTCTTTTCATGTCCTTTGCTATCTGATTTGCACAAACAATTACATCAGTCTATGTGTGCAAAATTTCACACCTGTAGGGGTTAATTAAAGGTATAAATTCGTTGTAAAAAAACTGACTTTTTTGCTACGAATTTACACCTTTAATTAACCCCTACAGGTGTGAAATTTTGCACACATAGACTGATGTAATTGTTTGTGCAAATCAGATAGCAAAGGACATGAAAAGACATGGTTAATCCTATGTACACCAAGTGTCATTTCATGTCGGGTTCTGCATTTTCACAAAAGCCTGCAATTGAATTAGCGTATTATACTATGTAGAAGTGTATGAACTATAAATATATATATATGTGTCACAAACTCAATGACATATATATATATATATATATATATAAAATATATATATATATATATATATATGAGGTGTAAAATTGCTGAAAAAAAATGCGTGGGCTCCCGCCCTATTTTCGCAACCAGACAGACAAAGCCAGTGAGTGGGGGCAGATAATAATAGCCCAGAGAGGGACCATTATTTTTGGCCCCCCCGGCTACTAACATCTGCCCCCAGACACCCCAGAAAGGGCAAATCTCTAATTAGATTTGCCCTTTCTGGCACTTTGCCCGTCTATTCCCATTGCCCTGTAGCGGTGGCGAATGGGTTAATAAGGGGTTAAAATGACCTTGCAATTGAAAGGTCACTTTAAGCCAGGTTAATAATTGAGAGCTGTCAATTAGACAACTATCAATTATTAATCCTATTGTATGAAAGAAAAATCAAACACACACACTTTAATAAAAAAGAAGTTTAATGAAATAATCACACAGTTTTTGACCATATTTTATTTACCTGCTAAAACCATTTCCTGTAATAAAAATAAAATAATAAAGCAAAATTATTCTTACCAATCCGATGCACAGTCAGGTCCCACGGTGTAATCCTTCAGAAAGGGTTAATGTTTACTGCAGGGACCGCAGCTAATGCTGCAGCCTCACAGTAAACCCCCAAATGAATGAGCTCCTCTCCTGGCTGACAGGAGAGGAAGTGGAAAGCTTAATTGATTGCTTTCCACTTTCACTTCAGGTCAGCCAGGGACACCATCAGTGACGTCAGAGGGAACCGATTAACAAAAATAGGGGTTCCCTTCGAAAAAAAAATGGCGTGGGGGCCCCCCTATTTTTGTTAACCAGCCAGATGAAGCAGACCGCTGAGGCCTGGATTTTCAGGCTGTTAAGGAGCCAAGATCCATGGACCTTGCCAGCCTGATAATACCAGGCCACAGCAGTCTGCATATCTTGGCTGATTAACAAAAATAGGGGATCCCCTCGAAAAAAATTGGCGTGGGGTCCCCCCTATTTTTGTTAACCAGCCAAGTAAAATGCAGACTGCTGCGGCCTGGTATTAAAAGACTGTCAAGGCCCATGGATTTTGGCCCTCAACAGCCTGATAATACCAGGCTACAGCAGCCCCACATTTGGCGCATCAAAAGATGTGCCAATTGTGGCACTTTACCCGGCTCTTCCAACTGCCCTGTAGCGGTGGCAAGTGGGGTAATAAGGGGTTAATGTCACCGTTGATTGCACGGTGACAATAAGCCCGGTTAATAATGGAGAGGCGTCAATAAGACACCGATCCATTATTAATCCCAAAGTTATTAAATGCATAAAAAAAGACAAAGCAAGAAAAAAGTATTTTAATGAAATAAAAGAGACAACACAGTTTTCATTTCTTTTATTATACACTCATTCCTGCGATGCCATCGATCTCCTGTAAAAAAAGAAAAAAAACAAACCAACAGTATACCACCTGTCCGACGCAGTCCATAGTAACGACTGTCCCACGACGATCCAGCTCTGCTACATCGCAATGACAGGCAGAGGCTGTCATCGCGACGCAGCACAGCTGATTACCTGCTTCCCCGGCGGTGACGTCATCGGACTGACTGCTTTACGGCCGGGATTACCCAGCAGTCACTGCAGTTATCGCGAGAAACTGCATGTGACCGCCGGGGAAAGATGATGGCGGCCATGAAGCAGTCCAGCCCGTGACCGCCGGAGATCTTCTGCCAGGTAAGTGCCGCTGACTCCTGACAGACCCGACCGACGGACACTGACAGTGACAGACCCGACCGACGGACACAGACAGTGACAGTGACAATCCAGATTCCGGTATCAGATATGACGAAAATATCGGTATTCGGAATCGAAAGCCCGATACAGCTAATATCGGCCGATACCCGATATTTGCAGTATCGTATCGCTCAACCTACCGGCAATACATCCCCAGCTATACTGTAAAATCACACTGACAGCTTTAATAAAGAATAGAATAAACATATACACACACATAGCATACATATATATGTCATTGTGATATATATATATATATATAACATACATTTATTTATTAGTTCATACACTTCTACATACTGTAATAGCTGCTAATTCAATTGCCGGCTTTTGTGAAATTACAGAACCTGACATGAAATGACACATGGTTTACATACAGTTAACCATGTCATTTCATGTATTTTGATATATGCTTTTCACTAACAATTACATGAGTGTATGTGTGTGAAATTTCACACATGTAGGGGTTAATTAAAGGTGTAAATTCGGTAAAAAAAAATGCGTGGGCTCCCGCTCTATTTTCTCCACCAGCAAGACAAAGCAAGTGAGTGGGGGCAAATAATAATAGCCCAGGGAGGGTGCATTTTTTTGTGCCCCCCCTGGCTACTAACATCTGCCCCCAGCCACCCCAGAAAGGGCAAATCTCTAATTAGATTCGCCCTTTCTGGCACTTTGCCCGTCTATTCCCATTGCCCTGTAGCGGTGGCGAATGGGTTAATAATGGGTTAAAGCCACCTTGCAATTGAAAGGTGATTTTAAGCCAGGTTAATAATTGAGAGTTGTCAATTTGACAACTCTCAATTATTAATCCTATTGTATGAAAGGAAAAAAAACACACATTAATTATTAATCCTTTTAATGAAATAAAGACACAGTTTTGGACCATATTTTATTGCTCAGCTGTTACCCCCTGAATGAATCAGTTCCTGACCTGAAGTGAAAGAGGGAAGAAATCAATTAAGCTTCACACAATCACTTCCTCTCCTTTTGCCAGGAGAGGAACTTATTCATTCAGGGGGTAACAGCTCAGCAGGCAGCTTTAGCTGCCTGCTAGCTGTAACCTGTTAACCCTTTCTGATGGATTACAGCGTGGGACCTGACTGTGCATCGAATAGGTAAGAACAATTTTTCTTTATTTTATTTTTATTACAGGAAATGGTTTTAGCAGGAAAATAAAAGATGGTCAAAAACTGTTTGCTTATTTAATTTAAATGATTTTTTATTAAAGTGTGTGTGTTTGATTTTTCTTTCATACAATAGGATTAATAATTGATAGTTGTCTAATTGACAGCTCTCAATTATTAACCTGGCTTAAAGTCACCTTTCAATTGCAAGGTGGCTTTAACCCCTTATTAACCCATTCGCCAACGCTACAGGGCAATGGGAATAGACGGGCAAAGTGCCAGAAAGGGCAAATCTAATTATAGATTTGCCTTTTCTGGGGGCAGATGTTAGTAGCCAGGGGGGGGCACAAAATAAATGCACCCTCCCTGGGCTATTATTATTTGCCCCCACTCGCTTGCTTTGTCTGTCTGGTGGAGAAAATACAGTGGGAGCCCACGCATTTTTTTTCAACGAATTTACACCTTTAATTAACCCCTACATGCTGCAATTTTGCACACATACACTAATGTAATTGTAAGTTAAAACCATATATCAAACTACATGAAATGACATGGTTAACTGTATGTAAACCATGTGTCATTTCATGTCGGGTCTGTAGTTTCACAAAAGCCGGCAATTGAATTAGCGGCTATTACAGTATGTAGAAGTGTATGAACTATATATATATATATATATATATATATATATATATATATTATATTACAATGACATAAATATATATATATATATGTCACAATGACATAAATATATATATATATATATATATATATATATATATATATATATAATGGGTATTATACCTACCGTTAATTCGGTTTCCAGGAGTCCATCCTGACAGCACTATGGAGGACGTCCTCCTCCTCCTTACAGGGACAGGAAAGCACACGAGAGGTTAAAAGGTCCCACTCCTCCCCCTATACCTCAGTGATTTGACAAGTACCATACCATGGATCAATGCAAGTGATAACCTTTAATTTACTTAAACATATTACATCATATGAATTAGCATATATAACAAGATAGATAAGGGAGGGAACTAACCGTGCTGTCAGGATGGACTCCTGGAAACCGAATTAACGGTAGGTATAATACCCATTTTCCAGGACGTCCCCCTGACAGCACTATGGAGAGTACCAAAGAAACCCTCCTTAGGGTGGGACTACGGCCTGTAATACTTTTCTACCATATGCCGTATGCTGACCTGACAGCACATCTAACTTGTAGTGCTTGCAAAAGGTATTTATTGTAGCCCAGGAGGCTGCTTTACAAATTTGTTCTAAAGATGCTCCTGCTCTCTCAGCCCATGACGCTGACAAGGCTCTGGTAGAATGGGCTTTAATCTTTATGGGACAAACTACACTTTCAGATGTGTAAGCTTTTGTGATTATGGTGGTAATCCATCTTGCGATGGAAGGTTTGGAAGCTTTTTTACCCCTATTTTTACCTCCGAACAAAATAAACAAATTAGGATCTTTCCTCCAGACCTGAGTGGCTTCCAGGTAATCAATCACTGCCTGTCTAACATCCAGGGAGTGTAAAGGTACTGCCACACTAAGCTATCCCGCTAGCGATCTCGTTAGCGTTGCATACTAATGAGATCGCTAGCGGGATTGTTTCTATATCGCTAAATGCGGCCACATTTAGCGATATAGTTAACGACGCTATCGCCGTTAGCGATCTTCTTAACGACTTTAGCGGTACAAAAGTACCGCTAAATCGCTAAGAAAAGGTGCCACACAGCGATAAGATACTTACCCAGCGGGAGCGCCGACGAGAAAATAGGGTCCGGAACGATTCCAGCGAC